>JBCFYV010009882.1:30465235-30688006 GCA_039000515.1 Timema cristinae
AGTTTGGCTTATGTCTGGTAGTCAAACCCTCACGTTGTGTAAACTCTGTTGTGTAGTCGTCAAATTTAAATCTTTATATTTATGATATCGTTTTCTGTGAATTACGAAACCTTTGGAACCATATCAAGGTGCCCATTAGGCCCTTATATATTTTGTATCGCATTTAAAAATATTCGCTTTGTTATTGTCTCTTATAGACTGGACTGTCAATATTATGATGGATTTCATGTTTCCTTTTGTTTAAACACTTGCGCAACTTTAATGATATAAAGTTGTTGGCTTCGAGCATAATTTCCAACTGTACTCATAATGATATAATGAGACCAATTTTTGTTATCTGCGCTATTGTCATTTAATTGAATAAACTGCTCAATTTGTTGAATCTATATATTTTTTATAATTTCCATTTTTTGTATGTTAAGTTCATCCTCTCCCTTTTATCCCTTTTGTTGGCCGGGGGTACAGGACTCAGAGAGGGTGTAACAACTACCTCGATCATTATGACCATATTCTCTGTTGAGTCTGTTGCTTGTCTGAGTCTGTTGAGATAAGGTTTGCAATGTTCTATTATTTTGATGAAATTTAATTCCTTGAGAAACATGATAGGGTCTTTGATGTCGGAGCCTTATTTGTTTTCTTTTTGTGTGGGGCCGTGTGTTTGTTGTGCCTGTACTGCTCGAGAGTAGGATCGGTGGATCCAAGCCGCCTCTGGTATTGGTGGTCTTTGCTGTTGCCCCGTTGGTGGTTTTAAACGGGTATTTGCCGCATTGGAGGATAGTTTTGAGTGTCAGTTAGAGCAGGTATGGGAGGGGGCATGGTCCAGGTCATGTTTCTGTTTTGTTTGTTAATCCTAGATTCCTGTGTAGATTTCTTTTTTTTAAAGTAGATTCAGGTATATCGGGGATTTTATATAATTTTCCGTGTGGCTTCCCATCCAGTTAACGCACCGGGCCGGTGTGGTTGTGTCTTTTTGGGGGAAGTCTTCGGTGATGTGCTGTTTAAAGAACTTGACGCACCGGGGATTGTTCTCATAGTTGTTTCTCATGTGTCCATAAATTTGGCATTTATGACACTGTACAACTGTGTTGAGTGGTGGTATGTAAGGTTCTACATTTACTCTGGTGTGGTTGATGAATTTGAGTTGGTAGATGGTGCTGGTGTCAGTGTTTTTGACTAAGATCACTTGAAACGTGTGGAGAAGTGTCACTGTCTGAGTTGTGTTGTCTGCAGTAGTTTTCCTAAAGAATTGTCTTACGTCAGTTTCGGAGAAAGCCATTTTCGTTAATTCATGTTCCAGGTTATCAGTAGCCGTGTTAGGAGGAAGTCCCTTGATGACCACCTTAACCGGTTGGTCCTTGGGTAGTGTGTATGTATGGAATTCCTCTTTGAGATCTCTGAGTAGGTGTTGTACTAGGTCGTAATCGGTTTTGTTGTTGGTGTGTATCTTTAGTCCATCCTCGATATATACGATCCTGATGTCACTTTGATGTTTATCGTCAGTTCTGTAATCTTTTTGTAGTTGAGGGTTCCCAGCGTCACTATTGGTTTGTACCTTTTGATTTGTGTTGGGGTTATCGTGGTAGTGGTGTCTTGTGGATCTTTTGTTTCAGCTGTACTTTTCAAGGCTTCAAACCTGTTTGCGGTGGTAGTAATTTTCTTGGCTTGAGAGTTTTGCCTGAGGGAGGGACGAAATCTCCGTTTTCGGCCTGTTTTGTCAACAAGGATAAATGTCCCTTGTCAATCGATATCTGTCTCCATGTCTGAGGCATCTGTGGAAGAGTAGATTGTCTCCTCTTCGTTTTGAAGTTTTCTCGGGTTACTGGTTTAAGTGGCCATTTGGTGGCCCTGAAAAGAGCAGACCAGTGTGAAGGGGCTTGATTTCCCCCTTCTGTGCAGTGTGGAAGGGCTTTGGGTAGTGTTGTGTGGTGTCCTGGAGGACGGACTCCGACTGCGAGGTATTGATTCGCAGCCGGTTACGCTTTAAGGCTTGCTGTAGCTCGTTGGCACCGTTAGGATCTCACTATAGCAAACCACCGATACGTCCGTCCGAGTTTAGTGATTTGATGGGTGGTGTCTAGTTTTGGGTTTCCCCGTGGGGTGTAGGTCATCTGTCCGACAATTTTCTATAAGTCTTCTTTTTGTTGACCGGGGTCGCAGAGCGTGTCCTACTTCCTCAAGGACCAATGATCGAATGAAGTGTAGTGCAAATGCCGTGAGGCTATTGCCCGAATCAGAATCTCCAAATTGACAGAAGCGCCAATCTAGTTCAACTGAGAAAGGTCTGATTTTTTTAGTACCGATTCACTATCATGACTCTTAACCTCGTGAATGAAATTATGTACCTTATGAAGAGAAACCAATGAAATGAAGCTGTAAGAAATTACAGGCGTATTAATAAACATTACACTATGAGATAAGAAATGGTGATTGTGAGTGTTTGCGCTGGTTCTTGGGTTTAGGAAGGATTTTTTCCCTTGGGTTGGGGAAAGGTGTGTTTAAGGTATGATGGTGATTTTGGGTGAAATATGAGGGTCGATTTTGGATCTAGTCTGGTAGTGGGATCGGGGTTGGCAGGATTTTCTTTTCTTGGGATTTAGTCCGGAGGTGATACATTTCCATTCTCATCTGGGGCCGATCCCAGTGCCAGTACTATCCTCTGACTCGTAAAAAACCTAGTCGATTATCCCAGTGGCGTCCAGCCGTGACAAAGTTAGTAATTGCATAAAATGTGCGATTGGTTCGTGAAGGTCGGGCTTAGGTTGGATCGAGGATAGGATAGGTGGGGTGGTGAGGTTGTCGGCGATTCTGCTGTTGATCTGGCGTAATTTACTGTCAATCAGTGATAAATTTTTATTCTACTAGGAAAGTTATACCTAGGTTTTTTATTTTATACATTTTTTCTTATAGGAATATCAACTAGGTATTTTATAACTTTTGAATTTTCTTTAGGTTTTTTATGTTTTAGTTTATATTAGACATTTATATATTCATATATGCTCAACTACGCCAGCCTGGGTTGCTTATGGTGTCGTGTTTTAGTCGGGTCGTACTGTCCGAGTCCTCTAACAAGTTCGTTCTCGTGCGTTTCAGTCTGGTCGTAGAACTTTTGGTTTCTCTCCTGGTAGATTTCTTGTAGTTGGTGGCAGTTTGTCATCGTGTGTAGGTCAGCATTTCTAGTGCGTCTCTTTGTCATTGTGTGTGTCCTTAATATCTTGTTCTGTTTTGCCTGAAGTTTGCGAGTGTTAGTTTTGGAGGCATAGCTCCATACTACACAATTATAAAGGATGACGGGTTGAAGGATTTACTTGTATAAAAGTATTTTAGTGGGAATTGAGAGCTTTCCTCCTTTGAACAGTGAGTACAGTTGTATGAATTTACCCATTACCATTGTTCTTATCTATATGACACCTTATGGTGAGTTTACTATCTATTGTGATCCCAAGGTACTTGACTTCGTCTTGGAGTGGGATCTCTGTCTCGAATTGGGTAAGTGGGACGGAGAGGTTTCCTACTTTGGCTAATATTAAGGCTGCTGATTTAGTGGGATTTAATTTAATTCTCCAGTTGGAGAGCCAATCCTCGAGGAAGAAGTGTCATTGCATCGGAAGTGATGCATAGTTTATGTTTTTATTAGCTACATAGCATGGTATCTTCGGCAAAAGGTCTAACCTGTAAATGATCGTGGGTGGGAATGTCTGCTACATAGTTGTTGTATAAGTGCAGTAATAGTGTTGAACCCTGCGGTACCCCTGCTTTATAGTGTGTGTTTGCGATCTCTGGCCGTTCATAACCACCTGGAACGTACGCCATCTGAGGAAGATGGCTATCAAGAAGATTGACCTTTTGGGGTAGTTGAATTTTATTAGTTTCTGAATAATTCCAATGTACCAAACTTTGTCGAAAGCTTTCTCGAAGACTAGAAAGATAGCTATTACGTTTTTTTCTCTTTAAATCCGTCATTTACGTCTTCTACTATGTTTATTGTGGGATGGATGGTGGAATGGTGGTTTCTAAATCCAAACTGAAGGTTTGGAATAACACCTAGCCTATAATTTATTATTATCAGTCTTTTCAAAATTAGTCTCCCGTATACTTTACTCAAGGTCATTATTAAGCTTATCGGCCTCCTGTTCTGAGGGATCATCACGTCCTTACCATGTTTGGGAATTGTTATTACCCTAGTCAGCCTCCAGTCAGCTAGGTAATAGCAGAGTATCAGTAGTGAGTTAGGTAGAGCCAATAGCGATATTACCGCTCTCCCTGGCATTTGTTTAAATATCTCGTTAGTCAGGTAGTGGTGTCCTGTGATTTTTTCCTAGGTAGGTCCTTTATAGTGGTGGTGAGCTCTTCCAGAGTGATTACTTCTGCCCTAGTGTCATTTAGTCCTCCCAGATAGTCCCCTGACTGTTCTAGTCTTGTCTCTAGTAAAGTCGTGAGCTTGGGGTTCGTCGTTTGGTTTGATCTATTTCTCTAAAACCACGGCTATGGCTTCAGCCATCTCTGTTGTTTCGTAGACCATCCCGTTCTACCCGTGGATAGCTGGTACAGTCCTGTTTCTGGTGGTCCCCCTGAGTTGTCGTGTTACTTTCCACAACTTGTCTCTGTCTAGTGCGGCCTCGGGTACGTAAGTGTCCCATCTGTCCCTTCTGATGTCTTTGACTCTCCTCCTAACTAGTGCTCTGAGTTGGTTGTAGATCGTTCTGTTGTGTGGGGTTCTGTGGGTCTGCCGTTCCCTCCTCGCTTCCCTTTTTCGGGATATGAGGAAGTCCAAGTTTGGGTGTTGTTGTTGGAGGTCATGTTGTATGGGGGTCCTATTGGTGTTTAGCCTGTAGGCTTCCTGTACTGTGGTCGTGAATAGTCGTAGTGTAGCGTCCGCTTTTTCTATTGTATCTATAATTTGCACTTCAGGTAGAGTATCCTCTAGTGTCCTACTAAACTCGTCCCAGTAACAAGTTTCTGTTGTTTGTTTGAGTCCCCTTATCACTAAGTTGGTGTCAGTTTTAACTTCACACAATATAGGATTGTGGTCAGAATCCAGTTTCTTCAGTACCGTCATATCCTCCGTGGTTACACAAATGTTGGTCAATGCCACGTCTATGATATCAGGTCTCTGTAGATAGTTCGAGGTATCAAATGTGGGCTCGTCTGGGGCAACAACTACGTAGTCGTGTGCGTCTGCGTGGTCTGCTAATATTCGTCCGTTCCAGGTGGTTTGCCGGCTGTTCCAAATGATGTTTTTTGAATTAAGATCGCCCACTAAAAACAGTTTGTTATAGTCTGTGATCTTATCTAAGTCTTGTGGTAGTAGCGTCTTAGTCGGGGTTTTGTATATGGCCGCAAACCGGACACTCCCACCACTAGTATTTAGATTTATTCCAGTAGCTTCTATATTTTGGAGATTTTGAAATTGATGTGGGTAGTGAGATAGGTGGTTCTTTATCAAGATGGCAGTGCCCCCTCCCTTGCCTTGGGGCTAATCGTTTCTATATATATTGTAGCCAAAAAAGGAGATTTTTCTTTTTTTGCTTTAGATGAGTCTAATTTATTAGGGCAATATCTATAGAGTAAGTTTTAAATATATCTTTTAGTTCCTTAGCTTGCATGAGTATCCCGTTCGCGTTCCATATGAAAACCCGAAGTATGTCTTTAGTCGCCGTCCCGTTTGCGTTAGTCATAGTCGGTCGAGAAGTATTCAGTCACTCCCTCTAGCAGTATCATCAACTTTTCCGTCTTGTCGGTCGCCACTCTGAGTCTAGTGAGGTATGGTTTGAAGTGTGCGAGTATCTTGAAAATAATTAGGTCAATGAGCAGGTTTATGAAATCTTTTATGTCTGAGAGTGGAGAAGTGGTTTTCTTGTTGTGGTCGTCTGTTGCGCCCCACCGTGACATCAGTATAGGAGCGGTAAATAGTTGCGGCCTCTGCTGTTTGCTTAGCTGATGGGCCCGGGGGTGGTTGGTTGGTCGGAGGGACGATTTTACGGGTACGAGGGATAGGAGGGTAATTACCGGTCATAGGTGGGAGAGCTGTCCTTGTGGGTTGAGTCTGTCTTGTGTTGAGTTTATTAGTCCTGAACTCCAACAGTTGCACGTATACTGGGCACTTGCTGTAGTTGGCCGTGTGTGGGCCCTTGCGATTGATGCATCTTGACGGTGTCGTGTTGTCTTTTTTGGGGCAGTTGGGGGTGAGGTGTGCTCCGAGACACTTCACGCACCTGGGCATTTTCGAACAATTGTTCTTTGTATGCCCATGAGGCTGACACTTGTGATATTGCACAATCGTGTTTCGGGGAGGGATGTAGTGTTCTATTCTAACTCTCGTCTGGGTGAGGTACCTAACTCCGAAGATGGTGGTGTGGGCTTTGGTCTTGTTTAGTGTGACCAAAAATGTCGGGAGTAGTGTCACAGTCTGTGTGGTGTTTGTCGCTTCTGTCTTCCTGCTGAACTGTCTCACGTCCGTCACTGCGTAACCAAAGTCAATCAGCTCGGTCTTGATGTCCTCTGGGATCATGTTTGGTGGCAGCCCCTTTATGACCACTTTCACCGGCTTGTCCCGAGGAAGTGAATACGTGTATAATTCCTGGTTCATTTCCTTCAAGAGGGTTTGAAATAGTTTGACCAAAGTGCAAACGCCGTTCGGCTGTTGCCCGACTAGGGATATCTAAATTGACAGAAGCGCCGATCTAGGTAATATTAGAAAGAGCTGATTTGTTGTTTGAGTACCGAGTCATTGTCCTGACTCTTAACCTCGTGAATGAACTTATTTACCAAATGAAATGAAACCGATGAAATGAGAGTGTAGAAAACTATACGCGTATGAATGTGTTTCCCGACTCAGGATATCCACCTTGACAGAAGCGCCAAGCTAGGTCACCTGTGAAAGGTCTGATCTTGTTCGAGTATAGAGTCACTGACGTGACTCCCGAACTCGTGAATGAACTTAATACCATTTACAAAAATTTGTATAATTAATTAACACTGTGAGATGAAATTGGTGGTAGTGGATGATTGCGCTGGGTCTAGGGATTGGGGAGGACTTCTTGACTGGAATGAAGAAGGTGTGTATAAGGTATGATGATGAGTTGTTGATGTTTCATGAGTCGATTTCCGGGAAGAGGATCGAAAGGTTGACTTGACTGTAGGGATTAGGTTTGACGCGGATGGTTACATTTACATTCCCCATCTGGGGCCGACAGCGGTGCCAGGATTATCCTTGGACTCGTAGAAAACCTAGACGGTTATCCCAGTGGAGTCCGGTGGTGGCAATGGTAATAGAATAACTTGTGGTTGGTAAGATTTTCTTTTCTTGGGATTAGGAATGAGGTGGATACATTTCCATTCACCATCTGGGGCCGCCCCCGGTGCCAGGGTTATCCTCTGGCTAATAGAGAACCTAGACGGTTATCCCAGTGGCGTTCGGCCGTGACTAAGGTAGTAATGGCATGAAATGAGCGATTGGTGAATGACTGATTAAGTGCGCGTTGGGGAGCGGCGTAGTTGATTGTCATGTGTGGTTGATTCTAATTCTACTAGCTAGGCTACATCTAGATTTTAAATTTAATGTTTAACAATATATATTATTTTAGACACTTGATTACTTAATATAATAGCTCAACTACGCCTGCCTGGGTCGTTTTTAGTGTCTTTCTTCTGCAGGGTCATAGCGTCCTAAGTCCCTGACTATCTCATTTTAGTGTGTCTCAGTCTGCTCGTATAGTCTCTTGCTGCGGTCTTTGTAAATCTCCTGAAGCTGCCTACAAATTGTCATCGCGTGTAAGTCTGTGGTTCTAGTGCGCCAAGCTGACCCAGTGATTGTTCTCAGTATCTTGTTTTGTGTTGTTTGAAGTCTTTTTGTGTGAGTTTTAGCCCCATAACTCCATGCTTGAAAGTTATATAATATTATCGGTTGGATCATTTTTGTGTGGACGGTTAACTCCCTGCCCTTTAGTAGCGGATATAGTTGGACGAACCTGCCTGTTGCTTTCTGATTAATGTCCTCTATGTGTTTCCTCCAAGTTAATTTAGAATCTATTGTGACTCCTAAGTATTTTGTTTCTGTTTTTACGGGAATTTCCGTATCAAATAATGTGATTGGGGTGTGTAAATGTTTGTTTCTAAGACTTATGATTATGGCTGCGGATTTGGCAGCGTTGATCTTGATCCGCCAGCTTGTGAGCCAGTCTTGTATGGTAACCAGGTATCTCTGCATCGCAAGACTGGCATAGTTGATGTTTTTGTTGATGGTGTAGATCATAGTGTCGTCTGCAAAAAATCTTACCTTAGTTTGAGGGTGTATTGGAATGTCGGAAATGTATATGTTGTACAGGTGTGGTGAAAGTGAAGATCCCTGAAGAACCCCTGCTTTTATGGCGTGTGTGTTGGATTTGGTGCCCTCCATTACCACGTGGAACCTTCTCCGTGTTAGGAAACTGGCGACGGTATGGATGATCCATTGGGGGTAACCAAGTTTTATTAATATTTGTAAGAGGCCTATATGCCAAACTTTGTTGAAAGCTTTTTCGACATCTAAGAATATCAATACTATTGACTTTTTCTGAGAGAAAGCTTTTGTTGCATCTTCGATTAAATTTAGAACTGGTTATATAGTGGAGTGTTTTTCCCTAAATCCAAATTGTAGTTTGGGTATGATATTACGGGTTTCACTGAAGTGAATTAATCTTTTTAAAATTAATTTTTCGAAAACTTTGCTGATGGAGTCGAGAAGACTTATTGGCCGTCTGTTTTGAGGAAACATTGGGTCCTTTCCAGGTTTGGGGAGTGTTATCACTCTCGCCAGTTTCCACACGTCGGGGAAAGTGACATAGCGAGAGTAGGGCGTTGAGAATGTGTAGTAGCGTTAGTGTGGCTTTAGGTGGAAATTGTTGAATTGTCTCGTTTAGCAGACGGTCGTGGCCTGGCGCTTTCCTTTTTGGGAGGTATTTTATTGTGTTGTTTAGTTCTTCTAATGTTATTGGGTCTGCCTGTGACATAATAGTTCTGCTTAGATATTCCCTTACAGACCTCTTAGCCTCCCTAACAAAATCGGGGTCTTTGGGGTTGTCGTTGGGTGTACATTGTTTCTCTAGCGTCACGGCTATGGCTTCCGCTTTCTCTGAGCTTGTGTAGGCCATGCCGTTCTCGCTGTGTATAGCTGGGACTGTTCTATTTTTATTTGATCTTAACTGTTTTGTGATTTTCCAAGTTTTGCTGGAATCTAGTGCTGGGTCTGTGACGTAGATGTTCCATTCGTTTTTTTAAATTTCCTTTACTTTAAGCCTCATCTGTGCCTCTCCGTCTCTTGTATGTTGACCTATGGTGTGGGGTCCTGTACCTCTGCCAATATCTCATCGCCTCTCTTTTCTGAGCTATCAGAAAGTCAGGTCCGGATGTTGGGGTCTTAGGTCATGTTTTATTATTTCAATTGTTGTGTTGGTTTTGTAGGCCTCCTGTACCGTGTTGGTAAATATTTCCAGTGTTGCGTCTGCTTCCTCTGTTGTTGTGATGTCAGTGTTCTCTGGTAGCGTGTTGGTGAGAGAACTTTTAAAACCTTCCCAGTCGCTCGTGGATTGAAGTCTCTCTAGCCCTTTTATTTCTATCTTTGTGTTTATGGTGATCTCGCACAACACTGGGTTTTGGTCAGAGTCCAGCTCCTTTAGTACTGTTAGCTCCTCTGACGTCACTCCCATGTTGGTCGAGACCACATCTCTTATATCTGGTCTATGTAGTGGGTTTGATGGGTAATAAGTGGGTTCGCCAGTTCCTACTACTAAGTAATCGTTTCGGTCTACGTGTTCGTTGAGTGTTCTCCCATCCCTATTTGTTAACCTGCTGTTCCAGTTTGGGTGTTTACTGTTTAAGTCCCCTGATAATAAGATTGCGTCGGAGTCTATAATAAAGTTTAAGTATTGTTCTAGTAGCGTCTTCGTCGGTGGTTTATATATGGCCGCGAATAGAATACCCCCGATCTTGGAATTCACTTGCACTGCTGCTGCTTCTAGGTTTTGAAGGTTATTGAAATTATGTCGTTCGGTAGTGTGGAATATTATTTCTTATGAAGACTGCAGTTCCCCCTCCCCTGCCGTTGGGACGGTCGCTCCTGTATATCTCGTACCCGGAGAAATATTTTTTTTTTTTGTTTTTGGGTCTAAGTGGGTTTAGTTTATTAAAGCTATGTCTATTCCGTAGGTTTTGAAGAGTTCCTTTAATTCTTTTGCTTGCGTGAGTATACCGTTCGCGTTCCATATAAAAACACGTAGTATGTCTTTAGTCAGTGTCCTTGGTCCGTTAGTCATCCTAGGTCGTAAAATATTCAGTCACCCCTTCTATTAGAATTAACATTTTTTCTGTTGAACTATTACATTGACCTAATCTGGCAAGGTATGGTTTGAAGTGAACTATAATTTTGTAAATATTTAATTCCTTTAAGAGGCCTATAATATTCTTAATGTATGATAGTGTTGAAGTCGTTTCTTGTTGTGTGTGGGCCCTCTGACCTTGAACTGCTGCCTCGTAGCTTCGGTGAGTGTTGTTTGTTGCGGAGATGTTTTTCTGTCTGGGGGTGGGGGACACGTGCCTCCTTTGTGATAATTGGTATGACCTACTTTTTAACTGGGGGAGTTTGCAGAGGCCTGGTGTGCTTGTGTGTGTTTTCTTGTTTGCGTGCTCTGTCTTGATTGTAGTGTGTTTTCTTGCGCGGACCTTCTCTTTTTCATGTAGACGGGACACTTATTGTAGTTAGCCGTGTGGCTACCTCTACAGTTTATGCACCGGGTGGGTGTGGTGCTCTCTTTTTTAGGGCAGTCCTTAGTGTCGTGTAAGTTTGTGCATTTTACGCACCTGGGTATATTTTGGCAGTTTTTTTCGTGTGCCCGAATCTCTGACATCTGTGGCACTGTGCGATGGTGTTGGTGGGTGGGATGTACGGGACAGTTTTGACCCTTGTGTGGTTCAAATATTCAATTTTGTAAATGTTTGATGTGTCGGTGTTCTTGGCGAGAGTAACTTGAAATGTTGGCAGTAGCGTTACGGTCAGTGTGGTGTTGTCTGCTTGTGTCTTTCTGGTTAACTTTCTGACGTCTGTGACGGGGAAACCTAACCCCACTAGTTCTTGTTGGATGTCCCCGGTTGTCATGTTGGGAGGGAGCCCCTTGATGACTACCTTCAGTGGCTTGTCCCTAGGTAGAGTGTACTTGTGTAACTCCTGTTTCATGTCCTTAAGTAGGTGCTGCACCAGTTCAAAATCTTGTTTAGTTGTTGTGTGGATCTTAAGACCGTGTGCCACATAGGTTATCTTAATTTCGTTTCCTACTTCCTTGGCAGTTTTGTGATCTTGTTATAGTTTTGTATTCCTAGCGTCACTTTTGGTGGGTAACGTATCTTGGGTGTGGTGGTTGTTGTTGTTTGCGGCTGTTTGTCAGTGTTCTGGTCATCTGGTGTGGGGGTATTGATTTCGGCCCTTTTCAGGGCGTCAAACTTGTTAGTAACTGTCAGAGGTGTTTTCTTTGTTTGTGTGTGTTTTCGTGGTCTGAATTTGCGTTTGCGTCCCAGTTGGTCTGCCATTGTGAAGGTCCCTTGTCCGTCTGTGTCAGCCTCCATGTCTGAAACGTCAGTCGAAGTGTATGACATGTCAAAGTCGTGTGATTTTGTTTATGCTTGGTCGGGAAAGACCATTTCGCACAGAACTGAAAAGGGCAGGCTAGTGGCCAGTGTGGAATGGCTAAGATACCCTGCTCTGTGCAGTGGTGGTGGGCTTGTCGTGTTGTGTGGAAGACGGACTCCAACTGCGAGGTATTGCTTGGCAGCCGGTCACGCTTTAAGGCTTACTGTGGCTTCGTTGGCACCGTTAGGTTTCAACCACAGGAACTGCCACCGCAACGTCCATCCCGAGTTTAGATGAGGGTATGTGAATGGTAATTCCCAGCGGGCAAAAGACAACCGTTAAACGATCTTCACCACACGTTGAAAAACGCGCTGAGAGCCTACAAACTCTTGGCTCTGCCCAGCGGGCGTATGACCTGTCTGTAAGACAATTTGCTCGAGAATCGTGTGCCGAATTGAAAATGGGTTTCCCCTGTTGCCTATACTTCCCCACCTGTCAATAGAGTAATCGACAAGTAGAGGAAGCTTTGGCTAATTTGTTATGCGAGTTACAAGTTGTTTTCACAGATCCTTATCCTTGTTTCATGAGATTTAACATTGCATGACTTGGTACCTTTAAATTAGATGTACAAATTACATGGTTATCGATGTATGTTGCCCGACTCAGAATATCCACCTTGACAGAAACGCCAAGCTAGGTCAACTGAGACAGGGTTGATTTGTTTTGTGAGTTACAGGCAGCAGTCGCTAGCCTTTATCCTCATGGAATGATGGTGAAAAAGAGTGGGTGAATTTACCGTGTTACATTTTAACTATGTTACCGTTTTACCTTGTTACCATGTTACCGTATTACCGTGTTACCATTTTACCGTTTACTTTCCTACTCTCGTCTTGGTCGTTTGTATGTCCTTTCTTCTTGCGGGTCGTAGTTCCCTAATGATCTTATAATGGGATTCTCATGATTTGCTGCTTGTTCATAAACCCTGTTTCTTTTTTCCTGGAAGAGCTCGGTGATTGTCTTGTTTTTGGTCATGGCGTGTAGATGCTCAGTCTTTGTCCGTATGTCTACACCAGTTATTGTCCTGAGTATCTGGTTTTGGATTGTCTGGAGTTTGTTGAGAATAGTCTTGGCTGCATAGCCCCATCCTACACATTAATAGAGTATGATTGGCTGTATTACACATTTGAAAATCGAAAGTATTGTTTGTTGACTTTGTTGGATTCCTTTAAGCAGTGGGTAAAGTTGGATGAACACCACCTTCGCTTTCTTGCTGGTTTCAGAGATTTGTTTTGCCCATGTTAACTTCTTGTCTATGTGTATTCCTAAATATTTAGTGTCAGTTTTGAATGGTATTTCTTTTTCATATATTGTAAAGTTGTCAGGCGGTATCTGTCTTCTTCTGGATACGGCTAGTGCAGTAGATTTTGTTGCGTTTTACTCTGATTCTGCATTTAGACAGCCAGAATTCGAATGTCTCTAGGTATCTTTGGATTGCTAATGACGCGTAGTAAATGTTTCTTTCCCTGGTATAGATCAAGGTATCGTCAGCAAAAAGTCTTATCGCTATTTTAGGCTTGGTCGGGACGTCTGCCACGTAGATGTTATATAGGAAGGGAGCCAACACCGATCCCTGAGGTACTCCCGCCTCTGCTTTTACTTTTCCCGACAGTGTGCCCTCAACAGAGACTTGGAATTGTCTATCGTGCAGGTAGCTGTAGATTAGCTGAATAACACCTCGTGGGAAGTTGAAGCTTATTATTTTTTGAATGAGGCCGAGATACCACACCTTGTCAAACGCCTTTTCGACATCAAGAAATATGGCTATTAAATATTCTCGCTTATTGAAACTCTTTGTGGCATCCTCTATGAAGTTTAGTAGTGGGTGAATGGTTGAGTGGTGCCTTTTGAAGCCAAATTGAAGGTCCGCTATTATCTTGTGTTCTTCTGAGTGTCGTTTTAGTCTTTTTAGGATCAGTGTTTCAAATAATTTGCCTGGTGTGTTTAGTAAACTTATAGGACACCTATTTTGGGGAAAGATGCCGTTTTTGCCTGGCTTTGATATAGTTACCACCTTGGCCTCTTTCCAGATATTTGGGAAATAGGCAATTCTGAAGGCTTCATTGAATATCTGTGTAAGGTGGGCTATTGCTATTTCAGGTATGTTTTTTATCATCTCGTTTTTAATTCCGTATAGTCCTGTTGCCTTGTTCTGTTTAAGATGTTTGATAATGGTTTGGAGTTCCTGTTCTGTAACGGGGGCTGGTGTATCTGTTATGGGTCTTTGGATGAAGTCGTTAACTGATCTGGTGACGTCTCTGTTGAAGTTTTCGTCTTGTATGGGATATGGTTTAAGTTGATCTTCTAATGTTAGATCTATTGCTTTAGTTTTGTCCACGCTGGTGAAGGCCATCCCCTGTTGCCCGTGGATGTCCGGCGTGTTTGATCTTTTCGGAGTCCCTTTGAGTACTTTGGTTAAGGTCCAGGTTTTCTGCAGGTGGAAGGCTGTGTCAGTAACGAATGTATTAAAGTTGGTTTTCCTGATTTGGTTGACGGTTCTTTTTACCATTGCCTTGAGTCTATTGTATCTGATGCGTTCGTTAGGAGTTCTTAATCTCTGCCAGTCCTTACGTTCCTCCCTTTTTAGGGCTAGCAAATAGCTTAATTCCGGATGGTCGATTCTGAAGTCATGGTGTTTTTGTGATATCGTAGTGTTAAGCTTGTTAGTTTCTTGCAGTGTAATTGTAAAAAGGTTTATGGCTGCATCGATGTCTTGCTCAGTATGTATGTCTAGGTTCCTTGGTAGGGCTTCTTGTAGGTCCGATTTGTATTTCTTCAAGTCGGTCGTGCTTATTGTTGGTTTGCGCCAATTGGTTTGGTGCTCTAGATTGACTTCCCATTCGCATAGTAGTGGGTTATGGTCTGAATCAAGCTCTTGAAGTACTGTTAGGGTGTCTGGCATTATTTTTAGGTTGGTTAGAACTATGTCTAACATATCCGGCCTATGGAGTTAGTTTCCGGGATAGTAGGTGGGTATATCTGGCGCTAGTATGTTGTAGTCTGTTTCGTCGAGTGCTCTCCAGTCCGTCCGTTTCTGTTTGTCATTCGACCATTCCATAATGTATTTTTAAGAGGGCAGCTGGTGGAGAGGCGACTCCAGACGCACCTGACGCAGTTGGAGGGGTGGCTGACAACCTGGAGAACAAGTATTAACGTGGAGAAGAGCACTGCAATGCTCTTCACATGGAAAAGAAAGTACTACAGGCCGGCTCCACTCCAGCTGTTCGGAGAACAGATCAGATGGGCGGACAGTGTTAAGTACCTGGGACTTACGCTGGACACAAAACTGACCTGGAGACGACACTGCAACGAAAGACTCAACAAGGCGAGGCAAAGGCTGGGAGTCCTAGGCCCACTGCTTAACAGGCGTAGCGCCCTGTCTACAAGGAACGGTCTGACGCTGTACAAGCAGCTGCTCAGGCCGATCCTCGACTATGCGTGTCCCGCTTGGGGTCACCTGGCGGACACGTATATGAGGAGGATGCAGGCGTTCCAGAGCGTATGTCTGAGGATCATTGTGGGCGCACCTTGGTATGTCCGGAATGAGACTCTTCATCGCGACCTGGATATGCCTACCATCAAGGACCATTTCCGGAAACTGGCGCAGTCCTTCTACGCCAGACTTCCCGGTGCCACCAATCCTCTTATCCAGGGGCTTGGGAACTACGTCATCGACCCTGGTGGGTGTCATCGACGTCCCAAAGCCCTGCTCGGATAAGCGAGATGTGTCAACAGTGGTTTGGGAGTCTCTCACCCAGCCCCCCATAGAGTAGTGTCTCCGCACGTAACTCTAAAAACCCTTAGTCGGTTTCTCAAATTCTTATCCCCCCCTTTTTTACCCCTAATATTACTAATATTATGTAATCTCTGTTTCTTTGTTTCAGAACTTCGCGAAACGCGACAACCCGTTTTTAAATTTTTGTGAACCACACGGTGTGACCAATTGGTCGGTACGTGTTGGAACTTGCTCTCGTGCTCCCCTTCTGGAAGCATCGGAGCATGCCCTTTGTCTGTGTCTGTGTCTGTTTGTCTGTGTATTTTTAATATTTAAATCGCCATTTATGAAATAGTTGTCGGATGACGTAACAATATCTAAGTCTTGTTTTAGTAGGATTTTGGATGGCGAGTTGTAAGCCACCACAAGGTTAATATGACCGGTTTTGGTGTTTATTGTTATTGCTGTGGACTCGAGGTTTTCTGTGACTTAGATGTTTGCCCTATAGTGCGGTAGAAGGTATTTTATAAAGACAGCTGTACCATCTCCTCTTCCGTGTTATTTGTCCGTTCTGTATATATTGTATCCTGAGATGTTCAGCCGTTTGTTTATCTTTAAGTGCGTTTCGCATATGAGTGCCAGGTCAATTCCGTAAGTTCTTTGAAGTTCTTCAAATTCGTGTTTCTGTTGTAGAATTCCATTGGCATTTAATATAAGGATTCTGAGTTGATTTTTGTCTATAGTTTGTGCTTTAATCGTCATTGGTACCAAAGTAAAAGTCAGTGGCTGCTTCAATTATTATCATAAGTTTGGAGATTTTATCTTCTGCCTGTTTAATTTTTGTTGGATAAGTTTTGAGATGTTTACGTAGACCGTGAATGTTCATCTCTTTAAAGATCGTTAATAATTATTTAAAGTCAAAAGGGAACGTTTGTTCTTGTTCCTTCGGTTGTTGTGAGTCGTTCCGTCTGGTAAGTAGGGTGTCTCTGTATGATCGTGATGACGTGCTAGAGATGGTTGGTGGCGTAGTTTTGCTTGGTAGTGGAGGGAAATAGTTTTTTGTTTGTGTCATCTTTGTGTGAAGGTAGATGGTTTTTTTTTTTTTTGCTGTATTTGATCAATTTTTTTCTCTATCATTTTTGTGTTTTCGGGGCATTTGGATTAGTTTGCGGTTTGGTTTCCTCCACAGTTCACACACTTATTAGGAGTTGTGGCGTCTTTCTTTTGGCAATCCGAGGTCAAATGTGGCATCAGGCATTTGACGCATCTAGGATTGTTGGCAAAGTTGTTTTTAGAATTCCCGAATTTTTGACATCTATGACATTGAAAAATGTAGTTTTGTGATTGTACGTAATGTTCTATTTTGACTCTAATGTTATTAATGTAGTTTTCCTGAAAGAGTTTGTAGTTTTCGTCAATTCTTGCGAGAATGCAAATGAAGATTGATAATAGTTTGATGTTATCTTGCATGTTATTTTCTGTCTGTGTTCTGGATCTGAATTGTCTAACGTCTAAGGCTGTATAGCCCATTGCATGTAGATCCTCTTTGATTTCATCAGTGGCCATGTTGGGTGGAAGACCCTTGATGACAATTTTTAGCGGCTTGTCTCTCGGGAGCGTAAATGTATAATATTCTTGTCCAGCTTGTTTGAGTAAGGCTTGGAGAGCCTTGAAGTCCTCGAGGGTTGAAGTATATATTTTGAGTCCGTCTTTTATGTAAAATATCTTGAAAGTTCCCATCATGTTTGTTTTCATTGTCTTTGATATCTTTGAATAGTTTGTCGTCTCTGCTACAACAATAGGTGATATTTTTGGTTTTGATTTTTGAGAATCGGAGCTGTTTTTCCTAGCTCTTTCGTTTGGTACTTCTACGGTTTCCATAGGTTCTTCTCGAACTGTCAGTATCTCGTATTGATTAGTAACTTTAATTGCTTTTGGAGGTTTGTCTTCTTTCGCTTTGAATAGGTACTTCCTCTTTAAAATAGTTGCTTCAGTGAATTCATTGTCCTCCGTTTCATCATCAGTCAATTCCACATTAACGTCCTCGTCCTCAAGATTTCTAAACCAGTCCTGGGTTTGGTGTCGCTTCTGCTGCACGCCTACGTGTTCAGTAAGCTTGTCCATTTTTATATTGTTGTTGGCTTTAAAAAGGGCTGACAACGGTTTAGTCGGATTTTGTTGGTAATGTTAGTTTTAGGTTGGTCACTTGTCTTACTAGATTGTATATTTGTCTGTGGTATGACCACTTGTAGAATTCTCACCTTTCAGCCGATGTCCACCGAGAATTGAAATATATTTCCAAAGATTAAACTTGTGTAAAATAACTCAACTAGCCACTGACCCGTATTAAACCTCGTTGATCGATGCGTTCCGTTCAGTGGCACTGAGTCAACTGTGTAAAAAAGGTCGTAAAAACGTCCCGAATTGCAAGCCGTTCGGCTCTTTCCCGACTCAGAACATCTATCTTGACAGTTACGCCAAGCTAGGTTATCTGCGAAAGGGATGATTTGTTGTTTGAGTACCGAGTCATTGTCATGACTCTTAACCTCGCGAATGAACTTATTGACCTGATGAAATGGAACAGATGAAATGAGCCTGTAGGATACTACAGGTGTGTGATTTTGTAGCCCGACGCAGGACATTTCTACCTTGACTGTGATGCCAAGCTAGGCCGCCTGTGAAAGGGCTATCCGAATTGCAAGGTGAATTCACGGATTTTATGTGGTTTTTTTTCTGTTTTGAACTCTTTCTTCCCTATCCACTTAGAGGCCAGGAATTAGTGGATAGGCTGTTTCTAGTCGACTAATCAGGAGCGATCTTCTTCAATGTTGGATTCACTAGAGGAGATCAGATTTACCTCTCTCACCTGACTCATTCATGATTCACCCTTGAAGAAAATGAAGTGACGGCACATTATTTTTATCCAATCACAGGTGGTTATGACAAAAAAAAATATTATTTACATTAAATCTATTATAATAATAAATTTTTTATTATACTGTCCATTATTCCTTATTCCCTTTAATAATTACATTCTTTTAAATTCATTCAATGAATAAAGGTTATTTTCAGCTGGGTTTCTATTCGTAGAAATTGGCCTATCCTCTTTTCATACTAGATAGGGTTTTAAAAAATTTCTCCATATAATTTAAGGGATAGCTCTAAAAACAAAGTCAATTCAAGGGGATCTTTGAAACATGAAACTAACCTAATTTAAGTGGGGCCTTTACTATTAGACAGTGGATTAGATACTTAACATTATTAATAGAGGAGACTCATGTGTTGGCTATAATCTTTTCACCTATTATACTATCTTTTATTAGCTCTAGCCGATGGCTTAGCAATATTATTTAAATAACTGACTTTTTTCATATTTCCAATTTATGATAGCACACTAAACAATGCATATTTATCAGCTCTTCTTTTTCCATTTTAAAACTTAGCTATACACTAAATATCGTTTAAACAATTAAAGTGCACACGTTACACAAAACATTGTCTTCAGAGTCAAAGTAAAAAGTAAATACTAATCATTTTTAGAAGGGTCTAAAGTTGCCAGATGAAAGAAAACCATAAGATTTTTAATTAAAATACTATCATTAAAAATATATTAGCTCAGTTTCCCTGCAGTGAATTTTGATATCGATTTATTTAGGTAGGTAGAACTCAAATAGGCTAGTTCCATACATTTAAAGATCAAAACTGATGGGTAAATATTCACAAGCTTGGTAGTAGGTGAATAGGGCAGAAGCCATCTTATTACAGCCAAAGAGTGGCTACCACACACTTGGGTTGCACCTCACCCTATAACCGACCATAGATCAACAAAAGCAACTGCAGATATCACAGCGGAAAACTGAACATCTTTGAAACATAAAACAAAATTCAAAATTCCTTGGTAACGACAAAAGAAATGTGAATTTACCCTACATAATAAACAAATATGAAGCTAAGCAGTTACAGGAAAGGAGGGCTGGTGTGCTCGTTCTCACAGCCATCTTACCGCACGCTTCCTATTGACTGGGGGAAGAGAGGGGTGACAAGATGTTGGGGAAGGCATTTTTCAACTGTTTAGTGAATTCTGATGGCTCTGACCTAGCTCCACGCAAAGTCACTACAGAGTGCAGTAGCGTCCAGTTCCCTATAGAGTAACCTCGATGCGTTCCTAGAAGAGTACTCGCTAGCCGTTCCGTCTTATGGCGGTGCTAATATCCAAACAAACAAGAAAGAAAAAATAAGTTTGGCCGCCATTTTGAAGGTGTACTGGCTTTTTGCTTTGTTTACTTCAAAGCTTAACTTTATGATAATATTGGTCTGCAACTTAATTTTATTTATTTATGTGTTATTTTATATTTAGCTTTTAATTTTTTATGAGCTATTTTTCTTTGATGCTTCATCAAATTCTAACTGGTTTTCTAAATATTTCGTAACAAATTAAGCTACTCTGTGAATAATGAGTGGACGAAAATAATATAATAAATCTTTAGATTTAATTAATAAGCAAAAATATATTTAGCACCACATCTTACCACCTGTCAAGGTTATACACACATGTATTAATCAGGGTAATGAGTTAGGGATGAAGAAAAATGAATTTAGAGTAAGTGTACCCGCATTTGCGTGGAGATAGTGGAAAACCACCCTCTGTACACCCAACTCAACCCAAATCTTCCTCTCATCGACATTCTACTTTATAGCGAGAGTGATGCCTGAGACCATGCGGCCACCGAAGCAGATATTTTTTCATAATGTTTCAAGTGTGCTTATTTTTAATAATTTTTTAATAAAAAATATAAGCTATCAATGTTATTAAAAATTATATAATATATATCATTTTATCATAAAAAATATATAATATAAATACAATCATATCATAAAATATTTATTATAAAAAATATATATATATTATAATTTATATACATAATATAAGTAAATATATGTTATACACATAATATAGGTATATCTATCATATATATATAATATTGGTATATATAAAATATAGGTATATATATCTAACATATAGTTATATATTTAAATATATTATATATAAAACACTAATATTATTAGTAAATAATAAATCTAATAATAGCTAATGTTTAGGTAATATAAATTATCACTTTATATTGCCTAAACGTTAGTTTTTAAGGTTTCTTTAATTTGAATTCCCGCCAAAGCATACGATTTTTTATCAGAGATTACTAAGAGTTGTACAGTTTTACAAAACTTTCCTCTTATTTTTTGTGAAGTTAAATCTATTCTGATTTCATAAATGGTTGATTTATAATTTATTTAATAGTACAAATGGACTTAATAATTTTTTTAAATTCGATTATCTCCATTAGAATACATTGTAGACTCTGACGTCATACCCCCACAATGGCATACTGCGAATACTCATTATATCTAGGTTATTCTAGTTCCCTAAGATGGAAGTTAAGTCCGTATCACACGACACTAGCTCGTACTTGAAATCCAGTGTGCTGGCTAGCACTAGCTAGCACGTCATCATCTAGCGTCATGTGAATCAGAAAAAGTATACTGGTTCTGCCACTTGGTACTGGCTACCATACTAGTTGTGAGGATAGAACACGTGCTATTTTCGTACTAGTTTCGACACTAGTCTGTGTAATTCAACCAATCATGTGCGCTGAGATTGTTTTGTAGAGAAATGGTATAAATGACGCCAACATGGTCATTGGATGTGATTTTGTTATTGGCAGAAAATTATTCTAAACAACCTTGTTTGTATAATACCAAATTGCCACAGTATGACAATATATTTAATATATATAAATTTAATTTAAAACATGTAATCTAAAAACGACAAACTATGTTCCAGGTCCAATTTTAATCTAAATAAACTTGATATCATGCCAACTTTGGGCGTTTTTTTGTTTGTTTTTTTTAGAATATAAAGTGTGCGTAGGCCTAAAAAAGAACATTTGTTTATCAAGGATACTGTACTTAGACACCCATGGGCTTAGGGACCTCTGACCACAATGTAAATAAATGAATACAAATTTAGGGAGATACTAAACGTTTGTGTCACCCCGAATGTATATTACCTAACCTCCGAATGTATTATATTTAGCATCCTGCGACCATTATTTCGTCTTTCCCAACCATTCCTGTGTCTATATTCTTTTTCCTACGTTCCCTCTCATAATTTTCAATATCTTTATTAGTAATTAATGCAGCTGCTGCACTCAAAATTAATCTCTGACGTTCGATAAATATTTGCACTAGGAGCTAGTACCAAACTAGCAGCGTGTGAATACTATAGTCCCATTTCCATTGTACTAGCTAGTATACAGATATCTAGGTGCTACCTAGCACACTTGATTTCTAGTATAAGCAAGTGTCGTGTGATACGGGCTTTAGCCTTTCTCACCGCTATTGAAACAGGTCACAGCCGGGATTATAACAGGTATAAGGCATTCACGAGCTAAGTTTACCTGGATGACAGCTCGAAATGTTACTAGAAGTAATCCCTAATATATCACTACACCAACAGCTGACATCTATCACTTTGTATCACTGTAATGAAAACAAATGGTAATATATTAATGTGATAGTTAACCACAGTAATTTAGGCCAATATTATGTATATATTTATTTGAGGTTGAACACAAAGTTTATTTATAGTTTTATTCCCCTTAAAAAATATTAACACCACTTTCACAAAAACTTCTAACGAACATAGCTTTAAAAAGGTGGCTAACGAATCTAAATTATATGATTGAACATAACGGTAAACATGTTTTTTACAATGATGCAGACACGCAGTTGATGAAAATATTTTATTCAGTTAAATATTTCAAAATACGATAAAATAATCATAAAATCATTTATTGTATGTAAAAAAATGACAACAATTTTCTCTTTTCCAAGTAAATACGATGCCTGTATTAAAAGATATTGATGTTTGCGCTATATTACACAAAATCAGTAACGTTCCAAAACAAAAAATAAGTACTTTTAATTATGTTTAAAATATTGTTTCGAGATGGATAAAAAGATATTATTTAAAAATATAAAAAATTGTATGAGAAAACTTAAGTTTAACGTTATTTTAAATATTATAACAGGTAATTAAAGATCTTTACATTTATAACAAAACTGTGATCTTTTACATGTGTTAGCAACCCAAAACCTAAACATATGATTTTCGAACTGTCATCCAGGTAGAAACCTATCGTGAATGGAATATACAAAACAGTCTCTTAGGGATCATTAAAATTAATGTGTTTAAACTTCTTGCCCACTATTCACTATAAGTTATGTGTTATGAATGAACATAAGGTAAACCTTACCAAGGTTGGGTTTATATTCATGCATAACGCAAAACTAATCGCAAATAGTTTATAACATATAGTGTTAGTAAGTTTAAATACATTATTATAAAAATGTATTATTATATTTTCTATCATGATATTGAAAGGTAGGTCTGCCATAATTTTAATGACAATAGTAAAATCAGAATCAAATAGTAATCAAGTTTGATTCAATAGTAGAGACAAAACTTAAATTAGGTTAAGTTCAAATTTTAAAAAACAGTTTAATCAACGTTACTTTTCGATTGAACCCTTATTTAAAGTATTATCCATTACTGTAACAAGGTTATTATATAAATAAATATATGACACTCAATTTAAGTAAGATTTTAAGCACATCATTTCACAATAAATCGTTGTGTTCTTCTTATGAATGAGGATCTTTACACTATGATTTAGTCAGGGGCAACCTGTCCCTAGGGCCACAATAGCCAGGCCCCACCAACATTTTTAACATAAAAAACTAATTTCTTTCTTTTTATTCTATAAAATATTTTGAAAAAAAAAAAACATGAAAAAAGCGGAACACCATTCTCTTCACGCAGTAAATTATTGGGTTCTTTATACAGTATGCAAGTCAAAATAATTCATTCCTTGCGCCAAACGTCACGAAAGGACTGTACAAGCGTTCTACTGACTGAATATATAAGCTGAACAGGGCCATTTTTAACATGCCCTCTCAAAGAAGCCACTTCCAGTGTGAGCGGTCTCTCAAGGTCATTCCCCCTATCATTCCGGTGCCAGCTTTACACTATTGAACGGGATTAGCTTGAGTGGGCCCACTATACCATAAAAGTGGTAGTATAGTCTTTGTTTTAATATGTGATAAGACAAAACAAATAATATGACGCGTGAAAATGATTAATTCAAATTAATAAAGTAACCCCTTTAGTAAAAACTCCATATTATTAATTAAAACTGCAAGAAAAGCTTGAAATTAAATGGTTAGGAGCACATCAGTCTAATTACTTTACGTTTATGCTTGTGGATGGCAAGAAAAAACAACTTTTCTAATTTTTTGTTTGATAAAAAAATATTGGTTAACCATGAGTGAGGAAGAACAGAGATTATTTTGTGTATTGTTTATTATTTGATGATGAAGGGTTGTGGACAACGGTGGGCTGTAATAATCTTAAACATTTAAGTAAAAGAATTAAAAACATGAGGTATATTAAATTAATTTGGAAAATGCGTTTAAGTTTAAACACTCAGAGCAATAAATATTGCATCAAAGATGGATTCCGTGGACAAAATTCCAGTCCCAAACTCAATGCACAGGTGTTTAAAAAGGGCAAATATTAATAGAACGCTTAAAATAGTGTGGTAGGCCTACTCTAAACTTTCATTAAGAGACAGATGCGACCAACTTTTGTAAAGTAATGTCATCACTTGCTACGTTTAATTCAAAGCCTTTATTCTTTTATTATTTCTGTTTGTAGATTTGTTTGGTAATTTTGTAATTCTAGTGATTTTAAAAAAAAATAGGAAAACTTAAATGAATTTAATTTAATATGTTAACACATGGTGAGAGGAAATCACTACCGATAACCTTTGACCTGTTCCCACCAATATTAAAGGTCACGTTCCACCACTGGAACTACTTACTAAAGTTATGCGTTAAGAATGAACATAAATACAGCCTGGCATTATACATTATTTTGTCCTCAATTAGTATGTTTAATTTTCTTGTACTGTGGTAGAGATTTTGTAATTAATAATTTAACATTAATATAAACTTTAGTCTGATAACGTTATAAGGATACTTCCTTTCAATAGTTAAGAAGAAAGATAGTACGCGGTACTGTTGTGTCTGCTGCCACCTGTCTAAGGCTTTGGCGGAGCAAAATCTTTTCATTGTTTTTATAATGACCTATTTATTTATATTTAGCTTCCATTCCTACTATAGTTCGTCTGCAACTTCCTCTTCAGGCTCTTCTTCTACCTGTAACCCTTTAAAATAGGTATGTGCTTAATAGTTATATTCAGTTAATCTATTTAGGGAGTAAATATTTTCTTAAAAACTACAAAATCATTATCTTTGATTGCAGGCATAATTCAATAAAAAATGTGGCAATCCCTTTTGGACTCGGCGAAGCATAATCCATTTGGATCACCATTCAATGTTGCTCACTGTGAATCTAGTGAAACAGGAAAATCATTAGTTGCTTCTAGGAATATTGCCTCTGCATCTTCAGCGTCTCCTGTGATTGAAGGTTCACCCATTTGATTTTTTAATTTTATGCATTTGAGACTGTATAGATACATTACATTATTAGTTGGTAAATATTTAAATATGCATTAATGACCTTTGTGAAACTTAGTGTTTATTGGGGGTTCAAAGCCAAATTTAAACGTTAAATGTGTTTTTTATAAAAATAGGTTGACCTCGGTGGTCTTAGGGTAAAGTGCTTGCCTCAAAACCTGATTTCGTGGTCTCAAACCTTGCTGGGGTCAGGGGATATCTCTTTTGAGTGATAAAAATCGGTAGTAAAATATCCTTTTTAGGGGAAGCAAAGTCGTATGTCCCATGTTCATTGTGCCATGTAAAAGAACACTGGAAGGTATGTGAAAATAAGTTTCTCAGCAAAATTTGTAGGTTCTGTGGGAGGTTAGAGAACGTCTAAGGTCTATTTTGGGAAAATATTGTTTTACCAAAAAAAATCTTACCTTTTAGGGTTATTTTATTCCATAGGATTTAAAAAAAAGCTTCGCACATTAAAATATTGTGAGTGGTTAAACTAATATAGTTAAAAGGTCTTTATTTTAGAGTAAACATATTCACGAATACACTATTATTATTATTATTAGCACTGTGTCATACTAACCGTTTGGGTTATACGCACAATACACTATTGTTAAAATAAATATAGTGTAGTGGGATAAGATATGGAACCAGTCATTCCTGTTCATTAAAGGAAATAACCTTTATTTTAAGTTATTTAAAACAAAATTGAGGAGCAAAACATTCTCACACACACACACACACACACAGATTATCAGTAATGGACACAATTGCAGTTTTCTACAAGAGAGGCATACAGTCTTGCCAACACCTACAACATGCCCACTACACTTTACTGCACGGCTAAGGTGCTTTCTATTACATTTATGTTTTTAAAAATATCTCTGAGAAAGAATCAAATAGGACCAAGGTAATAGAAAAGGAATCTACTAGGACCATGGATCAAAAGGATTTGTTTTTCAATACAGCAGCTACCTATTTTTGTGCGAGATATTTCAGGAAATAGATGTTCATGCCTGAACGGTTAAGTTAGGTTTTGTTTGTTTGGGATGATTATTATATTAAAAATGTGAACTATTGTGTATTAAAATAGCTTACTAATGGTGTTATATGTTAAATCTTTCCACTCCTCTGTGATTTGAGTGAGTTATGAATTGATTTTAGAACTAGTGTACATACAATTTTTTTTTACAATATTAGTGTTATCATTGGAAATTTGCTTTTGTTCTCATGTGTATAGATGATGAAAAATATATGATTTTTTTACTAGATTATGATAGAAAAATTCTAAAGAATTTCACCTTCTTTGCCATTGTTGGATCTGGTAAAGAAATCCAAACTTTAGATGTACCGTACAACATATTTTCAGCCAAAACATTTCCAAACAACATAAATCAACACTAAACAAACATTTAACTCTGAGTCATAAATATTATAAACATACAACATGATTTTATCATACAGGCTATCATAGTTATCATTTAGGTTGCTAACTTAACAAAGCTTGAAACCAGGTTTGGTGATCAAATGCTATTAGGCCTCACTATCATGATAGACTGAACTGCCAATGAAGGGAGTATCAGGGTTCGAATCTTGGCCGTGTGTACTGAGGGTGGTTTTGTTTAAATGGGTTTTCACTCTCTCACAAAAAATGTGTGTACACATCCTCTATATTCAACCTCTCTTGTTCATAACACATAAGAATAATTAGCAGGGCCCATATTTTGATGACCTTAAAATTGCCAACAAATGACCTATAAAATGATGCTAAAAACTCCAAATAATGACTTTAAATTTGCAAAAAATTACCTAGGGTTAGGATTTACATTATTCATGTAAGCAAAAATCTCTCTTCTGGTTTTCCCTCAGTATGGACTCGTCTGGAATAGAATGACCTGTTTACAGTCCCAGGAAACCCTTTAGTTTAACATTGCTCACTTTTCACAGAAGAATGTTCGCAGATACCATAACGTCACACAAATCTTTATAAAATGTTGAGGATTTTTCTTGATTCGTGAATGCATTTTGTGCAAGTAATAATTGAGAGGTTTTCTTTTTATCAATATTCTGGATACCACGGACATGTTTGTTGCGACTGATATACTGTTAAATGGTTAAATTTTTTACCTGATGCCAGCCACTTTCACTTCACATATTTTACAGAAAAGTATTTCACACACTGTAGAAAAAATATCCTTTCCGAATTCATTAATAATTTGCCTCAATGACTCGCTTTAGATGGTTTGGTTTAAAGTATTCTAAATACACATAAAATGATTGCAAACAAATAAATATAATATGCACTTAATAAATGAAAACATTGCCTTTAAAATCTTTTTACAGCTAAAATTGTGTGTTCTACTTAACATTGGAATACAAATACCTGCTTTAAAAGCGATAGCTCTCTGTCCCCCCGCAGCCCTTTCTAGACATGGTATTGTGAGTGACTCACTAGGAATGTAAAGACAATATAAAGTTCATTAGAACTCTAAAAATTGCTCTCCCCTCCCCCTGCAACCCCTTTCAACTTAGGGTAGTGAACTGGGAAAGTCTCCTCAGGAATGTGGATTTTATAAGCACGCAGGTAAAGAGGCACAAAGTTCATTTGGACTCTGACATTATCTTCTTCAGTCAACAAGTGTGTGGTAAAATATCTGATGCTTGAATAATCATATTTTATCAACGCACTGATAATATATATGTATATTTTTTTTATCGGTGCGTTTATATATAGATATAAAACCTTTTTAAAGTCATTTCCAAACAATTTTAAATTCTCTTTTAAATTAAATGCTTAAACAGGACTTATTAAACAAAAAAAGCAATAAAAATGACCTAAGAATCTAAAATGTCAAAAAATTACCTATAAAATATACATTTCTGCAACCAGGGGCTCATGAACAATGCTTATGTACTTATAAGAATTGTCTCTGATGGACCCAAAAAAAAAGTTGACTTCATTAAAATCCTAGCCCTGGTAATTAGTACTTACGCATGTAACCCAAATGGGTAGTAAGACACAATACTAAAAATACATAAAACAAAACAATCCTTAAATACCTAAATCATTTTTTAAGTTTGGGTAAAGTGTACTAGGTGGGTAGGCCTAAATGTTTCTAACTCAGGTAGAAGGGAAAGGTGTTTCATGTCTGAATAGAAATTGTCTCACGTACGTTCCCCCCTTATTTGCCCTGTTACTCTTCAACTGCCCGATCCCCTACACCCCAGTCACAACTACTATACTCCAGTATTTGGAAACTTGCTGAGACCAGATTCTTTTTGACTTTAATAGCAGTAGCCTTGAAGAGGAGAATCGTGAATCTTAAAGTAGTGATGACAACTAGAATAAATTAAATTTTGTATAAGTATGTTTATTCTCAATAGGGGAAGGGAAAGATAAAAATATTTTATCGATGCAAGAATCATTCATTAATGTTGGTTTTATCACTTTGGAAGTAGTTTGGAAGTTGTTTTAAGTCTACAATAACATATAAACCTATGCTGATTTTTTACTTTCTCACTATCGTACAGGTAGATAAAGTATTATCACCAAAAAAATCAAACTCGAGATTTTGATGAATGTCGATGTTTCATGACCCCCTGAATCCAAAAAAGTGTTTTTTTGAATTTCCGTCTGCCTGTCTGTCTGTACCTTGTATTAGAGCCTAGACTATTTTTACCGTTCAGGCTAAAACTTGGTATCTATGCTTTTCATAGGATTGCCCTGAGGGATTTCTGGAATTTGATATCTAACCCTAAACTTAAGGGTAGTTAGTTTACTGAAGAGGAAAAAAGAGAAAAAATTGATTCTCTCAAAATTGGCTCTAACAATTTTTCTTAAATTTCATTTCCAAGCATTGACAAATATTACAAACAAAATAGCTACTCTCATTTTTTCAGCAAAATGAATTTAAGGGTTGCGGTCTGATGTGTAAATTCTCTTTTTTTTTTTAATCACCTCTCTGAATTTATTTGAGATATGAAATAACTTACTATTGCAAATATGTAGATTGATTTAGAATACAAATCTTTTATTTGTAATATATTTTTATGAAACCAATAATTTTCTAGCTAAACGCAAATATATATGTATATTTTTTAATTTTTCGAACACTAAAGGTCAAGTATTATGCCCATAAAAAAAATATAAGCTGAGATGTTGATGTATGTCGACGTTTCATGATCGCCCCGAACCCTAAAAAGTGACTTTTGCAATGCCTTCTGTCTGTGTGTCTGTCCAACCCTAAAATTAACCGTAGTTTAATAATGCACACAAATAGAAAAAATCCATTATCTCATAATCAGCTCTAAAGATTTTGATTTAAATTTCATATAGATGTTGATTAAGATTATAAAACAAAATGGCTATTTTAATTTTCCAATGATAATGACTTTTTGGGCACTTTACAAAAGTGGAAAGTTCCTTATCTCTGCAACCATTTAAGATACTAAATAACTTAATATTGAAAAATTGTTGTACTATTAAAAAATAAAAAACTTTTTTTCGAAATATATCCTTATAAAACCAATAGTTTTGGAGATATTGGTAAATAGATTAATACAATTTTGTGAGCGTTATTTGTACAGAAATACTACTTAAGTTTGAATGCAATAATTCTCTAATTCCATAGAGTAAGTCTCTCAAAAAAGTTAGTTCTTTTTTCTTTAAGCTCTTAGGGGAAATGTTTGTACAGCAATGATCTATCTCTATCACTTTAGACTCAATAATCAATATTTACCTCTTTTTTTTTGTTCCAAATTTATAAATAAGGAATTAAATAAAAATGTGATAGCCACAAGATGTACAACGCTTAATAAAATTTCAAAAATTTTAACCTGAAGTCATAATTTTAATACAAGGTATTGACCCTTGTAGACCCAATATCAATCTTTTTCTTGGTACACATATACTAGCGAGGACTTTAATTCTTTAAAAAGAAAATTATAAAATTTAAATCCAGGAGTCATAAAATGTTTAACATAAGTATAACACAATTTTTGCTCAGGTTTGCTAGTGTCTAATATTTTGTTTCACATATGTTATGAGTTTTGAGTATATCTCCATTCTTAAACAAGGGAGTGAGAAAGTTCGTTCGGAGTTCCTTACCATTTAATTTTTTAACTGTTCATTTGAAGTTTTGTAGATAAAGGTGTCCCAGAGGTTGAAAAAATTGACTTCCTAAAAATTCAATTCTAAGTTATCAATTATGTTAGAGTGGGGTAAAATAACCTCCCCTCCACTTCTTTTGAGGCTACTTAAGGCACAAGGGATTTTATTGTCAATCTGAGTTAGTATTCCACTCAAGGTGGACAGGACTTATACAGCTTAGCATTGGCATTGTTGTCACATCTTCAAATATATTTTTTATATATATATATATATATATATATATATATATATATATATATATATACACACACACACACACACACACACAAGTCCTTTTTCTTGCCTAATATCCTAATCTGCCTTTGATTTACATTTTGCGAGAAGCCAACACCCCTCCCTCCCCCCACTCTAGTGGCAAGAGGGAAGTTTATGATGGTGTATGGGTGGTGAAGGGGGGTAAACTCTGGTATCTTGTTACTAGATCTCTATAAGGCTGGCTAGTTTCAATGAAGCTTTCTAACATGGTAACAACAAAAAACTAATTATAGTAATTGAAATAATTTTTATATAATTTAAGTCTATTATTTAACATTCACTTTATTTGCAGACTAATTACAAACTAACTTATTTTTAAAACAGTCACAAAGAGACCCACAGTGGTCAAATCATCACTGTGAAAGGAAAGTCCTAATCTTATTAGTAAAATTTTTTTTGGGTGTGGTGAGAATCAAACCAAATACCTTTAGCTCAAAAGAATACCAAATAAGAAAATATTATAATATAGCACCACGTCTTACCACCCATATGGGTTATACGCTTATGTACTTATTATGCTAATAGTTTAGAAATTGGGAAGGTTGAATATAGATTAGGTGAACACACATTTTTGTGGTGGGAGATTGGAAAACCATTTAGGAAAAACCACCCCCATTTCACCTGAACGAGCTTCAAACCTTGATCTCCCCATCTTCGGCAGTCTAGCTCAAAACGAAACTAATACATTAGCTAACCACATCACCGAGGCGGGTAAATAAGAAAATAATTATATTAAATTATTCCCAGGATGCTAGTTACTTTTACAAATTTATATTTTTTCTCTAAGGAATGTAATGACCCATAATTAATTACCTGGAATATTAAATCATATGTTGGGTAAATACTTGTGTTTATTTGGTATAATCTTTTTTTTTTACTATTGTATGCCAGGTTCTTCCTCGGATAGAGAATTAGGAAGTTTGAAGAATAAAATAAACGAACTCCATTAACAACCAGTAGCTTATCATTTAATCTCACGAGGTTGAGTGGACCCTGTTACAGATCCACTGCTTCTCAGAAAAATCTGGAAACACCAGGGATCGGTCAGGACCTCTGGATCTGTAACCATTAGACCACAGAGGCTAATTTATTTTTTGTAGCGAAGTCTAAGTTTACACAATATTTTTTCCCAAACCAAATCAAGGCTCAAATTTTTTTGAAGTCAAGTCAAATCTAAAAAAATTGAAGCCAAGTCAAAGCTAAAAAAAATTGAAGCCAAGTCAAAGCTAAAATAAATTGAAGCCAAGTCAAAGCTAAGAAAAATTTAAGCCAAGTCAAAGCTAAAAAAATTTAAGTCAAGTCAAAGCTAAAAAAAATTGAAGTCGAGTCAAAGCTAAAAAAAATTGAAGTCGAGTCAAAGCTAAAAAAATTGAAGTCGAGTCAAAGCTAAAAAATGAAGTCGAGTCAAAGCTAAAAAAAATTGAAGTCGAGTCAAAGCTAAAAAAATGAAGTCGAGTCAAAGCTAAAAAAATTGAAGTCGAGTCAAAGCTAAAAAAAATTGAAGTCGAGTCAAAGCTTTAAAAAATTGAAGTCAAGTCAAAGCTCAATTTTTTAAGCCATTTCAAAGCTCAATTTTTTTAAGTCATTTCAAAGCTCAATTATTTTAAAGCCATTTCAAAGCTAATAATTTTTCGAAGCAAAGTTGACACTTATATTTTCTCCAAGCCAAACCAAAGCTCATATTTTTTTTTTTTTCAAGACAAGCCAAAGCTGATATATTTCCTAGGCCAAGCCGAATCTGGTATTTTTCCTAAGCCAAGTTGACTCTTATATTTTTTAAGCCAAACTGAAGCTGATATTTTTTCGAAGCTAAGTCAAAAACTATATGTTTTTTCAGAGCTAAGTCAAAAATTATATATTTTTTCAGAGCCAAGTCAAAGTTTTTGAACTTTCCCACACCCCTAATGTGATGTTATATTCATACCTAAAATGAATTTAAATGTTGAAGGAAAGATACTAATATTGCTCAAGTGGCACTGATTTAAAAATATATAATTATATACAAATCAAGACAAATATTTCTTATTAAATATTAAGTGTTAAAAGACCATATTTTTCTTTGGGCCACAATAGGTAAACAATATAAATACTTAAATATTTACAATATAAAGCAAGAATAAAAAAAAAATGTATAGTTTGGAGGGTTGGGGACCTACTGCGGCCGAATATCTGACGGGAGGTACGAATTGCGACCCGCAATCCAATGGATTTTGTACCATGTGCTGCCCCGCCCCCAACTTAACCTAACCTTCCATATTTACTAATTACATCTTTTTAATTTCTATGTGTTAATATCACATAAATTATATATATATATATATTATATATATATATATATATATATATATATATATATATATATATATATATATATATATATATATATATATATATATATATATATATATATATATATATATATATATATATATATATATATATATATATATATATATATATATTATATATATATATATATATATATATATATATATATATATATATATATATATAATTACTGGATGCAATTTGCATAGCGCCCTTATAATGACGGGACGGAATTTACATAGAGCTTATAATGGTTGAGGTAGAATTTACATAAAAAAATGCAAATGGGACAGAATGAACTTACCATAACCGTTAAAGAGATCACTACAGATAACAATAGACGTCGGAAAAGTTTTTATTTTAAAATATGACTGGGAAAGAGTGGAGCAGGATGGGGCAGGGGATATAAATAAAAAAGCCTTAAGGAAAGGTATACATTTTAAATTTGCTAGGAATGTAAAAGGATGACACAAAAATAGATAAATAAGATTTATATATTTTAAATTACTAATTGAGGGCTTGTGAAATGAGGGGTTTCAAATTAAAAAAAACAACAGAAAAAACTTAATTATCAGTTTGGCAGAAGATTGAAATTTGTGAGGTAGGTATAGAGTCCCCCTTAACCCCTTCCAACAATCATAAAGAACTGGACATTTTTAAACTACAAAAGGAAGGACTGGGAAGGTGGAGGGTTTAGGTAGGACCCTTTAAATTTCTATAACCAAGTATATAAAAACACTTTTTGGTATGGTAAAACATTTAAATCTGGCAAGGAGTTAGAGGGGCCACCCCTAAACCCGGAAAATTTGTTAACATTGGTAATCTTGAAATGGAGGTGGGGGTGAATCTGATGGGGATTTCGGAGGGAAGAAATGTCCAAAATGTAAAAAAATAAAACTTTTTGGTGTTGTAGAAAATCTAAATTAAATATGTACATAAAAGATCCTTCTATGTTAGCTGTTCTTCTAGCAACCATACTTTTTGACTTTTTTAATATCTATTGTGAGCACGGCTTTGTGGAGTTTTTTTATAGCTATTTCCTAATATACACGATTCAAAAATGTTGGAGGGGAATGTTATCTTGTTTCTAAGTCAGGGTTGCTAAGTTGTTAAAAACCTTATTCACCTAAAAGAAATATCTCATTAGTGCATAAGTAAGAAAGGCCATATTTTTTCTTAGACTGGGTGGATAAGTACTTTACATTTGCAACATTAACAATGAAATTATAGCACTAACCAACACAAATGAACAACAAACAATGGAAGTTAAAAAGGGGGGGGGGGGATAACTTTATATAAACTTATCCCCCATATTAAATCATAACAAGCGCCTTATATTTTTATCACAATATGAAAATCAAACACTGATCAAAATCAGCAATAGACTAACAAAAGTTTTCCAAAACCGTGTTAGTCAAGTTGATTGGCACACTTTATTAAACTTGGCATGCGAGCCCTTCTTTCCAAGATGAGCAATCTGAAGGAAACTAATCCTTCTGTTTAGGCTGCTAATGACATGACTTCACTCAAAATTTCCAACCTGTGAAAGATAAGGATTATAGGCTGTGGAGGGGATGTTGAGGGAGTGTTTAAAAGGAAAATACAAAGTCTTGAGTCAATGCACAAAAACTTATTCAAATTGACACCAGAGTATGCAAATTCCTGGACAAGGTGTTACATGCAATAATGGCTTAAGCTGCGTAATGTGCCAAAGCTGTGAACACCATGAGATGAATTTCAACTTATTTAAAAACCCTGACCTCATAAAGGCTCAAATTAAACTTAAATAGTTCCAAACTAATACACCCTATATTTAAAATCTTTGAACATTAAGATAAATGGCAAATAAATAATTACAAATGGCTATATAAAAATATCTATGTAATAGTAAATATTTAATAAAATGTGCAGGTCATAATAATGTATTCTTTACAGGATCATTTATAGTAAGTTATTATTTCAAATACAAAAAACCGGCTATTTACAATTAATAGTTTTGGAGATGTGTTGAAATCGGAGTCTATCCAAGCAAATTTGAAAAAAACTTTATGAAACCAAAACAATCAGAATTGGTTATTTGAAGCCAAAAACTGAATTTCTCCAAAAAGTTCCTATACTTGAACACCCTTAAGGCCCACTTTCACTTAGGCTAATAAATCGAAGCGCGGCAGCTAGAAAGAAAAAATTCTTTCCACATATTTAAATGAATCTGCTCACACCTAAACGATTGAAAGTGAAGTGAAAATAACTCTCTGCAGAAAATACTTTTGAGTTATTAGCTTTGTCAGGTGAAGTTGTGTGTCATCAGTTATTTCCAGATCATTCTGGTGTTATCACCAAACAATTCTTTGGAAATATTCGATAGCTCGCATGTAGGTTCTAAGTTTGTTTGCCATGTTTGTAAAGTGAAGCTGCATTGGAACTAATTACTTAAATCTAGGGCTAGATATCTATTTACGATAAAAATGACAAAACCTATCAAAATGCTAACTTGAGAGAGTATGCATTTGAGGAAAGCAATAAAAAAAATATAAAAAAGCATATAGCTCATTAAGCTTACAGTAGCCCCAGACTTCTTTGGTGCTGACTGACAGCTCACAGCTGAGAGCTGACGGCTTTGAAAAGTTACCAGACCAAATCATGTATCCCTACGCCGAACCATATGATCTTGAAAAAACATTTGTTTAGCAGCTGTCATTTCTAACAGTCAAAATTTAGGTATATACCAAAATGTTGACTGTCAGAAGTCAGCTGTGAGCTGTCGGTCAGCACCAAAGAAGCCATGGGGCTACTGTACTTGCATTTATTTGAGTCTAGTGGTTTATATACATTCATTTATTTGGATTTGGTTACATTGTATCTGGCTATGTTGTGTAGCTATAATAGTGAGAGAAATATATTACTTTTTGATTTGGTTTTATATTAAAAACCACTGCATTTCGACTTTTCACTTAAATGTGAGTTCAAGTTAGTATCACGCTTCAATTTGATTTACCTAGGTGAGAGCGCTTCTTTGGTCTCATAGTTTACTCTGGTTAAAAGTAATTTTGCCTAAAATTAACTTAAATACATTTATTTAGTCTGATATTAATATAGTTAAATGTCACTTGGCCTTAAGTACCTAACCGGGGTTGAAATGTATGTATTTAGAATTAACATTTTCAACATTGTTGATTTAATTATGTCTCCTTGAAGCAATTTGCTCTAAATTTAAATTTGAACTATAATTTTCAATGTTTCACTAAAAGCCAGTTGGCTTAAAATTAGCTTCACTGAGTTGTTTAACCGATCACTTGAGTTATTCTGACATGTGTGATGTGCCCATACATTTCTTTAATTTAATGTTTGTTTTCAGATAGCTGTGAGTTTGGATCACAAAAGTATTTTATTCTCTGTGGTCTTGGAGGAATTTTGTCCTGTGGTATCACACATACACTTGTAGTCCCCTTAGATTTAGTAAAATGCAGAATACAAGTTAATCCAGAGAAATACAAATCGGTCTTCAATGGATTTAAAGTGAGTTCAAAGATTTTATTCATTTGGTTTGAGTATATTGTTTACATTCTTAAATTTTGACCAAAATATACATTATTTTAATCACTTATTCAGATTATTATAGTGAAATTTACTTTAAGAAGGGCCACGATTCTTAAAAATGGATTATTTAATTTCTTTATTTTGCTTTAGTTTTTGCTAACTATAAATAGAAAAACTAAACATTTTTGTAAAACACAATCATATTAGTCTTGTCTCTTGTGACTTTACACATGTATTTATCTTTTTTCTTTAGGTAACAATAAAGGAAGATGGGACGAAAGGTCTAGCAAAAGGTTGGGCACCAACATTTTTTGGATATTCCATGCAGGTTACTCTATAAATATGAAATAAATATAATTTTAATCTAATTGCCTGTTATTGCTAAAATATTTGGTATATATATGTTATGGTCAAAGTACGAAACCACCCACTTCACGAATTTGCTGGACCCTTCACACATTGGCTGGTCCAGTCAAATCGCAAAATATTGATGAGTGTAAGTTAGAATTTGTGTTCTGGACAGTCAAATTGTGAATTATCATGACAGGCTGACTAGTGCCCAAAGTGCTGGATAGTATGATGCAACAAAATCCCAACCTAACCTAACTTATCATAACCTAATTTATCCTAACATGACCTTACTTATCTAACCTAATTTATCCTAACATGACCTTACTTATCATAACCTAATTTATCCTAACATGATCTTATCATAACCTAATTTATCCTAACATGACCTTATCATAACCTAATTTATCCTAACATGACCTTATCATAACCTAATTTATCCTAACATGACCTAACTTATCATAACCTAATTTATCCTAACATGACTTAACTTATCATAACCTAATTTATCCTAACATGACCTAACTTAAACTAACCAAATTACAGGGGAACTTCAAATGTTATAATAGCCGAGACTGCACATAAAATTAAAAGTAAAAAGACATCACAATGTTAAGAACATTTTGTTCATCTCTGTTATGTGATTTGTTAAACTTTCATAAAATGCTTATGATTACACATAATAGAATATAAGAAAGATAAATAGAATTATTTATTTTGGCCAGTTTCCCACAGCCATATTTAGAACTGGCCGGCCAAGGCTCAAACTGTTGCTAAATTATTATATACGTCTTGCTTTGGTTGATTTTGGTGGCCAAAGATAGAGGTGGCCGGTAATTTAGCGAAACTGGCTAGACTGCGGGCTTTGAACATGACATATATAAAACTCAGACTTTTCAATTTAGCATGATTTTGGTTTTTGTTTTTACTGTTCTTACGCACGACTTTCACGCTTGACTAACTAGACTGCCGATGATGGTAAGATTGAGGTTCGAATCTTTGTCAGGTATACTGAGGGTGGTTTTTTTAAAGTAGTTTTTCACTCTCCTTTCATGTAAGTGGTTACACTTCCTAAAAATATAACTTCCCTAATCCCTAAAACATTAGTGTAGTAAGACAGCATCAAAACAATTATATTTATATAGACAAACACATGCATTATGTATGTATATACTATAGAAAATCTCCAAAAAGATAGTTATATGCTCCATAAAGTATATATATATATATATATATATATATATATATACACACACACACCACACAAGTCTCAGTTTTAATTATAAGCTTCATCTTGTCTACTTCATTGTGACTGTGAATTTAGCCATTTAATATAATAAATAGCTAGTTTGTATAACATTATCATAATATGTGGCTGTGACTAAAAGATCAATCCTGTCTGGGTGCATGGGGGGAGGGGGGGTGATTTTTACAGGAAAACCTGGAAAAGTCAGGGAATTCTTTGATGTAATGGGCAGCAGGTAAATGTCAGGGAATTTAATCGAAAATATGGAAAAGTAAAGGAATTTAAATACCCGATTGATTCCACACCTAAGTATTGAAACAAAAGAGATAGATTTGGTTTCTTGATGTTAACAAAATGTATTTCCAATATATGGCATTCTAACATTGGTTTTACAGGGTTTGGTTTATAACACATTTACACAGAAACAATTGATAACAAAAAATTTCCACTCGCTAATAAAACCTGTAGTAGGGAATATTTATTAAATGTTTTCTGAAAAACTTAGAAAAGCCAGGGAATCTTATAACAACTTTTTTGTAGCCACCCTAACCCTAATGTTAAATATACTTAAATAAAAACGTATTTGTTGTTAGTATGAATGACTAAATTTAGGAGACCCCAGTTTGATTCTGGGTGGTGTTGGCAAAAATATATACTATTTTTTATGTGTATGTATAATTAATAAATATCTAGCTCACTAGGGCTGAAGGTGGGATCTATTATTAGATATAGTTTATTATTATGTCCTAATTTTCTGCAGCTGTACACAAAAATTGTGTCATGAAATTTTTTGCTCCCAACCATTTTGTTGAGCCTCACAGGGCTTATGATAGATTTAATACAGATTACGATAAACATAATTTCATAGATTAATTGTACATGAAGATTGGAATATAATATTCAAATATATATTTATAAACCAACATTTTAGTTTTTAATCTAAAATGTAAATGCAAAATTAAACACACATTGAGACAAATAATTTACTACAAATTTACCAATAATTCAACAATTAGGTCACCAAAAGATGATTTAAATACTTTATTGTTTTAAGCATTTGTTATTAACTTATTTGTTGTGCTATTGTTCAATACATATTATACCCTATACAAAATATAATTTAACTTTGCATTTTGACCACATAGATTTTATTGATATGTTGCAATGGGCAAAGCATATAGAAAAGTGATATAGTTTAGATCATCTAATTGTAGAACAAAGACTATATTTAAACTGGTTGAAAACGAATGGAACTAACCCTCACTCTCCACTTCATGTCAAAAAATCTTGAAATCCTAAATTTTTATACAGGAGCTGATATAGTATATAACTGTTGCCTATTTCAAGATTTCTCAAATTTGATACCATTTTTGATTAACTCTTTCAATTGTGTAAGTAGTTTTCATTAAATATGCTGTGTCTACAAAGGTCATGTGCTGGCTCTAGTACTTTATCATGGCCTAACATGGTATTGTTAAGATATTGCCACAATACTTTTACCAAAGCATAGAACAATTATCACCTTATGGTGTTAGTAGATTTTGACGGTTTTCTCTTAGAATTATATACATTTTCATGACATTTCAAATATTTAATAATGTCTACAAAAGTTAAATAATTCCAAAGCATACTTTTTGACAAGAGGTCTCTTCATCTTTTATAACTCACTTAATGTTGAATGTTCACTATAAAGGTAGAACTGTTGAATATTTTTACTTGCTCTTACCCATGTTAAATATTATTTGCCAATTGCGGGAATTGCATTTAATTGGCCTTTATATTTTAAATTGCATTTAAGTGACATTTATATTTTAAATTGCATTTAAGTGACATTTATATTTCAGTGTTTTCTTCCTCCCTTCCTTTAGAGAAGTTAATATTCAAGATGGCTCTGTTAAAAATAGGTTAAATAGTTTTGTTCTAGTTTGAAGTAAATTAAATATAGAGTTCTTAAATCAATAGTAAAGGCAAATTTTTTACTTTGATGTTTTTCATTGCAAGAGGTATTTCAAAAATCCATACATATAAATAAAATTAACTGTTTTCACACTTTTTTTTTTTTTTTGCAAATTTATCAATTTTCTTAAATCACTTGTCAATATTGGGATACTTTTACTTGTAAAACAAAACAGGTTATCTTAGAGTGATATTAAAAAAAAAACTGACTGTATTCAAGTTTTTTTTAAATTTACACTAACTAGGCTTATTTTGAAAGGTAACAAGCTTACCTTGCTTGGTTCTATCATGGTGTAGCTTATAAGATAAGGCTGGAGTGTAGTCATTCAAGACGAGAACGCTACTTATAAGTGTAAACAGATTACAATCATGTTGTTTCATAATGTCTGTGCTGTCAGTAAATTTGTTTGTATTTAGTTCTATATACTGCACTGCTTTGATTGTATTATTTTTTTGATACATTACTTTATTATGTGGCTATTTTTTGATAACAGATTCATGACATTTGTAATATCTAGCGTTGCCAAATTTTCAAAATTAAAAAACCAGACACATGCACTGTATGAATATATAGGTTTATTAAAGTCGCGCAAATGATTTAAAATGTATTAATTTCGGTATATAACCTTCAAAATTACATACTAGAAAATTATAACTACACCCATTAGTTCACCACACAAACACTGATAGACTTCGACCCCACAGTGTTTCAAAAAAACAAAATATCTAAATAAGTTTGGGCAGCCCTTAAATGATCAGGTATACTACTTCTCTGAACTTTGTGAAACTTTTAAAAAGTTGTAATGATACTGTTTTGGACCCCTCTTGTATATTCAAAAAATTCATGGATGAAGTGTATTTTTCTTTAAAGAACTGTTTGTAAAGTTTCCTTTTAATACTTCATCCATGGAGAATCACATGTTTTGAAGAATAATTTCAATATATTGCGCTTTAAAACTTTTTTTCTTTAAAAGATCAACTCTGTTGTATTAAAAAAAATCATGTGACATGCTGTCGCCCTCTACCCAATAGGAAGCCAGCCTTCACAAAATCAGGTTGCCAGTTAGTTAGTTTTGACACTGGTGACAAGAGGTCCAAGAAGCAAGGGGTAGGTCATATATAAGCAGCTTTTGCATATAAATCCACACAGTGCCAGTAACATAAATCTACACAGCACACAGTACTCAGAACGTGGAACATGTAATATCACAGAAAAACAATCTAAATTAACAAGAACTGTATCATTTTATTTCATATCCTCAGTACCAAAGGTGTAATTATTTAAATAAATCACGTACAACATTAAAAATCTTGCTCATCTCAAAAGTATAAGTATCACATATAATCAGGTAAGATAACAATGTAAGAAGTGCGTAGTAAGGCATATACTCGTCATAATAAAAATCACAAATAATAAAAGTAAAAACCGAATCACCATAGAGTGTTTGTCAGTTAATACTTAGTAATAAAATTCATTATAAGTCTTATTTTCATTGACTTAGGTCTGCAAAATTCCCTTCACTGTGTTTAGTTCCATTCAGTTTCTTTTGGCCATTGAATGGTCATCAATGAAAATGTTCGTTCCACATGCATGTTGTGTGCTGGGATACTAAAAAGGTACTGACATATTATCAATAGTTCGGGGTATTGAGAATTTATTTCACATGTCTTCATGTAATAGTGCCAATTTTGTTGTTTAGACATTTCACTCCACACTTTTTGGTTTTTCTCCAGCTCGTTTTCTACAAATACACAAATATTTGTCCACTGTGTGAAAAGTTCACTGTCATTAAATGTTACCTTTTTTTTTTGTTTAAAACAACACATGTGTCTTCAAGTTGTTGTCATGTTGGTGGAATATTGAGAAGCATCCACGAAAAACATATTTTTGAATTTCATTCATCCAGCTCACCAGGTTAATCATGACCAATTTTATAAAATGTGCATACTGCTGCCAAGAAGAATTCAGCACATTCTATTGAAACGTCTTCTGCCTTTAAAATGTTCTTTTACACTGATGGGGAGAAAGTTGGCTTCAAATCATTCCTTTAGGATATTTTCTGTTTCTTAAGAGTTTTCAGAACCTCAATAATGCTTTTGTCACCCCCTTCAATGCCAAATATCTTGATACTCAGAGCGTGTAGTAGGCTGTACCAAATAGAAGTAAGCTTCACATAAAGGAGAGTAAAAGAAACCCAACAAAAATTTTGGAAGGTTTTCCTGTGAGAGGAAGTATGTCTTCAAAGCTTCAAACAGTTTTAGAATTCTTTCAACAGCACTTACCAAAGACAACCACCATGTCTTGAAATGAGAAAGAATTGTTTGATATTGAATGCTAACAAACTCACAAAACTCTTTTAATGTTCATTTCGTACTGTATATACTAATATGTTAAAATATTTTCATGGCAATGACTTCAACATCTGTTGATAAAGTATCTGCAGCAGTATGTATGGTATTATTTACCAAATGTGTGGGGCATCCAACACCTTCCATGGCATTATTTAATGCAGCTTTTAATTTAAAGAAAACGTTAATTCCCCGACGTTCACGCCTACCAAAATTAGTATTGCATTTATCACCACAAAATGCAATACATTTGTTTGCATCTAATCCATGTTTTTAATGTGTTTTATACACAGTTCCAATATATAATTAGATTTTTCATTCTGAAACGAAGCAACTCGCAACAGCTTTACTTCCATTCCCTTCTTAGGGTAAAGTACTGTGCAACAATAGAGGAAATATCTTTTCGTTATTATGATTAGATGAGTCTGTAGAAATAGCATATAAACTGGCGTCTTCTTTGATATCAGAGATAGCCTGTTTTACAGTTTGGGGTGCAATTACATTTTTTTTACCAAAGCGGTACATTTAGTTTGGACATTGAAACACACACAACCTATACATTTAATGCCATTTCAAAGCATGTACCAACATTTAAAAAAATATGGCACGCAATAAAGGTACTGTAAAGGACCTTTCCTATACATTTTTGAAAATGAGATGCTTTTAGGGGAAATTTAATCGTGTTAAGGAGTTTCAAATTTAACCTGCTGAAACAATCTTGAACCCACATTATTCATGTACAATGAGTACCAAAAACATTAACTCCTCATTGTCAGCATAGTTGAGAATAGTTGTAAGTGAAAACCAACCGTTGGCCAGAAAACTTAAACTGCTAAATTTCTTAAATATAAATGAAGTCTTTTGTGATGAGTATAGGTGTTTTCACTGTCAACTTTCTGATCATATACAATAAGGTATTAAGATAGTTTGGTTCAATTTTAAATTCTACATTTGGACATGCAGAATTAAATTATTATTATTATTATTATTATTAGCACCGCGTCTTACTACCCGTTCGGGTTATACGCATGCAGAATTAAAGACAACCTGTGAGTTGTATTGGTGCATAAAAACTTCCAAGTCAATAAAATATTATTTTATTGTTTCTCACTCTTCCTCCACATAAATGTGGTTACATTCTCTCCAATTTATACCTTCTTCATCCCTACCACGTTAGTCTAAAGAATATATGTATATATGTGTGTGTGTGTGTGTGTGTGTGTATATATATATATATATTTATATTTATTTGTATTTCCTAAACAAGTTGTAGCTCTAGAAAAAATTGTTCTCAGTGGCCACTTAGGTTGATAAAATTCAATCAACTACCCAAAAGATTAAGAGGAATGGTTATTAAAATGCAATTATAGAGTATTTTAACTTAATGTGCTACATATTTAATTTGAAACTGCTCTCTTACTGTGCCTCTAAACATGATTTATAAAGATAGGTACATGAACTCTAAGATCTGTAAGCAACATAATATATGAGTACAGATTTTGGATATGTCATATTTTTTTACCTAACTTAATTTAAGAATTTTATCATTACTGTAGCAAAAATAATTGTATAGTTGAAGTTTACAATTAGGTAAAAGGTATCTAAACCATTATATATGAATCTACCACCCTTTAACAAATAAGTTTACTTTTCTTCAAGATAATCCCAGAATAAAGGAAATAATGGTTACACAAAAATAGAATATTCAAATAAATCTTTAAATGAAATTTATTGAGAATGAAACTATTGTCAGTGCTACCTTACGTTTGGAAATTAATAAAGACCAACACGAAGAAGCTCTGATAATAGAGTATAACTGTAAAAATATTACATTCTAAGCAAATTATGTTTAAAATAAATCATCACTGTATGAAACCAGGAAGTATTAACCACCTCCTTGTTCCATATAGCAAACATTAAAAGTATCAACTGATTTAGAGTGTAACCAATACTTTCACTCTTTTAGTATGTTCAAGAGATCTAAAAGAATTTATGTTAAAATACTATGATACATATTTATAAAAAAATGGCTAATGCAAAAAATATTCTTTCTCCATACTTCTATAGGTGTTGTTATTAAGGACTTGTTTTAACCCTCAAATCTCCAGTTTATATTTTTAATGCTCTATAAAATAAACTTGATTGTTCTAAAACATTTCTGTGCATTTTAAGTTGGTATACAGTGTGTGAAAAGTACATGTATTTTCCAGAATTGTTGATAGGAAGAATTTCTATTCTAGAAAAGCGTGTGTAGGGGTGTGTGGGAGTGGCGCTTGGTGGTTGGTGGTATGATGGAAGAGGTGGGGGTTGTGTATATTTGAGTTATTTAGCAACAATACAATTTTGATTTAAGTTCTTTAATTATTAATCATTTGTTAATTAGAAGAATCTTCAAACCATCATTTTTAGTGTTACATGTTAGATTATTTGCTTGGATTAGGACTCTGCGAGTACTCGGAACTTTGAGCTTCGAGCCGAACTCTTCATTATAGCTCAGGATCGAGATTGAAAGTTTTGGAGGGTCGTCATTTTCGAGCTTCCTCTTGATATACGTACAAATCAATTTTTAAAATGCTATGGTAAGTATAAGCTATTTAATTTAGATGATATATCGGCAGGTTCACTTATAAATCATTCAGAAAGATCACTTTGGTAAAATTATCAAATTTCACCTTCATAATGTAAAAGAGCTCTAAAACTACTTTGGACTGATAATCTTATTCAATATTGTTGTCATCCAGTTTGAACTATCTTCTATTGACGTTAAATTGCCATCATAAGGCAATGCAAATAAAAACAGCTAAATAGATTAAATAGTTCAATAATAGTTATTTTTACTTTTTTATGCTGTCCCTTTCCAAGATTACAATTTCAATCAAATTAAAAATTTAACTTTGATAATATATACTGTGTTTGAACTTAAGATATTTAAAACTTGTAGGAATATGTTTAACTTCAAAACTAGTACTAGCTATTATTTACTTAAAGAATTATGTTGGTTAACCTGTCTAAAATCAGTTTTGATTAACATTGCAATGAATATTTTACCAAACTTACCACATATAAATTTTTTTTTTAAATCCACCAGTTTACAGTGTCTACTAGAAATATTATTTTATCCTTCCTATTTTTATTTTAAAATATGAACCATCAATTTTCATGAGCATTAAAGATTGAATTAAAATAAATTTTGTAATAAGATAATTTCTAGTCAGAACTCATACAAGGCCCATTCACAACTGCACATATAGGAATGGAATTGGAATAGAAGAAATGATCATGCATGATTTTTACATTAGGGGCTAATAAGTGAAATAAGAAAAATTTCAAATTTTACCAAATGCTTGTGCATATATATTCTTATAGGGTAAATAAAGTTATGGAAGCGTATTTTGGGGATGTATTAGCTCATTAAACAACAATTTTATAATATTTTCCTTTAATTGTTTGTGTAATTTTAATGTCTTAGGTCGTGAGCTTAGAAACCATTTCATATATTTTTTTCTGCTATATTTTTATATGACATATTTTTAAATCGTGTTTTTTTTTAAGTTTTATTTTTAATTTAAATACCATTATTTCCATTTTTTAAATTTTTTTAATTTCAAAAGTATTTACTATTTGTAAAAATTAATTTCATTTTTATTTTAAGAACATGTGTTGTTTTAATATATTTTAAAGTGTAGTCTTCTTAAATTTTATATTTTTTGACTGGTGCAATTTTAAATATAATATTTTACTTCTAAAATAAACAAATATATACTCTTAACATTTTAAAATTATGAATATACTCTAATTCGCGAGCACTTTGAAATACTAAGATCGAGTTTGACTCGAAGGAGAAAACCCAAGCTTGCAGACCCTTAGCTTAGATTATAACAACTATTACATGTTTCAGTGGCCACATTGTATAATTTGTCACTCTTGCAATATAATAGAATGAATGACAAGGAGACCATAGTTCAAATCCCGGTTGGGTGTAAACAAAGCTTTTTACAAAAAGTTTTTCCACTCCATGCAAATGTGGGTACACTTATCTAGATTAAATTCTACTCGTCCCTAACCCATTAGAGTAATTAGTACATAGGGACTCGAACGGGTATTAAAACGTGGCGCTAAATAAATAAAAAAAAAAAGCTTTCACCAATTAATCTAAGCATACATTGGCCTGGGTCATAAGCTCAGATGTGCAAACTACCTTTTAACCTATGATGATGCAAGCAAACTCACGCTAGTGTCTACTTAGCATCCATTTGGTGAAGTTCTTGCCTACGGCTCCTAGAATGGGTTGTTCAACTTTTATATTATTTTTATATTCTTGTCATAGTTGGTTGGCATATTAATAAGAGAAGAAAACCGTTTTAATTACTTTAACTGCATTAATGTTAAATCTAGGCTAATTCTTGGCTGCAGAGAGAGACCAATATCAGTGCTTTTGCTTGCAAGCTTTCTGAAAAGGTGCTTTTAATTTTTATTTTTTTCCATATTTAAAATACCACCCTCTTATTTTCAAGCTGCTACTACTACTACTACTACTACTACTTCTCATAAGGTCATCTTCCACTCAAAATAATATAGTCTATTGATTAGGGTCGACCCCCAGCACTGTTGTCTTTTACACCATTCACTGACCATTCAAACATCAATAATGAAAAGATTTAAGTCTGCACATATCTGTATATTCAATATTTAAAGTTGGCCACCCTATTTTAAATTTCATCACAATTTCATGCAGTTTGTCACAGGTGAAGAAATAGATTTTTTTAAATTTCAAAAATCGATTTCTCAAAAACGGGGCCACTAAAGAATCTTAAATAAAAAATGGTCATGTTGAGTGACTGGTTGATTTGACGTGGACTAACCCCACTATATCAATGGTCAGCAATTATTTTTTTCCGCGGGCCACATCACATATATTACAAACAATTAGTAAAGCCCATATCACACGACACTAGCTCGTACTTGAAATCCAGTGTGCTAGCTAGCACTAGCTAGCACGTCATCATCGAGCATCGTGTGAATCAGAAAAAGTATACTGGTTCTGCCACTTGGTACTGGCTACCATACTAGTTGTGAGGATAGAACACACACTATTTTCGTACTAGTTTCGACACTAGTCTGTGTAATTCAACCAATCAATGCACGCTGAGACTGTTGTTTGGAGAAATGGTATAAATGACATCAACATGGTCATCGGATGTGATTTTGTTGTTGGCGGAAAATTATTCTAAACATCCTTGTTTATATAATACCAAATTGCCATAGTATGACAATATATTTAATATATAAATTTAATTTAAAACATGTCATCTAAAAATGACAAACTGTGTTCCAGACCCAATTTTAATCTAAATAAACTTGATAGCATGCCAACCTTGGGCTTTTTTTTTTTAGAATATAAACTGTGCGTAGGTCTAAAAAAGAACATTTGAAATTTAGGGAGATACTAAACGTTTGTGTCACCCCGAATGTATATTACCTAACCTCCGAATGTATCATATTTAGCATTCTACGACCATTATTTCGTCTTTCCCAACCAGTCCCGTGTCCATATTCTTTTTCCCATGCTCCCTCTCATAATTTTCAATATCTTTATTGGTAATTAATGCAGCTGCTGCACCCAAAATTAATCTCTGACGTTCCATAAATATTTGCACTATAACCTAGTACCAAACTAGCAGCGTGTGAATACTCTAGTCCCGTTTCCATTGTACTAGCTAGTATACAGATATCTAGGCTAGCACACTTGATTTCTAGTACAAGCAAGTGTCGTGTGATAGTAGCTTAAGGCCCTATTTCTACTTTTTTTTTCCACCCAAATCTTCAAGAAGCCATTATTCAGGTTTTTTTCCCCCTTTAGTTGTGACAATTTAAATTCATGAACATTTTGTAACTATGTTCATGTTAATACTATGTTAACCCTTCCTTATACAAACTAAACATAATTTTGACAGATGGTGCATCAAGTATGGTTGGCAAAAACAATGGCTTGGTGACTCAACTTAAAAACACTTACCCCAGATAAATGCTTTGCACTCTCTCATCCATCAAACCGTCCTATGCACCAAACTGAGTGGTCCCATGTCATTTGTAATGGATTTTGTTACAAAAATAACTATAAACTTCATTTGAGGAACATCAAGCTTGCTGTGTCAACTTTTCTGTGGATCATTTGGATTTGATTAAGCGCATTCAGATCTTCTGTTGCATAATAATGTGCACTGCCTCAGCGAAGGAACTGCCTTGAACAGGTTTTATTCCTAATGAATTTTATGAAACAATATATGAGTCAACACGAAGATAACAACAAAGCTACTGATGCCTGTTGCTAAATGATGACTTTTGTGGCTTGAATGTGTTTTTAGCAGATATGTTTCAACAACTTAATAACCTGAATGTCAATTTACAAAGTCAGAATAGATCCATGATTAATTTATATGAGAAAATTGAAGCTTTTATTATTTATTTTTTTAAGTTTATTTTTTAGCGATATTCAGACCTGCATATTTATGCTTTTCCCAAAACATAATTCAACATATGAAATGGAAAGCTTCCTAAATAACTTAAATGATGATTTGAAACTAAGAATTGAAGAGTTCTACATTTTGAAAACTTTTAAATTTAGTCAACAATCCTTTCCTGGATTATGGAAACCATTTGTGGAGTGAAGACTTAGTAATACACCTGGACATTAAAAAAGCACTATCTAAACTAGAACACATTGATTTAAAATCATCATCAGAACTCAATGTTTGACATTAAAAAAAGGCAGCAGCTTGGAAAAGTTTTGGCTCAATCCATCTACTTCATTACATGAAAATGTTCGACCTATCGCATTGTACTTGTTGACAATGTTTGGGTCTACATATCTTCTTCCAAGAATGCAAGTGTTCTATCTCCAAAATTGTTAAATTTGAGATATTTGGTGTTTACGTTTATTTAGAATGCATATGATTCACCTGCAGTGAAATTGAGACTACTATATAATTATTTAAGAAGATACAAACTCGAGTTTTCATCTAGTAACATTGGTTTTATACACAAGGTCAAACTTCAATGCTCTTTTACATAAAAGTGAAAAATTGGACATAGAACACTTGCATTCTCAGGTGACAATATGCCTGCGAAGTTAAATTCTCAGCAATCAACAGCATCAAAATAAACCTCTGTAACAAGTTGAACCAAGAGCACTTGACGGACTCGCTACAAATTGGTTGTAACACCATAACTCCCGACTTTAACAAACTATTGGAAAACAAGAAATATCATTTTTCTCATTAGATTTAAATGTGTACTTAATAATTACATCAATTCTATGAATAAATAATAATCTTTATGAATGAGTTTGCTTTTTAATTATCTGTTACCGGTAGCTTTATTTGCTCAGGTAGGTACTTCGGCTTCTGACAGACATACAGTTCCTTCTTCCGGCCCTGCTATACCATCTGCGGTGCTTACTTCAAAGTTACATATTTTATTAAATTTAGCATGTAGAATGTTGAAATGCAGCTACTTCTGTATTTAGAAAGAAAAAAAAAGCCAGAATTCATATTCTAAAAGAATATTAAACCATTTGGAGCTAGGAATTTTTTAAATGATAATTTAGTAACAAAACTTATTTAGGCCTTTTTAAATCCTTATAAAACATTTGTAGATATATATAAATTCACTGAATCTAGTATTTTCAAAAAATGTAATGTTTTTATTAGTTCGAGCCTCATTGCCCCACATATTTTAGTTGTAGACACTTGAAATAATAAAACTGCTGTGAATTAGTTTGTCTGTGTGTTCATCTTGGACCAAAAGCTGTCAAACGGGAACTAATATTATGTATCATTAGCAGAAGTATTTTTTCCGTGACTGTAAAATTATTACAGAAATCTTTGAGACTTCAGTATATGCAAACACTTCGAGATCATTATATTCAATAAACCATTTCCAGCATTCTTCTACATTATTATTACTCACCATTATGTTTTAAATTCCGGCACTTACATGCCTTATTACTTATAATTACATTTTGGTTTAAGTTTTTGTGCCGTTTTATGCTGTTCACTTTTTCATTCTGTTAACTTTATGGTGGGGTTTTGTGTCTGAACTGGTACATTGTGTGTGTGTGTGTGTGTACATGAGTATTGTCGGTGTGAAGGAAAGACGGAAGCTAAGTGGTAGCCTATCTTTATTAACTATTATATACATTTTTTATGTTCTTTTTCCTATGGTTCATTTGCCATTTTGGCCAAATTAAGGTTTATTATAACCAAGTAAATGAGCATTTTTATTATTACTATTTAAATCTATAAAACTACATTTTTTGTCATTAATTCTTAAAAATATGTCCATAGAAAATCAGGTAACACCATCAATTTTATAAGGAAAAAGTGACAATTAAATTTTTTTTTAACATGACTGCAAAGTTTTGTCAGAAAAAAAAAACTGCTGTTGTCAATTTCACATTTTAGATTTATTTAAGGCCTCCAACAATAAAACATGTATTGCACAATTTTAACAAGCTACAAATATTGATTAAATGATTTCAAATCATTACATTTCACAAGTTATACGGGGTTATACTCACTATATATTATGCTTTTTGCTTACCATTGTTAAGGCAACATAATGAATTTATCGGGCTGAAATTTAGTATAACTAGACATTCTTATGAAGTGCACACAATGAAATATTTATAGTATTACTACTATTAATATTATAAATAATATTACCACTAATAATAAATATTTCATTGAGTATATTGCTATTATTAATATTAGAAATAATATTACTAATAATAAATATTTCATTGAGTATATTGCTATTATTAATATTAGAAATAATATTACTAATAATAAATATTTCTTTATGTACACCTATGTCTAGTTATACTAAATTTCAGCCCCAATGACATGAGAAAAGCATAAAATAGCAAGTTTGGCCCCTTATAACTCGTGAACTGTAATGATTTGAGATCATTGAATTGCTATTTATCTTCTCTTTTTGAAAATGTGTGGTTTCAAGATTATAGCTAAAAGTATTTTATTTGTTTTCAGGGTCTGTGTAAATTTGGCCTTTATGAAGTATTCAAAGTATTTTATTCTGATATTTTGGGAGAGGAGAACTCTTACTTGTGGCGGACATCCCTATATCTAGCTGCTTCTGCATCAGCTGAATTTTTTGCTGATATTGCACTCAGCCCAATGGAGGCTGCAAAGGTAAAGTAAGACAAGTTTGTTTAACGTCCTTTATCAATAGAAGTAAAACCCACAATGGTGGCTGTGCAGTCTAGTGTCATATTGTTGCTGTTCAGAAATTCCTCAAATCTTGCCCGGGTGCACTGAAGAGTCTATTATCTCACTGTTTTACTGTGTGGTGAATTAATGATATTTATACTGGTTATGTTTATTCTAGAATTAAATTGATACACCACTAATTTACTATTTGCACATCATATATGTTAAATAAACCTTAAATACATCTAGGTTAAGTTAAGGCTCTGATTGCTTTGATTTTTAATGTCACGGCAGTGCTTTCACTCGGAAGATGTTAGTTCTTTCATCAATATTATATATAATAATGTATTTTTCAAACATTATGCTCTGATCTTTTTCAAAACATATGGGTAGATTTTCATTATTGTAATCTTTTATTTAGTTGTTTCACATGTTGTTATATTTGAGGTGAAATAAAATATTTTTCAACGCTGTTGTAATATTCTAATAAACCTGTTTTTTTCCTCAAGTTTTCGGTATATATTTGATAATACTTGTAGAAAAAACATATGTTTGTTGTATTTATAGGTGTGCGCTCTGTGATGTTAGATATTGAAAGCTTTCTTAGTTTTTAAACTCAAAATTGGTCTGTCATAGGAGGTGGTGCCATCATGTAATACATTCAATATAACTTTGGTACCACAGATAAATAAAGAAAAACTAATGATGATAATTGTGGAACGATGAAAGTTGTACCAAGTTAGAAATAAGTTTATACTAGAGATGTCACAATACCTGTTTTTCTTGATTCTGATACTTAAGTTAAACCTCAATTTTTCAATTCTCGATTCTGAATCTTGAACATTTCCTTTTTCATTATTTTTCCAAGTATCCATCCTCATATATAAAAAATATATAGATATTCAACTTCATGTCATGTTGCCATATTATCTTATGGCATTATGTCTCCAAGCCTTAAGTAGTAGTTTATAAAAACACTTATTTCAAAATACTGACATAAAACATTTTAACAACATATTATTTTGCTAATAACTGGCTAAAGATTAGTTGGCTATACAAAGACAGGCCTACACTCGCTTTTGCTGGAAGCAAGTTATTTGTGGAATGGAATGTCTGGAATGTTGCCTTGAGTCACAAGCACTTCTCTGGCACATACAGCTGTTAGGGTGGAAGGGGAAGTAAAAGGAAAAGGCGTGGTTTTTCCATGAACAATTCACAGCTGACACAGCATGCACTTAGTGTAGTTCTGTGGCGTGCAGTACATGGTAGCAATTTAGCACCACTTTGAAAATGAATTTGGTGAAAGTATGTTTTATATTGATGGAAGCATACTATATTGCAAGTTGTGTGAAACCATAAAATTGGCTGAAAGACGGTTAACTGTGACACAGCATATTGGTCGCGAGAAGCATGTGTGTGCTCTTGAGTTTGCATCAAATAAAGCAGCAATTCAACGCTTGCTACCTTCAGTTGCTTCAACATCCACCAAGTCCTCACAGTTTAGTAAAGAATTGTATGATATGTTAGTGTCAGCAAACATTCCACTATGTAAACTTTCTAAACCAAAATTACGTGCATTTTTGGAAAAATACACAAACTAAGAAATACCAGACGAGTCTACTTTACGTAAGAATTATTTACCATAGTGCTACAAGGAAACTTTAAATAAAATAAGGTGCGTTACTCATGAGAAGAAGCTATGGGTTTCTATCAATGAGACTACTGATGCTGTGGGGCGCTATGTAACCAATGTTGTTATTGTAACTTTAGAATTGGATAGACCCGGTGAAATATTTTTATTGACCACCGGAGTATTAGAAAAGGCCAATTATTCGACAATATCCAAAATGTTTGACAGTGCTATGTTTCTTCTGTGGCCTGATGGCATGAAACATGACACTGTGCTTTTATTACTAAGTGATGCAGCACCATATATGGTACGATCAGCTAATTCATTGAAGGCATGTTACTCTAAAGTGGTACATGTCACTTGCCTAGCACATGGTCTATATAGAGTTTGTGAAGACGTGCAAGCAAATTATCCCAACGTAGACAGGTTTTGGTGAACGTTAAAAAGGTTTTCTTAAAACCATCCTCATGAGTTGCACATTTCAAAGCAGAAGCAACGGACATCGCGTTACCACCACAACCTATCATCCCACCCTGGGGCACATGGTTAAATGCATGCTTGTATTATTGTGAAACATTTCCAGGTAGTGAAACAAATAGTTCAAGTTTTGACTCTGAAAAAAGCTGCTTTAATACAAATTGCTCAAGATATGTTCTCTGAGCCAAACATGGAGGGCAGTTTGGCATTTATTAAGTCGAACTTTGCATTATTATCAACAACTATCACATTACTGGGGGAAAAAAAGAGGTGAGGCAATGGTAGATTCCATTTAACTAGTCAAACAGGTGGAGACTGGTGTTAACAACGCTCGTGGGAAAATTGCTACAGCTTTTGCCTGTAAACTGAAAAAAGTGCTTGACAAGAATACAGAGTATAAAACTTTGTGTCAAATCTCAGATATACTCTGGTAATAAATATTCCAGGGATGGATTGAGAAGGATTTAACAGCCAACGATCTTCCCCACTTCAAGTATGCTCTGATCACATCAATTCATGTAGAACACAGCTTTTCGAGGTATAAAAACTTGCTGGCAGATAACTGTAGATCCTTCACTTTCGACAACCTGAGAATGACATTTGTAGTCCAGTGCAACTCAGACTAAGGTGAATTAAAAGAACATATATTAGTTTATGCCTATTTTCTGAAGAATTTTTCTAAACATTCATTATAAGATAATTTATTTTTATAATGTATTTTCTTAAGTATTTATTTACCATTTTAAAGTGCATATTTTAATTTTTTATGTCATCAACCTCTGGGCCCTAGTTATAATAAACAGTTGTTGAGAACACAAGTCTTTTCAATTCACCAAATAGGATCTTTAAATGAAAGTGCACTGTTTTGAATTGTTAATAACATTCGAAAGAAAACTTAAGCACCGCACTGGTAGCAAGTAAACAAACAAGATAATTGTTGACATCACTTAATTATTTTTAATTTGTAAGATATAAAAGATTAAAAAAAATAATAGCTTAGACCTATTGCATTTGTCGCAGATAAAACTTTTAAATGAGTCAAATAAAAGAGATTATCTTTGTAAAAACAGTAAAATCTTTATATATATATATATATATATATATATATATATATATATAATTTTTATTGTTATTGTATGGAAACTCTAACGTGCCTGATACCCTACTTCCCCCTCAATGTGAAACTTAGACCCGGCCATAACAAGACATGGTCACTTTAAGCTTTAAATCTCACAATCTTATAGATATTTATCAAACACATTGAAAGTCCTCATATCTGAAAATCAAAACAAATAATTTAAATAAATTTTAAATCAATACAACAAATTTTAGATTTTATAACAAAAAGAACACATTTCACACATTGCAAAAATGTAGTCATCCGCCATAACTGATCCTACACATGTTAGATTGCCAGAAATTAGTGAGGAAGTTATGGCAACAATATATTGATACATATAATATATTGATTTATTTAATATATCAAACTACGCTCTAAATCTATTGAATTAAAATAATATGTTTTTGTGCGCTTTTTTATTGACTGCTTTGATTTTTCTCCTATTTTTATTAATTATGTATTTTTCAAAGAGCTAAAAAAACACTTAATTGAATTGAAAAGCCACAACGAATATAATCGCTGGAGAGCGGCTATCTTAATTTGATATAAATATCATAGATTTTGATGTGCATGTTGTGATATTTCAATTAATGATAAATATATCAATATATTACTGAAAATTGCAGCCCCTAGTCTATATATATTATATATTGATTATTTGTTTAGAAAAAGTGTTTAAAAGTTGTTACTTTTTAAAAAAAGGGTTTAAAAGTTGTTAAGTTTTTACCTCTTGCTATTGTCATAATGTCAGGTCATGTTATATTCAGGGTTATATTATATTTGAGCCAATAGGGTATATTTACAATTTTCCAGCATTTAAGTGAAATGGCAACAAACATATGAGATATAATCAATTATTACCTATTCTGAATGTTGCCGTTTTGGTTAGTTGCCACTTTTATTAAGAGCTAATAAATGAAGTAGTAAGAATCGTAATATTAAGATTGATTCTAGATTCTTTCGATACTAGCAAGAATCGAGGGTATCGAGGAATTGAGTTTGACAGCCCCAGTTTAAGCTTTGGAGTACACTTAAAGATGAGCCTCTTTTTTAATGCTCTGCATCCAGGCTATTTGCATGTTTACATAAATTAATCGGATATAAGGAAGGTTTTAGAGGAAATGTACCTTCATTTACTTTGAAGTAGTGACTTCACTGCTAAATTTTAATCGACCCAACTAAATTAGGAAACCATATGAAATTAAGGTTGTGATATACATTGTCTCATAAGGTTTAAATTTTAACAATATCACTAGAATATTTACTCATGACTAAGTTTAGTAATGGATAAAATATGAATTTTTAATATTATTTTTAAATCTAGAATGCTTAGTTTTATAGAAATATTTATATTATTACAAAGTAACCGACCAAACTACTCTGACTGTATACTAATATCCAAATAGAAACCAATGCATACACACAACATAGTGCCGAAGGTAATGAAAAATGATAAAAAAAAAGAACCAATAGGGATTCAGGAAAAGATAGTAGAAAGGCATAAAGGGGAAACAGAGGAAGAGGTGGTGATGAAAATAGTCAGGAACATTCATTGTGTTGCCAGACAATCACGTTGCGGCTCTCCACTTAACTCATAGAAAGTTCCAGTTACTTGAGAAATAATATGGTGACTCACTATGCATGATTGTGTCACACATACAAACAGTTAAGACAATGTTGCAGCATAACATTTAAGGTTGTTAAACATCTAAATAATAGAGGGTGTTAAAGTGAAAATTTTATAAGATATAAAAATATGTTTTGTCTGCAAAATATAACTCTATGCAAATAAATCTAGTGAATTTTTTCTTCAAACACAAAGTGTTAGTTGTTTAAATCCCTTTTGGTTTGTATTAGAACTGCCATCCTGAAAGTCAATATGTATCAAACTTAAGTTCAGTGGCATTTCTCATTGCGAAAGAACATTAGTAGAATTTTGTAAACCAAAATGTACTGTTAAACAGCAAATCTAAGTTGTCAACTTTTTCTAATATTAATGAAAGGGACTTTTGTATTGTGCATAGGTAATTTCACCATAAACTCTCTGAGCACATACAAGAAGGTATAAAAAATTGTTTTGGCTCAATTTCTAAACCTGCAGTTGGATATGCAATATTAAAGACACTTTTTAGTAGTGTTGTTTCACAGAGGTCTTTATATCAATCCACTATTGTTCTCAGTGAGTGAATGACTTCTTTAACTAAAGAAAACCCTTAATGTTAAGTTGTTCTTATTACTTATTTGAGGTATTTAAAATGCGCTTTCTGAACCAAATGTTTATATCAGCACACAACTTATAAGCTAACTTAAATTTAGAACATACACAATATTCAGCCCAGCCATTAATTCATTACCGTGAAAGGGAAAAAACACATTTCGCCAATGATACATTTTTCGACCATGCCAGGAATCAAACCCAGGACCCCTAGCTCAGTTGGTAGTGTGTCTGCCTACCGACCTAAGGTGTTTAACTGTTTATATTAAATCCATAAATTTGCAGTATTCAAATGATTATAAGGATAACTATACAATTTTTAGCGTTTCTTAACTTAGAAGGTACAAACTGCTATTTTTAAAAACCCATATGCTCCCAATTTAGTTATTGTTTAGAGCTTTTATAGGGGAAAAATTCAATATTAAAAGTGTACTCCAAAAATTGTATCTTATTATATTGATCTGTTGAAATGAAGGTGCATCCTATAAACACAGCTCTTATGAGGAAAGAAAACCTATGTTTCAACAAACAGACATTTTTAAGAAATATTATTCTCCAAAATTAATTTTTTTTATTAATATGTCTCTAGGTTCAAATCCAAACAAAGCCAGGATTTGTAAGTACTTTACGTGAAGCTTTACCTCTCATATACAAAGATGAAGGTGTAAATGGTTTCTATAAGAGTTTAGTACCATTGTGGATGAGACAGATTCCATACACTATGATGAAGTTTGCTTGCTTTGAGCGGACAGTTGAGCTTTTGTACAAGTAAGCGAGTTGTTTATATGATTAATCTTATGTTTATTTATTTAATTTATACAAATTTTATAAGTTGTATAGATTATAACTTTATTATTATTTGTTGTGCATTATTAATGTGATGAATATTTTTAAATTTTGTCTATACCATAGTGTAATTTATTTCAATATGTACTTTTTATTAGTTTTCACTTCTAATCTAGTGTTAAGTTCTGTAAAAAAAATGTCAGTACTATATGCTTATCTTTGCACTTTTACTTTGTTTTTGTGAAGCTTGTTTTCATCTCCACCCCCAGGTACGCTGTTCCTAAGCCTCGAGCTCAGTGTACCAAGGGAGAACAACTTGTGGTAACATTTGCAGCTGGATACATTGCGGGTGTGTTTTGTGCAATTGTCTCTCACCCTGCAGATACAGTTGTATCCAAGCTTAACCAGGAGAAGGGTTCCACTGCTATAGATGCTGCAAAGAAATTAGGTTTTGCTGGTAAGTGCATGCCAATGAGAGACTTGGTAAATGCAAATTTGTCCCTATATAGCCCAGTTGTGTTTTTTAAAAAGTTAATTTTAATTATATGGTACTAACTAGCTTTGTGATTTTATAAAATAGTTATTTTGTGTCTTGCATTTAAACCTTTTTAAAATACTATGAATCAATTTGTCTTTAAATATGTATTAAAATGATATTTTGAAGCTATTATTCTTCTATTTTATCTTGTAACTTAATACTTTTTTCTTAACAGGTTTATGGAAAGGTCTTGGACCAGAATTGTGATGATTGGTACTTTAACTGCTGCCCAATGGTTTATATATGATGCTGTAAAAGTATGGCTTCGTCTTCCTAGGCCACCACCTCCAGAAATGCCAGAGAGTCTAAAAAAAAAATTGGCTGACAAAGCGGAGTAAAATTTAAACTTTTTGTAGACAAAAATCTAACTTCTACATAGACTTTTAATGTTTCTTTTCCGTTTAGAAAATTTAAAATTATTTTAACTTTTAATAAGATTGCCCTTATTAGTAAAAGTATTAATAAACAATTGAAAATGAGGATATTTGATTCTGTGGCATTTAAAAGTTTATCTAAGAAAATAATCTTGATATCAAATATTGGTTTAGAAATAGTTAAAAGTAACTTATACAAAATTTTGTGTTTAAATAACAGCCTTGACTTATTCAAAAGTATTTTGTGAAAAAACTAGAAATTTAAATGTATCCAACCCTGTTGAAAATATATTTGATGTTTTTCATAAAATTAATACAAGCGTTACGTGTTAATTCAATCTAAAAAAAATATGAATAAAAGTTCTAGATGATTGCAGCTATAGTAGAGATTCTTGACTATAGTAAAAGCTCAAAATTGTCGACCTGTTGGTGAAAAACAATTTTACAGTAATGTATAATTTAAGTATAAAGGGCAAAAGTCACCTCACAATTGGAGGGGATTTTTATTGAAATACTGCTGAATCTCCATAGCTCAGTATTCCTAAACCAATAACTTGTTGATTAGATGAGATGTATTAGGGAGGTCATGATTTTAAACCAGTACAAATAATATTTTCAATCAAATTTGTCATTTTTTATTACGTCTAATTTGGTTAAAAAGTCATGTCTCCTTTTACGATGCATTAATTTTGAAACGCATGCCATTTTTTACATTAAGTAAATGCATAAATAATATAGCATTAACATTTTGATCTATATTGAATTCAAAGAAATTCTATTTATATTGTGGAACTTAAATGGATAGTTGTGATGTATATTTTATTGGATTTTTTTATGTCACATACTCAATTCTTCACAATTGTTCACACTTTTGATACATTTGGTCTACTCTTATATTTCATTTGCAGATGCGAAAAATAATGCTTTTATAATGAGAAAAGATTGTGTGATGTGTAAAGGAACACATTTAAGTGTTCAAATAGTATTATAATTTATTGACTTGTATAAAATTTTCTGTACATTTAAAAGAAATCATTGTAGATATTAAATTAATAAGTTATTTAAATAAAATTTCTTGTACATTTAAAAGAAATCATTGTAGATATTAAAATAATATCTCAATATATAGTGATTTGTTATTTTAACTTTGATTATAAACTTCAAATATGATTATTTGTAAAGCTATATCAAACTTTTCAAATAGAATTATGTGAAAAGCTATATCAAACCTTTCAAATAGGATTATTTGAAAAGCTAGATCATACTTTTCGAATAGGTTTATTTGAAAAGCTAGATCATACTTTTCGAATAGGTTTATTTGAAAAGCTAGATCATACTTTTCGAATAGGTTTATTTGAAAAGCTATATCATACTTTTCGAATAGGTTTATTTGAAAAGCTATATCATACTTTTGAATAGGATTATTTGAAAAGCTATATCATACTTTTTGAATAGGATTATTTGAAAAGCTATATCATACTTTTTGAATAGGATTATTTGAAAAGCTATATCAAACTTTTTGAATAGGATTATTTGAAAAGCTATATCAAACTTTTCAAATAGGATTATTTGAAAAGATACATTAAACTTTTCAAATAGGGTTGTTTGAAAATAAAAATTAAGCTTTTCATTTTACAGCAAAATTAAATTAATTGCATTTTCATTAGACACATAAGAAAATGACAAATTTACTAATATATTAGTAAAATACTCTTAATTTTTTTTCGAATATAAATTATATGGTATATTACTATTCATAATAATATAATTATGAGAATACACCATTCTCAAAGGAAAAATGGCACCAAATGGCTATATTAAATTAAACATTGAAAGCAGGATAGAAGGTCAAGGCCTACACACTTGCCAGAAAATTCTAGGCCTCAAAGCCCACAGTTAAAACATAACAAAACATAATTATGTAAGTGAATAGTGACTAAGGAAACTTATGTAATTGACCATGATCAACCTATAGCCATTCTGCCATAGTCCAGTCTATTTTACTCTCTTCTGCCAAAGAAGCAGTCTGATGTAACTTGAAAATTACATAATTATATGTTTGTTGTGTTTTAACTGTAAACTTTGAGGCCTACAATTTTTTGGTAAGTGTGTAGGCCTTGCCCTTCTATTCTCCTTTCAATGTTTAATTTAATACACTTTTCTTATTAGAAAGAAGTGATCAGGGCAAGCCAGTGATATAATCTTAGCCATTTTCAATACAAAGTTCATTGTTATAAGCAGCTTTATTACAGGGTGTGCAGCAACCTGGAAGTCAGGGAATTTCATCAAATTTCTGGATTTTTCACGTATTCACTAAAATAATAATAAACTTTCATTTACAATAGTCAAATATCATTTTTCTTCCAGTTAATACCACAAATTTATTTTAGCGCAGTTGTACCAGTTGAGCATAAGAATCTAAGTTCTCAGTCAATATGTTATTTTCATGACTCTCCATCCCTCCTTTATCCAAAACTGAGTCATGGCTATGTGCATGTGTGAGAATTTGATTACATTATAGAAAGAATAAACTAAAAAAGAATTGTGTATCACAATTATTTTAAACTGTACTGGTGCAAGGCAATAATTTAAATGCTCAATATTATCTCACTGAAATATAACTTGGATATTACTACCCAATGTCTCATTGCTATAGGATTAAATCCTTTAACCCCTTCATAGTGTAACACAACTTCAAAATGTGTATGTGTCTAAAATATATTAAATTGGCTCTTAATAAAATAATGTTTGTAATATATGGTGACTGGGGAGGTTTTAAATTGGCTCTGGAAAACCTAGAAAAGTCGGAGAATTTTAAATGTAGTTTTGCTGGACACCCTGTGTGAATTCTAAATATAAAATATTGTTAAGATTTTCATAAATATTTTTGTAGCAACCAATACATGGAGAATATGGTATTAACAACTGTATTTAATAAAAGTAATAAAACTGCCATGTCTGAACACTAACTGAAAAATATCTGGGCCTGCTCTTTTCCTTACAAATATACAGACCTTGTTCTCACATTCTTTAATATTTATTGAATAATCATATGGGTAATATTAATTATAAATTAATTTATTATGCTAGACTACTTAAAAATATTATGTTTAAAATAAAATGCATTAATCATATATGCAGGGGGGAATTATCTTAATGTATGTATACATTTATCACCAGTACCCGGATTTTAATGACATCTTTTTTTTTTTTTTTCTTTATCGCGTACAATGTTCTTAAGTACATAAACTCTGCCCATGATCCCCTTGTTTTAAAAATATATATTTTAAAAGTAATTGAATTTTGGGTCATATTTTATTGGTTTGTGTCACTTTTGATTAATTTTAAGGCATTCATGTTGATTAGGTATATTTTTAAATACCATACAATCAGTATTAAATGCTTTTTTCTTTCCAACACACAGCTGTCGAAATGAGACATATACAATGTAGTCAAGAAACTGTTATTCCTCTTTACTATTATATTTAGTAGAGATAAGTTGCTAAAGGCTTTTCATTGCTTGGGTATTTTTTAGTTTACATTTATAAAGTGCATGTTTGGATTAGTCATGTGCATTTATTACGAGTTTTGCTCATTTTTAGGTAATTTTTTTATTATTATAATGTCATCAAAATTCGAGCCCAGTTTATTACTGAAATTTCATTTTTCAACCATTTTAAATATGTTATATGATGTCATTAAATAAATTATAATTTATGCATTCTTTTGTTTTTTAGAATTCTCTATTTATTTAGTGGCACCACTACTTTTTAATGAGGGCTTGTGGTTAGCAAATTTAATAATGGTACTGGAGAAAAATAAGAAAAGATAGCTAATGTAAGACATGCTGAATTAGTTTTTTTAGCACCCCGTCTTACTACTTATTCAGTTTACATACACATGTACTAATTATGCTAATAAGTTAGAGATGAGGAAGGTTGTGTTTAGAGGAAGTTTACCTGCATTTGTGGGAAGGGAAAGTGGAAAACAATTTTTTGAAAAACTACCCTCACCACACTCGACTAGGATTCAAAACCCGAGCCCCCTGTCATCTTCAGTCTAGAGTGATTGAAAAAAATAATTAGGAAGTTGCGTTGCGTGTTTCACACTCCTCCCTGGTGAGTTCCGATAGAATGAAATCTATGTCAGGGGATTAGGTGGTGACGATTTATTTTATTTAAGAGGCAACCATTCATTACCTCTTTGTCCAATGGCAGCAATGTAAAGTGTGAACTGTGTTCTTCTTTTATTGTGAAAGCTATATTGTGTTTGTCCCTTTTAAATGTTTATATACACCTTTCCTATACCTTCTTCCAAATATAATACAATTACCTCATAAAGCGAAAAGAGGTTTTCCTTATAGATATATATTATAGTATTGTCTGTAATAAAGGCACTGTGAGAAAAGGGTTCATTTATTAGATTACTAAGCACTAAAGGTAAACCCCACAAGCAATCAAGAGATCCACCCAGTAATGCACATTGGAAATAAGTGAAGTAAGTTTAAGGTGGGAATTTAGGGAACACAAGCAAAGGGCAGTATTTTTGCAGTTTTTATAGCAAAACATTTTTTGGCCAAAATGAATAAAATATTGCTCCAGTAGAAACCTAAGAGTTAATTAATTTTCTTCATATGGTGACTTCAACAATTCTGAATATCTGTATTGGTGTCCTATAATTTAATGACCACTTTTTTCCTTCAGTTAAAAAGTTTCTCATCTTATGCTGATATGTTCATTACAGATATTCAACAACTGTTGGTATTATAACCATGTGAAGATAATTACTCGGCATTTCTACTGAAAAAATGTTTTGCTATAAAAACTATACGATGATAAATATTGCTGAAAAATTCATATATTCTGACCCACACCGGTGGGGATGTGGATAGAAGCTACGGTCCTACCTAGTCTAGTTTGCAGATGCCGGAGAATCCACATTCAAATCTTTGGCCAGGTGTACTGAAGCGCTCTTTTCCTAAATGGTTTCCAACCCTTTTCTATACAATAATAGGTACACTTTCTCTAAATTATACATTCCTCATCCCCACTCTATGAGTGTTAGTATAGTAGATAACCCTGATGGGTAGCATGATGAGAAGCTTATGATAAATCCGCAAGTTTTTTTTTCCCCCGGTTTGAGTAAGTTAAGTTTAAAAAATCAATACATATTTATAAATTCTATCTGACACCCTAACTCAGTCAGTAGCATGTCTCTACGGATCTAAGGGTCCTGGGTTCAATTCCTGGGCATGACTGAAAAATGTATCATTGGTGAAATGTGGGTTTACCCTTTCAAATTGATTAATTAATGTCCTGGAAATTGATGTGCATTTCCTAGTCCTAAGTTGGATTGTAAGGCATAAGAATATACGACAGGCCTAGCAAGCCAGTAGTGGAAAATAAACGATTTGATAAAACTTACCCAGGCCAGCTGGAAACAGTAATGGGTGTAAATATTGGTAAAATCTACTCTGTGTAAAAATACAAAATTTAACTTTTACTTTTGATTAATTTTTAAATTTTGACAGTTTCAATTCCTATCTTTAGGTTCATTTTATACTTGATTGAATTTGATTCTAGTACCAGGACTGATCCTGTGGACAACCCTCATGTGTCACTTTATGATGCATATGAATTTATTTATATAATTATGATGTTTAACACAATGGTTAATAAGATCTTAATTTTTGGGTGAATTAGTAAGGATGGTTTTGAGGAAGTATACACTCATTAGTATGGAGTGGGATTTGTAAACTAGTGATAAATCACATATGAAAAATCTCTTCCAGTGCAACTGGTTGAAACTTAAACCTCTATCTTCCCATCAAATGCACTTCGGTCTTTTGCAAACATGGTGTATAATACTGTGTAGCAAGTGATGCGTGGTTTCACTTTTGATCTCTAAGTTGTACTAGAAATAACATTGCCATAGTAAAAGTATGATTGGGTAGTAAGACGCGGTGCTGAGTATTATTATTACAAGTATGATTTCAAGTATTGAGATTGTTTTTGATAATAGTAATGGTATGAATATCAACACAAAGGTTGGAAATCATTGTAATTACAGGAATTTGCATATGGAGGAGACCACATTTCACTTAATTTAAATTAGTTGAAAAATTACACTTGTACAAGGGAATCAAACCCAGGACCTTTGGCTTAGTGCACCAATGATCTACCTCCAAGTTATCCAGGATTCATCCATCACAGACTCAGCCTTGAGTTAATAACAACTCTGTGAACATTGGACGAATCCTGTATAGCTCAGTGATAGAGCATTTGCGCACTAAGCCAAAGGTCCTAGATTCAATTCTCATGACCAGGTGTTTTTTTAAACTAATTTAAATGAATTGAAACATGGTCTCCTTATGAACATTCCTGTGATTACAATGATTTGCAATCTGTGTGTTGATATTAAATGAAATTTGCTTAAATTACAATCTTGTATTGTACTTGGCACAATAACAGCCCTCCCAAGTCGCAGATGGCTATGTTAGCTGATAGCTCGCAATATCAATTGCACATTCATTGCAGCTGACAATTTATGCATGTCCATCACAGATTTGGCCTTAAAAATATGATTGAAGAATGTCCCTGAGCATGGGATGAATCCTGGAGAGCTCAGTGGTAGAGTATTGGCGCGCTAAGCCAAAGGTCCCGCGTTCAATTCTCGTGTATAAATGTTATTTTTCAACTAATTTAAAATAATTTAAGGGTATATTTTAACAACTAGGCCTATATTTTCAAATAACGCCATTAACTTTTAATAACACTTAAAAGCTTAGTGATAGATTCAATACAATGATAACAATTTGAATTGTTTCAGTGATCGCATGGTCTAAGGCATTACTTTTGCAATAAATAAGACTGCATTGAGAGGGAGATGGAGGTTTGAATCCTGGTTAGTTGGGCTGAGAGTGGTTTTTCCTAAATGGTTTTCCACTTTCCCTCCACACAAATGTGGGTACACTTACTCTAAATTCAATCTTCCCCATCCTTAACTCATTTATGTATAACCTGAACAGGTAGTAAGATGCAATGCTAAAAAAAATATATAAGGAGGAGAAATATAAATTTAATGAGATATCGCTTACAAGGAGGCTAGGAAATTTACCTCATTGCAAGCTTTGAAAATATTAAAATCATATAACTTCTATTCTTTAAAAAAAAAATTGGCTACGTCTCCTAAAAGTGTTTTTTACATCAATCAATACAGACCAGCCGCATGGATAGACACATGGACTAAACATTAAGCTAGGATGGTCTGGTTTGCCAGTGACTAAGAGGTCGGGGTTTGAATCCTTGACAAATTAACTGAGGTATTTGGTTGTTGGTGTGGTTTTGGTTTGAGTTAATTTTATAGGTACTTAGAAACAAAATTCCAGCATTTAGAAAATGCAACGATTGTCTCCAGATCTACTACCAGAAATTTTCAACCTACCACTAAGCCTACTGCCTTACTGATTGGTTTGGAAAAACCCCAAAGAGTTGTGTATTTTGCCACCAAAGAATTCATATTATACATCAGTGCATTCAATTTCAAAATATAACTTCACAAGAACGGTTTGACTTTGTACATTCTAATAAATTTTGTTTTAGTTGTCTTGGAAATGCCCACAACTTAAGAGACTGTAAATTGACGTGAACCATCACACATTGTAACAAAAGACGCCATACATTGCTTTACTTAATCTACTCTTCACATCACAATCATTTCAGGGTCATGACGCTCACCAATCAACAGAATATCTCCATCGAAATCATTCAGGAGGACCCCAACTATTCTCTTTATTGGTCTTACAAGCCAACCCAAGACCACAGTGCTATTAGCAACCACTCTTGTCCAACTCATTACTCCCTTTGGTCCTTCAAAAATATTGCTAGGGGTTATAGACTCTGTGGTGCAGTGCAGCTTTATCACTGAGCGCTGTGCTCAGCTGTTGAATGTAATTAGATCCCACCTGTCACAAGAAAATGAGATATCTCTTTGTCAAGTAAATACTAAGAAAATGACACACATAAGGCTTTCCGACATTAAGTGTACTCTTCTAGCTCGTTCTCATCCAGTAACCATATTGGACAAAATTACTTCTGATTTGACACGCACCTACATTGTTCCTAATATCAATCAAAAACTCAAAAGTTTGTTATAGCTCACCCCACATTTTATATCCCCAATCTGATTGACATTCTCATTGGAGCTGATCTCTTTGCCATCGCTCTCACTGATTATCGCCACATTCTTGGCCCTAACTTGCCTCTTTGGCGTTTGGATCAATATTTGGTTATGTCATTATGGGCACCTCTCCCTCTTTGCCACTTTCACTTAACAACAAATGAAATTATTTTGGCAGCTTGGTGACACTCCTCTCAATCTCGAATCATGGCCTTCATGAATTCTTACAACGTTTTTGGAAAGCTGAAAAACCACCCTATGAAGCTGGACCAACTAAAGAAGAAAGAATTTGCGAAGACCATTTTTCTCTCCATTCACGTGATGACACCGGATGGTATGTCGTTCGACTTTCGTTCATAAAAGCTCACCTTCCTCTTGTAACATCAGACATTGCTGCAAAACACAGATTTAACTCATTCGACAGAAAACTACAAACTCAGCCACAGCTCAAAAATCTGTACACTAAATTCATGCAAAATTATCTCTACTCCAACCATATGACTATGTGACACTCACCCTTCTCCAGACGTGCTAGACTACTTCTTACCTCAACACGGTGTTTTCAAACAAAATAGCTCCACCATGAAGCTTCGATAAGTGTTTGACGCTAGTGCTCGTGCCTCAACTAATGTGCCTCTTAATGATATGCTCTTGCCTGAGTCAAAGATCCGAAATGGCATTAGTGACGTCATTTTTCACTTTCGCCAACAATATTTTGTGTTCTCATCTAACATTCGCCAGATGTATCGCCAAATCAAAGTTCACTCGGATGATCAAAAATACCAAATCATCTATTGGCGTGACAATCACACTACTCTACTTTTGATCTACAGATTAACAACATTATTGTATGGTAGGTCTAGCTCACAATTTCTGGCTTTGAGGAGAACACTCCACCAATTAGTTCAAGATGAAAGACATCTTTACCCTCACGCACTGAAACATCAAACCTTTGTTGATGATATCATCACTGGATCTGACACGATCGAAGACGCGTTTATTTTGCAAACGTAACTCAAGTCAATGCTCTAAAAAGGCGGCTTAGAAAATGATCCAGTAACTCACCTCATTTTTTCCTATTTGTACCAGAAGAACATAGAGAAAAACCTGTTTAGTTTCATAGCCAGGAACAGCCTCATTTTAGAATTCTTGATCTTCAATGAACACCCATCTCTGATACATTTTCATATAGTACTAACATTGTTGAAACTATACCCACTAAACGCAACGTCCTTTCAGCCATTGCACAAATCTACGATCCGTGTGGTGGGCTAGCTCTATTTGTCTTTTGGGTAAATCTCTTCTTCAATAGTTATATATTCTGGGAATTCAATGAAACTCACCTCTATCTAAAGAAGTTGTTACTCGCCGGAAAACATTTCTTCATGAATTACCCTTGCTACAACAAGTTAATGTTCTACGCTCTATCTCACTTTCTCAAGCCACCAACATACAAATTCATGTCTTCCCCGATGACTCAGAACAAGAATATGACGCTGTGGTGTATTTCAGATGTACCTCTCAAGACCAAGGGGTCAAGGTCAATATCATGTTGGCTATATCACGGGTTGCACCTCTCAAGCGTGTCTCAATACCCCGCCTAGAATTGTGTTGTGCTCATCTTCTGGCCAAGTTTCTGAAATATTGTATATCTCGTCTTTATTCCCATTGCAACATTGACTCAACTACTACATGCTGTGACTCATAAATTGTCCTCTCGTGGATCCAAGCCTCTCCATACCTCGAATCACATTGCTCAAATTTAAGAATGAATCCCACTTCCTAAGTGGTCTCACATTTAATTGGCTGATAATCCCGCTGATTGCGCTTCTCATGGTATCTCACCACCCCAACTCTGCAAACACCCTCTTTGGTGTCATGGAACTCTCTGGCTATGTTTCTCATACCAGCACTGGCTATCACTACAATTTACGCCTGTGGTTAATGAAAAGCTTCTGGAAATGAAACCTTGTTCCCACAACTTGTGGATCTTTACTCTCCCTCAAGAATGGGACCTACTCTTTAAGTTCTCCTTGTGGACCAAACTCCTCAACATACTTGCTTACGTTTTGCGATTTTTGAACAATTTCAGAAACCAACCACGAAGGGGTACGGAGCTCTCAACCCCGAAGAAAGTAATCACTCTACACAGACAGCTTGCAAACAAGTACGAATGGGTAATTTTTCTGACGAGCTCACAACTTTCTCAAAAGGTAACAATTGTAACCCACGACTTCAGCGTCTCTCTCCATTTTTGGATGAGCATGGGTTAATCTGAGTTGAAAAAACTAATTCCGTACACCTTGAGGATGTCACTGACTTGTCGTCAGATGCCTTCATTGCTGACTCACTCGATTTGTGTCACGAATAGGATTGTGTACATAACTCTAGTCTGACTGCGGCACAAACTTTATTGGAGCCTCTTCTCAACTGATTAGGGTAGTTCGTAGTTTTATTAACCAACCAAAGACTCAGAGGTCAACAACTTTGCGTCCAAACACTCCATCCAATTTATTTTCCAAACCCCACCAGATTTATCACTGAGCTCTGTGCTCAGCTGTTAAATATAACTAGATCCCAAGGCGGACTATGGGAACGGGCAATAAAGAGTGCAAAACATCACATAATCCGAGTGATTGGAGAAGAGATCTTGACTCTCGAAGAATTTATCAACCTGAATAATAAAGTGGAAGCAATGTTCAACTCTCGGTCTCTCATCACTCTCTCAGTGGAGCTCTCTGAAATTGACGCGTTGACTCCAGGGCATTTTTAATTGGGATTCCAAGGACTAAGTAACGGAGTGTGCCAAAGCCCCTCCATGGGTGAGTGACCCTGATTGGACTCAACAGTTACGGTGTCAAGCAAGGCTGTTTATGAACTTTGGTATCGTAGATTAAGATTTATGTTAGCTGTATTAGTGCTCAAAGAGATCTCCTCCTCCTGTTGGTCCACCTTGAACTCCTTATCTCCACGTCAGGAGATTGAGTGCTGGACCCTGTCCTACGGTGATGCTTTGAAGTCAGAAGTCGTCTGGTCTGATGGGCACCGTTTACCGGAGCTACAGCGACTGACGTCAGTGGGCTGGATGGAAAACAGATGACGGGGGTGACGTGCGCTAAAGTTGGCGTGCTCCATCGGAATCTCTACAAGAATCAGCGAGCTGCTCATAAGGTCGCCATACGAAGACATGGGACAGTACTGGTGTTCACTCCTCTTCAAAGCCAGCTGCAGACGGCAAGGAAGGCACCACCTTGTTCCCATGAAGCTGAAGACTCTTCTTTTTACTCTCCTTTTAAGGGGGATTGATGTAACAAGTTACAAGTAACGAAACAATTGAATGGTGTTACACTCACCCTCCGTCTCATTTGAACTCGTGTTTCCACACGCCAGCCGCTACCTCCAGCCGCACACACACTTCCAAATAGACTGACGCAAGATTTGAGCCAACGTCCAGCAAGTAAAGAAGACCACGCCCGAAAACATGTGACGGCCACTACACGAACTTCCCCCTTGTTAATTGTTTTTATGTTCCGTGCCACCACCTTCCCCCCTCTACTTCTTTCCACGTTCTAGTAGATCATTCTGGTATTTTCCACTTTCTTCCCGAACTCTTCTCTCTCACTCTCCCTCTTCCCCCTTCACTCTCCTCTCTCCCGCTCTTTTGAATATGTGATCAGGTGTTTGTACTATATAAGTCTGTGTTTAGCAATACCTATGGACGGAGTAAGTGACTCCTCCTCTTAGGGTCTAGATATATTTATTTTTTCTAAATTATTTTTTGGCGTAATCAATTTCATCGTTTCAAAATTCTTTGTTTGGAATTATTAAATATAAAATGGTAGCATGGAGTAAATTTTCTGACAGTAAGTTAGAGTAATGCCAAGTTTCATTTCAGTAATTTTTGTCTCTCGTGTTACCTTTTAGTGGACGTTAATGTAGTTCTGTTTTAATTGTTTGAGAATTTTTGTTTAGGGCATTGATGGGTGTGCATGGAAGGGTGGCGTCGTTTACCTAACTGGCATATTCCGATTAAACTTAACTTGTTGCCACAAGATGGCAGGACACTCGAATTTGAAATCTTTGTATATTTTCATAAATTCAACTTGACATATCTCTAGAGCTAAAATTTTAATGTTAATATGTAAATATACTTATCAGTTATTTCTGGGTAAAACTTGTATTGTCGCTACAAGATGGCGGGTCGCTTCATTTAGGCTTAAATAGTATTTTTTTTATAGATACGGTTATTGTCCACATTATTAAAATCAGATGGTTTTAACATTCTTTTAGTTCGTAAGTATGAACTAGGCGGGCATTTGTTTCTAAATATTGAACTTTAATTGTTGATTGATATAAGCCAAAAGTTGGTGTGAATTTATTTCTTTGAAAATTTATATATACATTGTTAAGTTCTAATCATATTTTTATTCCCTGTACCTTGGGATTTATAGGGCACATAATGGCATGTTGCTAGACAAGTTAGGATTATTTATTCTTATCCATTGTTGACATATTCTGGCTGTTTCATTCTTTAACGCAGACCAGGTTATCCCATCACGTGGATTGTCACATAGTTACATTTTGTAGAGTTGATAATGCTTTCCTTTATTAGAGTCACCTTTGGTTATTGACAATCATTTTGATGTAAATTTAGTATACTTGAACCTTTCTGGAGTTTGTCTATGGCGTTTGAGCTATACTTATGTTAATCGTTGATATTAATAATTGTTCTTCGCTCGGACATTAGAGCTTATATACTGATTTTCTAGTTTACCATACAAATAATCTACCCTACCAATCATATATTTAAGATGACATTCGATTTTAGATTTTTTCTAGAACTGTTAAAACCTAGGCAAGCATTATTTTGGAAATGTCGATTTATGCTTGATTTATTTTTCAGCATAAATAACTTTAAGCTGATTCGGAATGTTTATTTTATGTTACTCTCTAGTTTTTTTGAAACCAAAAGAAACGTTACAATATCTAGCTCGAAAATAATATGAAAATGATGACATTGTTAACACATTAAGGCTGGTAGACGTACATTGAGAATATATACTTTTATTATAACAATTTTAAAAACGTTAGCATAATATCTATATGCGTTTGATCCATACAGCAATACGAGAGTGTGTTTATTAACATTACATCTGAACGTGAGAAGACTCTGGAGAAAGCTTTACTCATTGTTCGTATCATCAAAGGGGTGAATGTTATAATTGTTCTCGTACTGGTAGAATAATTGAGAGTATCACCTGGAGTAAAATGTTTAGACGATAAATAATGTACCTATAGTATAGTTGTTATCTATTCGAACTCTTAGTGTTTATAATCTTTTCAAACCTCATTCAACATGTATAAATATAACTCCTACGGCTAAGGCATCAATTTGGATTGTTAAAGAAATATAATTCGATACTTGGCTCCCTCTCCCATTTTTTTAAAATTCGAAATCTATTCAAATATTTCTCCACTATTTATATAATTGAAAACAAGAATCAGCTAATGATATATCATAAAGAATATATTATTAACTTTTAAATATTTTCTTTCTCAAATTATGTCCCGTTTCCACGATTGCAGATCATATAAAGTTTCAATAAGTTTAAATATTACATCCTTTTTTATTATCTCATAACCAAGGTGGATTCTTAAAATCATGTTTGCATGTCAACACAAAACGTATACCGCGGTCACCTTGCCATCTAGCGTGGAAATATGTTAATAGTACAAAGGAACTATAACTCGGTTTAAACTTTAATTTTTAAACATGAAACATTTAAAATAAATTGTATTATTTCATATAAATGAATATTTATTTTGCTATCAACACTATTTAATTGTTATCAAAGCTATTTGTATACATTTATTTATTATGTTTTCACTCTTTTAGTTTTTGTACTGGTTTTTAAAAAGGGTATATCTAACCGCTCAAATCGCTGAGCCATGCAAATAGTATGACAAAAATGGTTACTTAAAATTATTCCAAGGCCTAAAAAATGTTTATGTTTAAAAATAATAGAATTCATATTGTATCGAGTTCAAGTTGACATTATATCAAATGGGTCAACACTCACCGCCACCCGTGATGATCTACAACACAAACTCCAACACCAAAGCCCGAGCTCTGACCTCCGCCTTCCAACTGGCACAAGTGACTGAGCGGAACCTTCAACCGACTGCTCGGGGCTCGATCCGTGACCGGCCGGAAACGATCGAGGTTCCACGCGGCCAGACAAAGTGATCACTTCCGCCGCTAGGACAAACTGGAATATTCTAGTTGCTGTTTCTATTTGTTCTATCGACTTACCCCCTCCTTCCCTTGGCCCGTCTCTCTGTGGATACAATAATGTATATATAGTGGAACGCGGATTTTGAATGGTCACTTATTGTACCACCGACAGAGCTTGGTTAGGACGGCGGCAAGGAGCCGCGATTTATTTATTATCAAAATTGCATTTTCGGCGTAATGGGGGACATCTTGTCTAAATTATTGTTTGGGACTTATAAATATTTAAACTTAGAATCATGAAAATGTTGCGCGCAGGACAATGCGAATGCGCTTGCATTCTCTCTCTTTGTATGAGGTTCAATTCATTCTAATTGAACTATTTGGCTTGTTATACATACATAATGTATGTTTAATTTCATGTATATATTTTTGGTCACGCTTTGGCGTACTCAGCGTCTCGGGCTTACCGCCCGTCTTTTCTGGTTAATGTATTTAGTGTATATGGGTTTATTTGTTATCTATTTAACTGAGAGCACAGGGCACTTAGGTGTTAGAGTTGAGGCTTGGCCTAAGTTCTTATTCTATCTATCGTTTTGGTTCAACGTTATGCTGATTTCTTTAGATCTTAAGACGCGGTAATGTTTATCTTTTGTTGCATACATTTTATATACGCTAAAAGTCGCGATGTAGTATTGTTGCTTGCACTTAATGCTATAACCGAGGGAACCATAGAAGAAACCATAGGTTTCCATGATGGCGATTTATATTGTTGTTGAACAGGCAACCAGCGTATAACTATATGTTTCCTTTTTTATTTTCAGAAATTGTAATGCCTATTAATTCCCTTATCTCAGTAGAGTTATTTAAATCTGAGAGGAGGAGCGCTTCACGCTATATTGTTATATTTTGCTTTAATTATGTATTTACCTTATAATTTGTCCTAAATAAAACAAACTATGTTTTTGTTTGTTAAACTTCTTGTCTGGTTTTCCCATCACGCTTCCAATAATGTTAGTTAATTATAACAAGAGGTTTACAATATAAAATAGTATGTCTAAACATCTGAATTTAATTTTGGATGGATGTAAATAAATATTAGTTTAAATATAAAACATATATAACTATCTGATGTTTAAAATTAAGAAAAATTATAAATAATTGTAGTAGTTATCACCTTATATAACAACCTGCTTGACATTACACTGAATGAATGAATGAATGAATTCTTTAACGATGGTATTGATGGCTAACGAGTACAATACATTGTATCATTTCATTACAAAGTTGACAGGTAAAGGGATGCTCTGCGTTCCACTAAATGTATTGAAATACATTAGAAGCGTTATTACCAAACATAATCTAAAGATTTCCCAAAAATACCTAATGATGAGTGACAAGTTGATGTGCTAGGCTTATGTTTCTTTAAAATACCTTGAAGCATGACTCACACTCACATTCCATAGACAAGTTGCGTGCGCGTCAGTCCACTAATGACGTGTCCTGACAGGATTATGACGTCAAGGCTGACAATTTTTAGTTGAAAACGGCAATCTTGGATGGATTCTACACTCGAGAGCTAAAGAAAACATTGTATACAAACATTTACCCTGTAGAGAATGTTTTAAGATGCAAAGGAGATAGTGTTTATGTTGAACAGCTCAAGATCAACTCTTCCAATCATTCATGTAATGATATGGACAATACAGTTTAATTTTTTGATAAATTTTATGTACTATGATCTTTGTTGGCCTATTCTCCCTTTAAGCTTATCATTGGCTCATTATTCTCTAAACCATTAATGTAGACGCGTAGGTGAATTTTGCATCAGCTTTTGCTTAAAGATAGCGTTAGTTTTTTTGTTTATAAATTTGATATACTTCAATTATTGTTAGTCTATTCTTCTTTTAAACACATCGTGAGACAATTTTTTCTAAACAGTTTATGTAAATAAGTAGGTGAATTCTGCATTAGAATTTGCTTAAAGATATGGTAAGTTTAATTATTTATACATTTTTATATACTTTTATTTTTGTTATTCTATTTCTTCATTAAATACATCGCTGCCCATTCTTCCGTGTTATGCCGTATATGTAGGTGAGTAGGTGGATTCTGCATCATCATTTGCTTAAAGATATGGTAAGATTTTAAAAATAAATTTGTTAAACCGTATTTTAATGGTTGTTAGTCTATTCTACCTTTAAATTCATCGTTATCCCATTCTTCCTATAAACCACTTTTGTAGATGAGTAGGGGGACTCTGTATCAGTATTTACTTAAAGTTATGGTAAGTTTAATTTTTTTATATATAAATTTGACATATTTTGATTATTGTTAGTCTATTCTTCCTTTAAACTTATTAACAGTCCATTCTTCCTCTAAACCTTGTATGTAGCTGAGTAGGTGGATTCTGCATTAACATTGGTTTAAAGATATGGAAAGTTCAATTTTTTTATAAATGTTATATACAATAACTATTGTTGATCTGTTCTCCCTTTAAACACATCGTTAGCCCAAGATACTCCTCATTCTCTCTGTGAGGGAACAGACTTGTAAGAATAAAAAGTTTGGAAAGCATACAAAAGGATGGGAATATATATCCATTATGCATCAGCATTTTCTTAAAGTTGATTCAACTTTACAGGACTCTAGCTGTAGGAAATGTTCTTATTTATAGGCTGATAGAGAGGGTGCTCAAATAATTTAACATTACAGATACTAGATGTAGGAAAATACCCATGTCTTACGCTGTGAGGGAGAGAGAAAGAGAAAAAATACATGGACTAGCATACCGTTTTTAAAAATCCTGACCGGAATATAACTTCAAAGTCAGAGCAGAAAAAGTCTTGTTGAAGGCTGACATCTTAAAGGATCAATGAGAGGGAGACAGGATGACAAGGGTTGACAGGGGAAGGGTGACTGGTGAAGGTGAAGGGGCGGGAAGACGGGAAGCTGAAACACAGTTGGCACATACGCTCTTCTATGTGTCTTGGTATTCCCATGTCTCATAATCGGAAGGATCTCTTTCTTATACATTGTTTACTATGGGAAATACGATCAAAACATAAGGTCTTCTATGTGCCCCGGTATGCCCCTTTTAAAAATACTTTCACTATTAGTGAAAATTGCTTACAAAATCAAACATCTATTTGAGTCATGATTCAGCTCATTTAGATAATTTGGGTGCTGGCATTCAATTGTGTGCCTAGAAACCGTTTGTGGAGGGAGATATAAGGAAGTCTGGTATTTATTTTTAAATATTTATTTAAATTTTGGTGATAAAAATGTTGATAGGGTTAATATTACTTATATAAAGAAAGTATTGTAATCATGAAATTTTAAAACTTGAGATTATGATGATATTGACAATTAATGTGCGCCAGAACTTTAAAAAAAAATGGGTTCTCTCCCCATGTCTGTTGTCTGTACCTCGGCCTACACTGAAACGGAATGATGGATTTCGTTTTAATTGGATATGTATAGGTTATATGGTCATGCCTTGAGGCTAAATTAGTATTTGGTTTATTCTAGCTCTAAAATTAAGGGTAGTTTACTGATTACTGACTTTTGAACATTTAAAATTCATTAAAAATATCTCAAACAACTTTTTTCAAAATGTATATCTGAAGAGTATTTCATATGAGTATCAACATGATTGTTATGACCCACCTCATTGCTATAATGTTCTAAGAAGTCACTTTATCAACGAACTGGAGATTGAGTTTCGAATCCCGGCTGGATGTACTTAGGGTGCTTTTTTCTAAATGGATTTCTAGTCTCCTTTCATGAAAATGCGGGTTCACATACTGAATATAAATGTGGTGAGAATGAAGAAGGTTGAATTTAAAGGACGTTTATCTGAATTTTCGTGGAGGGAGAGTGGAACGCCATTTAGGAAAAATCACCCTCAGTACATCCGAACGGGATTCGCACCTCGATCTCCGAGTCATCGGAAGGCTTATCTACTGCAAGGGTGACGCCTTAGACCGTTCGACAACCTAAGTGGATTTGGCTAGAGTGAAAATATTTAATGACAGATTTAATTTTTGTACAGGCTTAGCCTAATTTAATTCGAAAACAAGCCCAGAAACAAGATCGATAATCTAACACTTAAATAAATAAATGGTACGGAACTCCGCACGGACTTTCTCGCTCTATTATTTAAAAATGGATATATTTACTCAAAGCTCGTAATATATTTGAAACTAAATAATATAAACTAGAAAACCCAAGCATAAATTGCACTATATTTATGTAAAACATTTTTTGAGTCCCGGTTTTAAATTTTATGATTTTATTTTTAAGGAATTAATGTCCTTATTTGTATGTTTGGACCTATAAAAAAATCAATATTGGGTCCACAAGGGTCAACACTTCGTATTAAAATTTTTGACATTTTATTAAGTGTTGCACATCTTCATGTCATCGCATTGCTATTAAATTCCTCATTTAGAAATTTTGGCCAATAAAAAAGTATATATATATATATATATATTATTGAGTCTAAAATGGAAATAGATCATTGCTGTACAAACATTTCTCCTAAGAGGTTTAATGAAAAATAACATAAACTTTTTGAGAGACTTACTTATATTTAATTTCTCTATGGCATTGGAGAATTATTGCGTTAAAACTTAAGTAGTATATCTTTACAACTAAAGCTCACAAAATTGTATTAATATATTTGCCAATATCTCAGAAACTGTTGGATTTATAAAAAAAAATATTTCATATAAAAGTTTTATTTTTATTTTTAATAGCACTACAATTTTGCAATGAAAAGTGATTTAGTATCTCAAATAATTGCGGAGATACGGAAGTTTCTGCTTTTGTAAAGTACAGTACACTAAAAGTCATTTTCATGGGAAAATGAAAATAGCCAGTTTATTTATAATCTTAATCAACGCCTAGATACGAATTTTAATCAAAATCGTTAGAGCCGATTTTGAGAAAATCTATTTTTTTCTCTGTTTGCCCTTTACTAAACTACTCTTAATTTTAAGTTTAAACAGATACACAGACAGACGGCTTTGCAAATACCACATTTAGGGTTCGGGGGGTCATGATACTTCGACATCCATCAACATTTCAGGCTAGATTTTGTTTACGGTTGTAATACTTTACCTTTTGTGTTCGAAAAGTTAAACAATATATATATATATATATGCGTATAGCTTGAAAGTTATTGGTTTTATAAAAATATTCTTCGAATAAAATATTTGTATTATAAATAGATATACACATTTGTAATGATAAGTAATTTCATATCTCAAATAATTTAGGATATATGATCAAAAATTATAATTTACCCATCAGACCGGAGCCCTTAAAGTCATTTTGCCAAAATATTAAGAGTGGCCATTTTGTTTGGAATATTTATAAATGTTTAGAAATGAAATTTAATCAAAATCGTTAGAGCCTATTTTGAGAAAATCGACTTTTTCTCTTTTTTCCCTTCAGTAAACTACCCTTAAATTTAGGGTTGGATATCTAATTCCAAAAACTCTTTGGGGCAACACTATTAAAACCATATATACCAAGTTCAAGCCCAATCGGTAAAATAGTTTAGGCTCAAGTTGGAATTACAGATAGGCGGAAATTCAAAAAACAATTTTTTGAATTCGGGGGTTATGAAACGTCGAAATTCATCAAAATCTTGAGTTCGAATTTTTTGACGATCACCTGTACCTGTAAAATAGCGAAAAAGTAACAATTAAACTTATTTTTCTAGTGATAATATATTCAGCCTTCTTCAGGAATTGAATCGAGACTCTTGAGATCAATATACAAGAGCGCTACCGTTTTAACTAAGATGTTGGTTTAGTCCCCACGTTCTACTTCAGTGCCTCAGTAAATATTTACCCGAGTTTAATCATTTTGGTCTCATTTCTGTGCCTACCCTAATATTTGACTATATTACACTAGAGTGCACATGTTAAAGTAAACACTTCTTAGCTCAGATTTGTGCCTTTCGATCATGATTAGTTAGCTAAAGGTGATTTAACTTCCTCGTTTACGATTATTTTGAAAAGAAAAAAGGTTTACACGAATACCGTAAACTGGGAGTGCGTGAAAGCATACCACACGGGATGCAAGGGAATGATTAGAGCATACCTTCTATTTTCTACAGTAATTCATTCATCAGCCCATTACTTAACCTAACCAAACATAACCTTTAAACCAGGCACCTAAGTGGGATCTTTCAAATTTGATGTGTGAACAAATGCCTAAATGGGACAGATTTTTGTAGTTGCATCTAGGTTCAACAATTGAAAATGTATTGTCCAATAAACGGTGAGATCCCTACAGTTCCAACAATGCATGTCTGTGGTTCTGCTTGAGCAAAGAAAGGGGGCAACAGGAATTAGATGATACACATCAAAGGAACGAGAGAGCATGGAAACTCGGGCACAAGGTCGGAAGAAGAAAAGGGAAACGAGAAGAAAGACCGACACGTACTGGAGAAATATAGCTTGGAATTGTTCAAGAACACTACGGGGAGAACTGGGTGATACTTGCGAGCTAGAAGAGCAAGTAGCACGCGATGAACGTATGCAGCGAGTCAGTGCGTGAAGACCATCCGCCGTGCCATCCTAGCCCGCTACATACTGTTGCATCTCAACAGTCGGCTTCCTTTAGGGTTCCGTGGATGCTCGAATGGGGATTATTGTAATGATCGGTTCTGCAGTTCCCAAAGTTGAAATGACCGTGTCACTACACGAATCATAAATGTTTTGTGTGTTGATTGTGGGAAGTTTTGATTTCGTTTACTAATTACTTCATTGTATTAAGACACATCGAACTTCTTCTTGTGGGAAAACAGTATTTGGGCCCATTAGCTTAGAACCAAACATTTATATCACTGTAAATACCGTTAATATTTATTTTCGTGATGTTTTTGGAAGATTCTGAACTTTAAATAGGGTAGTCAACGTAGGAACCTCTCTCACCAAGTGTTGTAAGTTGCTTCGGCGCAATTTAATTTACGGCCATGCAGGAATGGTGGAACCCCCCATGGAATAAATTTCCCCCCTCTAGATATATTTCAAATTCCCTGATATTATCGAATACGAGGCTGCAACATGGGCTTAAATAAAAATCCAAATGACTTCTAGATGCATTCAATTTTCAAAAATGTGCCATAGAAGACCACTTCAAATAGCTTATAAAGGAATCTGTAATACAAAAATCAAGCTAGGGGCACTCTAAATAGCTTCTAGATGCATGTAATTTTGAAGAATTTTCACACGAGGACCCCTCCAAATAATTTTCGAGAGCATTATTTTGCAAAAATTTGCTTATGGAAGACAACTTCAAATATCTTTTGAAGGCATCTAATTTTTTTTAAATCCCGGAGAAGATCATTCCATATAGCTTACAGAAGCATCCAAATTTCAAAGTAGTTCTGGGGAAAGACCCCTTCAAAAAGGTTTAGAAATATTATAAACTTTAAAAAAACGTGGCTTCTAGAGGCGTAAAAATTTCAAAAATTTACCGAAGTAAGACTACTTTAAAAAATCTTATAGGAGCATCGAAATTTTCAAAAATGTTGGAGGGAGTACTACTCTAAGTAGCTTTTAAAAGAGTATAATTTCCAAAAATTGGGGATAGACTGCTCCAAATTAGTGACAACGAAACCAGGAGTCGGGTTTAGGGGGGACATTGGCCTTCCTAGAATAAATTAGCTCCTATCTAGATTTATTTCACGGCTTCTGACATTTTCGAATATGAAGTTTGAAGACTTGCATTAAACTGCAATTATCTTCTAAAGGCATTTAATTTTCAAAAAAGCGTATAACTTTAACGGTTAGTAAGACGCAATGCAAAAAAAAATCAAGTAGGGACCACTCCAAAATAGTTTCTAGAGGCATCAAATTTTTAAATAAATCGCCAGGAGAGAGCCACTCCAAATGCATATAAATAATTATTTAAAAAATATCCAGGTGACGACAGTTCCAAATGGCTTCTAAAAGTATCTAATTTTCAAAAATGTTCAGGGGAAGATCATTCTAAATAGCATCTGAAGACATACATTTAAAAAAAAAATCTGAAGATCACTTCAAATAGCTTCTAGAGGAACCTAGCTGTCTGGGTAAAAAAATTAATAGTAGGATCACTCTAAACAGCTTCGAAGGGCATCCGCATTCCAAAAATTTCAAAGAAAGGACCACTTTAAATATCTTCTAGAGGAATCTAGTTTAAAAACAAATCAAGACGAAGACTACTCAAAATAGTTTCTAGAGGCATCCAATTTTCAAAAATTTTCTGGAATAGATCCACTCCAAATAGCTTCTAGAAGCATCCAAAATAACAAAGTTTATGTAGAAAACTACTCAAAATATCTTATGAAAATAATCTAATTTTAAAAAATTGGAAAAGGGATCCACTCCAAATAGCTTTTAGTTACATACCATTTTCAAACATTTATCGGTGAGGGGGCAAATGGGGTGGAAGGCAAGTCCCCCAAGCCCCCCACTACTCCCATATACAAACAAGGTTCCGCCGCCACTGTAGCCATGCATTATAAAGGAAATATTCACTCCCATTATGTTCCGTACACGTGGGGCTGAGAGCTATATCTTGCGTGTCCACATCCCCTGACCTGTGCAACAGTTTTGACGCGTTAACGTACTCGTATTGTGAAGGACGACTATTGAATACAATTTTGAAAGAAAAAATGTATTTGTTATACTTTTAAATAATTTTATATTTTAACACTCATGTTCAGGGGTGAACTGACATATTCCAAGCGGCCCACGACTAACAAATATGATGACCCTTAACATACATTAATAAATATCACTAAAATTATGTTTCAGTGTAAGCTCAAGGGATGCAGTGAAGTATTTATATTTCTATTACTAATAAATTTAATCCCTAGGTCATTATAACTACATTATTGATGATTGCGTCGCTATTCATTACATATAAAACACCGGCTTATTCTTTCTATTGACATGAGCAAAAAAAAAAAAGTTTCTAAATGGCTAGTCATTAGCAGAGAGAATTTGTGATATTGTATTTAAGTCTGTAAAATAAAACTCTACCCGAAATTTGTGGATATCACAGAGATAGTTACAGTTGGTATTCCCTAAAAAAATACTTCTACTGAATCAGACAGCCGAAGCTATCATCTATACATTTTAGTGAGGATAGCACCTCTTAGATATCATATCCTGAAAATTGAAAAATGACACCTGGACACGGGAATCGAACCCGGGACCTTCGGTGGCCGAAGGTCCCAGGTTCGATTCCCGTGTCCAGGTGTCATTTTTCAATTTTCAGGATAAAATACTTCTACGTTTGGCTTAAGAAAGTGTTTGTAAACAACCCCAAGAAACAACAAATTGGACTGTTTTACATTTAATGACACCGTATAATATTTTCACAAATTAGGTTTTCTGGACACTCTCGTCTGATTCAGTGGAACTTTTGATTAAAATGTAGTACAATCAATAATTTATAGTTGAATGTAACTTTATTTTGGTTTAAAGTAGCTGCGGCAGCCCAAATCAAACCAGCCCACCAAGATATCTCCATAAAACACTTGATGGTAGTAGGTTATGCAGCAATGAAATAATTGTGAATGCTTCACATTAATTTAGTCTTAAAGCTTCAAACTGTTCACATAGAGGGCACAATAGTAGTTCTACATGAGTCAGATTTTATGCCTGTAACTATGAATACTGCTGATGACAGAGAGGTCAGGATTCAAATCCCAGCCGCGTGAACTCAGGTGGTTTTTCTAATTGTTTTCCCACTTCTCCTCCATGAAAATGGTGGGTAGATTTCCTCTAAAACTCTTACCGTCCTCATACCTATCACATTAGTGTGAATATACGGATATCCCGAATTGGTAGCAAGACACAGAGCGAAATACAATGAGGACATTGTGGAATATAAATCCAGAGAGTGTTTGATGGTAGACTGGATGAACGCACCGTGCCCAAATTTTTATATGAAGACAGCTAGAAAAGTGTCTAGATCTACTTTCACATATTCAGCGTATAACCCGAACGGGTAGTAATTATTATTAGCACCACGTCTTACTACCCATTCGGGTTATACGCACTTACGCTATAATGTGCAATGGTAGGGTGATTGTGAGATGAAATGGAGGACCTACAGTTTAACGTGGAATCCGAACCACGGTGGAGACCTGGCATTCCTCACATTCACAAGTTGTGATTAATACACGTCTTGTCAGAGGTGAAGGAAGGGTTTGGCAATCAGATAAATCTTTGCCGGGACCGAGGATTGAACCCCGGACGCCAGCATAGAAAACTGACACCTTACCCCTAGACCACCAGGTCACCAACGGGTAGTAAGATGTGGTGCTAAATATTAATAATAATAATTCACATATTCATACGTCAAGTTATATTATCCGCATATGTCACTAATAATATATATTATCAATAGCTATTAAATAACACTAATAATATAGTAACACGTTATCAATATTGACAAAAAAAAGTATTTTAACTGTTCTTCTTCCTAAAATTAAACTGTATATGACCGCGCGTTGACATGCAGCATAGAGCTATGCACTCTGTGTGAGATACCCAAGGTTCAAATCCAACCAAGGGTTCATGTGATAGGGTAGAATTTAAAAACAAAGTGGCGAAACTATTATATGTATTTGTTTCAACGTAAGCTTACACTACCACTTTAATAACTCATTGTTTGATCACATTGGAGGGTTAACTTCCTGTGTGGTTTTTGTAATTCAGTCCCGTGTAACCAGTTCTGCAGTTACGGTGAAGTTCTCCCACCTTCCCCTCTTCTACAGCCTGCGATACAACAGTACCTACTAGCTCTCTTAGTTCCTTTGCTACCACTTTTTCTCACAGCCGAGTTCGGAAGAGTTCGAACGTGGTCAAACTTGGGAAGCTCTGCGGTCTCAAGCTCATGCCCGCCAGTTAAGTTACCCTCGCGCTCTACATCGCAACAAAGAAGATGAAGAACTATTGTTGAACCGTTAAAGGTGAGAGTGCGCTTTATAAGGAACGCTTATGTGACGTGAGAATATATATTTTTTAATGCCGTGAAATATTAAGATTCGTGTTTTGGTGTTTGTTGTGAATTGACGGCGATAATGTCGTTCATCAGTAGATATGAGCTCCACCTCCAAAACTCGGGTAAGTGAGAATTTAGAATTATTATATGCTTCATAAAAGATGCGCTTATATTTTAAGTTTCCTATAACATTTTCCGGATAAAATAAAAACTATCAATTATATATTAGTAAACATGATAATGTAATTTGCCATACAATATTAAGTTACAACAAAGGTAAAGTTTTGCTTAACTTAAAAATTTTAATTGAAAAATATTTTATGAGCTATTATTATTTTTCACAATAACCTTAGACATTGTTTGTATAGTATAGGTATAAACGTATTGGATAAGTAGCCTAACGTAAAATATTAGATTTATTTTAAAATTATATTAAATATTTGGATGAAGATAGCTAGCAAACGAAATGCTTTAGTAATGGTTCATGCGGATAACTAAAACGGGTAGTAAGATTCAGTGCACAAACAACAATTGCAACAACAAACACTAGTATTTGCTAGTTTAAAATTTATGAATAGCTTTGTTTTTTTTTATCACTATTCAAGTTATACGCATATACAATAATTATTACCATGATGTAGGGATGAAGAAGGAAGCATTTTAGAGGTAATCTACCCGCCTTTGCGTTGAAGGAGAATGGAAAACCATTTAGGGAAGAACTACCCATAGTAAACCCGACTGGAATTTGAACCCCGATCTCCCCTTCTTCAGCAAGTCAATTTAACATAAAAATGATGCCTTGTATTATTTGGCCACCGAAGTGGGTTATAAATAGCGCCATGATGGAAATTCACTCTACAACCTTCGAAACTTTTAAAAATATATACTGCTTAGAGGTTAGGCCTTTCTCCGAAAGGAGAAATTTCGTATTTCACGCTAAGTCCTGTTCTTTGTTGTTTTTATATTTTTCAACACAGGAGGAAGCGTTATTTGTGTCCATATCTCTTCCAGGTTATCGGGATCTATCTAATAAAAACGCCTCGATACACATACAAATTTCGGGAAGTGTTGATTGACGTGGCGCATAAAAGTTGGGCTATGGGGCCACATCTCCCTAAAGTTTATAGCTTAGTTGGGCTACGCTCACTGACTAGGAGGATTATTTTCATAGTCTAGTTGGGCCACAGTCGCCGACTAGAGGGAGTATTGTCATAGACTAGTTGGGCCACGTTCACTGACTAGGAGGATTATTTTCATAGTCTAGTTGGGCCACAGTCGCCGACTAGAGGGAGTATTGTCCTAGAATAGTTGGGCCACGTTCACTGACTAGGAGAATTATTTTCATAGTCTAGTTGGGCCACAGTCGCCGACTAGAGGGAGTATTGTCATAGACTAGTTGGGCCACGTTCACTGACTAGGAGGATTATTTTCATAGTCTAGTTGGGCCACAGTCACCGACTAGAGGGAGTATTGTCATAGACTAGTTGGACCACGTTCACTGACTAGGAGGATTATTTTCATAGTCTAGTTGGGCCACAGTCGCCGACTAGAGGGAGTATTGTCATAGATTAGTTGGGCCACGTTCACTGACTAGGAGAATTATTGTTATAGCTTAGTTGGGCCGCGTTCACTGACTAGGAGGATTATTGTCATAGATTAGTTGGGCCACGTTCACTGACTAGGAGGATTATTGTTATAGCTTAGTTGGGCCACGTTCACTGACTAGTAGGATTATTGTCATAGATTAGTTGGGCCACGTCCACTGACTAGGAGGATTATTGTTATAGCTTAGTTGGGCCACGTTCACTGACTAGTAGGATTATTGTCATAGATTAGTTGGGCCACGTCCACTGACTAGGAGAATTATTGTTATAGCTTAGTTGGGTTACGTTCACTGTCCAGGAGGACTATAATAGATAATAGACTAGCGGGTAAATATGAATTTGGCTCCACCAATATTTTTGCCTTAGATTAGGTTAGGTTAGATTAGGTTAGGTTAGACTAGGTTAAATTAGCCTAACAATTTGTTGTGTCCTACTATCCATCACTTGCTGTCTTTCACTCAGCTTGAGAAAACATTTGTAACCAGCTTAAATGGAGCACCGCAACAGCCAGGGCCGAGCTAGTACATCAGTACTCCTTGTTTACAATTCATAAGAAAGAACTCGTAGCCCAACTGTAATAGGGGATTAACGAATACTTAGTAGTTTCAATAGATATCTATAGATAACAGAGGCATAACCATGATCATAAGATAAGCGAAATCAATCAATATACATTGTTACAGAAACATTGTGGGGAAAATACAAAGCAGTTCACCAAAGAGCATAGATAAAATAATGGTCTCTTTTACATAAACATTTAAAATATATGGTACGAAACTCCACACGGACTTTCTCGCTCTATTGTTTAAAAATGGAAATATATACTCAAAATTCGTAATACACTAGTGAACTCGATAACAAATTGCGCTATACATACGTAAAACATTTTTTGACTCATGGTTTAAAATCTTATAGTTTTATTTTTAAAGAATTAACGTCTTCATTTGTATATTTGGACCAATAAAAATATCGATATGGGATCCCCAAGGGTCAACACTTCGTATTAAAATTTTGACTTCAAGTTAACGTTTTCGGCATGTCATTAAGGGATGCACATCTTACGGTGATCGCATTGCTATTACATTTCTATTTTATAAATTTGGACCTATAAAATAGGTAAATATTGACTATTGAGTCTAAAATGAGAGAGATATATTATTGATGTACTAGAGGTGGATGAAGGAGGGGGGCGTGGGGGCCGTGCACCCGCCTTCAAGAAATTAAACTAATTAAATCGATGTTAAAGTCACTATTAGTTTTATTGTCACGTAATACTATCTCACTAACCAGCTTCTTGTAAAAAAAATTGTTATTGGTAATATTATTAAATGATTAATATACGGTAATTATTATAAATACTTAAGACAATCACATTAAGTATTAAAATGATGAAAATAGGCATTAATGAAATTACCCAAATTTAAGTTGTGCGCCTCTCACCTTATTGCACCAATCTTGTTTAAGTTTAATTTTTACTATTACTATTTCAATGATTAATAATAAATAAAGATCTTTAAAATAATGTATCTTTAAATAACGTGCTTTAAACATAATCTTTGAATAATACCACACATATAGCGTGTTAGTATGGATTAGTGGTAAAATTTCGATTTAGAATGAGAAATAACTAGCTATACTATAGTGTGGAATTAAAGTTCGATTGTTCGAAATCTGAATAATTACATCTATTTTGTCTAATTGATTGAATAGCTAAAAAAATAAACTATTCATATAATAGTTGTTATGATATTTAAACCTATTTCCCTCTTAATAATCACTATTTGTTGACGTTATTATTATTTGATTTTAATAAATGTCAATACTAATAGCAAATTTCTAGTTATACCCTTAATTTAAATATTATTCTCAAGTTTAGGGTTACACCAAAAAATTAATCAAATACTGACTCAAATTTTGAAGTATTTTTGTGTTAAAATTTCTCCCCCAACCCAATCCCTACAGGAGCGCCCTCCCCCCACGAAAATCATAGATCTGCCACTATGTTGTACAGACATTTCCCCTAAGAGGTTAAAGGAAAAACTACATCAACTTTTTGAGAGACTTACTTATTTGCTTACTCTATGGCATTAGATAATTATAACGTTTAAACTTAAGTAATGTTTCTTCACAGCTAAAACTCACAAAATTGTATTCATATATTTGCCAATATTATAAAAATGTATTTCAAATAAAAGTTTTTTATTTGAAATAGTACTAAAATTTTACAATGACAAGTTATCTAGTATCTCAAATAGTTAAGGAGATATGAAATTTCCACTTCTGTAAAGTACCCTAAAAGTCATTTTCACGGAAAAATGAAAATAGACATTTTGTTTAAAATGTTGGTCAACGCCTGGATACGAATTTTAATCAAAATCGTTAAAGATGATTTAAAAAAAAATAGAATTTCTCTCATTTCACTCTTTAGTAAATTGCTTTTAAATTTAGGATTAAGCTGATACACAGACATATGTCATTGCAAAAACCACTTTTTAGGGTTTGGAAAGTCATGAAACGTCGACATCCATCAATATCTCGGGCTAGATTTTTTTACTGTTACAATACTGTACCTTTAGCGTTCGAAAAGTTTATATATATATAATGCGTATAACTTAAAAGTTATTGGTTTAGTAAAAATATGTTTCAAATAAATGATTTATATTATAAATAGATCTACATATTTGCAAAGATAAGTAATTTCATACCTCAAATAGTTTCGGATATGATAAAAAATTAGAATTTACTCATCAGACCGGAACCCTTAAATTCATTTTTCCGAAATATTGAGAGAAACCATCTTGTTTGTAATATTTATAAATGTTTTGAAATTAAATTTAATCAAAATCGTTAGAGCCGATTTTGAGAAAAAGGGGTTTTCTCTTTTTTCCCTTCAGTAAACTACCCTTAATTTTAGGGTTAGACATCCAATTCCAAAAACCCTTCGGGTAGGTCTATGAAAAAACCTAGATACCAATTAATAGCCCAATCGGTAAAATAGTTTAAGCTCTAGTCCAAAGTACAAACAGATAAATAGACGGAAATTCAAAAACCACTTTTTTGGATACCAGCGGGGGAGGGGGAGGGGGGTCATAAAACGTCAAAATTCGTCAAAATCTTGAGTTCGATTTTTTTGACGATCACAATACTTTCTCTGCCTGTATGATAGTGAGAAAGTAATTATGAACAACATGGTTTACCAAAGAGCATAATGATTCACTGAGAAATCTTACCAGAAGTATTGTTTTGCACCACGTTTTACTACTAACTGTTCAGGTTATACGCATATTTTTTAATTAAGTTAGTGAACTAGGGAAGAGTAAGGTTGAATTTAGAGGAAGTGTACCTGCATTTGCGCGAGATAGAGTTGCAAACCATTTTGGATAAACCACCCTCAATACAACCGCCCAGGATTCGAACCCCAATATCGCTGTAATTTGCAGTCTAGTCTAACACAAGAGTGACACCTTGGACCATGCTGCCATCGAATAGGTTTTTTTTATTGTTCTGTTGCTGCTAGGTGGGCACTAGTTCTTCCCCTAATTTTCGCAATGCTATTGGGCTACCTTTAAGATAGTATTTCTTTGATTTAGTTTTAGTTTTTTTTATCTGATTGTACCGGTAACTAGGGTTTTTTGGGGCAGAAAAATATGGCTTTAGGGTAATAATCTTATCAGAAAGTTCTGAAAATTTAAATTTTCTGCTACATAAAGAACATATATTTTCTATTGGTTTGGGAAATTTGGACTCAATTTGAACATTTTGCCTGCCATTTTGGAATTATCAAGTTTCAAATTTTTCTCATAAAAATGGCATTCTCCATATCGTCCATACGAAATTTAAGCTCCATAGGTTTCAATTTGTATGTTTTATCCATCTTTGTTTTTTCTAGTTTCAGTTTCTTCTCATGAAGATGGCATGCTCCATAGTGCTCACACAAAATTTCAGCTGTCTAAGAATAAATTTGTACAATTTGTCCACCATATTGCATCCACCTTCATGGGTTTTTCAATTTGGGATTTTTCTCATAAAGATGGACTGCTTCATAGCGTCCATATCTCATTTCAGCTCTCCAGAATATTGGGGAGGAAGGAGAAATAGCTCTGGAATGACATATAGACACCGCGTGGCTTGTATACATGTAGATTTTCGTTTACAATAGTAAAATTTCCAATAATTGTGCTATTGGATCTGACTTACTGAGACTTTCAATCGCCTAGATTAACGGTTCCCAACCCTTTTACGCTTACGTACCCCTTGGTAGCCCATTCCCATAAACTGTCCCATTAATTTTTAGCAAAATATTTAATTACTACATTAGCAGTTAAATCTGATTTATTTTTTGCAACTGAAAATAAATGGGCTAATAATGGGGTTTAAAAAAATGTATTATAAGCTGAACATTCAAAAAGCAAAAGTTACAATAAAAACTAACACATTTAATTAATTTATTAATTTATTAATAATTATAAAGCTATTATATATTTGAAATTGAAACAATTTTTTCAAGGTCAAATATAGAAGAAAACCAACACCTCCCCTTACCATTTTGTTGAATTAATTTAATAACTTTCGGTTGATCTTTTGTCTTACACCACTGGCATGTCTAGCTCTTTCCGCCATTATTCAAATATTTTCGCGTACCCCAAAACGCCCTGGCACGTATCCCACATTGGGAACCGCTGGCCTGGATAGCTAGTTAAGCTCTACGCATTAACCTAACTCGAATGCCATCAAAGTTATTTGATTGAACAAAGCAGTTAGGCAAAAAAGAAAAATAGAGCGAGAGAAAAAGGAATCTTTAAGTTCATCTCTAATTATAAATTAAATTATAATAATTTCTATATTAGTAACATTTACTGTCTACCTTATATTATTTAGACCTTCGTGCTAGTTATGAAAAGGCAAGTTTTCTTATGTCTATAACGATTTTAACTATAAATATGTTAACATAATGTTATTTTCGCGACTGATATGCATAGCTATGGAAAGTGAAATTAAAGTCTTGCCAGCAAAGCATTAAATCCGCCACTGTGTAGAATTTATAAGTATTTTATAGAATACTGGGTATGTTTTGGCAAGTAAAATAAAGTGTGTTGTTCTAAGAATAAACTAGAACAAGCACATAAAAATAAAATAAAATCTGACAATGACGTTAATATTATAAGCTTACCAATTTATTTTAACCTAATCTAACCTTAAACACAACCACAGTATGAAGTTTATACTAAATTAGTATGAGTTAAGTTATTAAAATCCACTTTTAAAAGTTGTTATACTTAAAGTTCTAACTAGGTAATCTATGAAATACTTGAATGATATACTTAAACGGCACATTTTTAACCCCACCTTGTATTAATACCCGTACAAGCCAAACACATTCATTTTAATCACGCTAATAGCATAGAAAGGACGAAGAGAGAATTTAGAGGAAATGTATCCACATTTTGCATGGAAGGTAAGTGGAAAACCATCAAGGAAAAATCACCCTCAGTACTCCTTGCTGGTATTCGAGCCCTGGCCTCCCAGTTACCAGCAACCCAGAGGATATGAGCCTGTAATACATTACATGTGCCCACCAATGTCGGATATTTTTTAATACTTTGCCCAAACATAGCTGGCGTTGTATAAAATGGCTAGGAAACTTGTACATTTGTTTATTTAAAGCATTACCTAAAACATACTCATCATTGCATAGCATACTCGGCATCGCATAATATACCTAGGTATTGAGTATATATGCATCAAATAATCTTATAAAATAAACATATAAATATGTTTATTTTAATATGCAATTATTGATCGCACTTGATCGTATAGGCGTAAGATTTATTTACACTCTATTTATAATATAATAATATAATATTTAGCACCACGTCTTACTACCCGTTCGGGTTATATGCTTTAAGTACTAATTACGCTAATGGATCAGGAATTGGGAAGGTTTTAATTAGAGGAAGTGAACCCACATTTGCGTGGAGGGAGAGTGGAAAACCATTTAGGAAAAACCACCCCCAGTTCACCCGACCGAGATTCGAACCTCGATCTCCCCGCCCTCAGCAGTCGAGCTGAACACGACTGTACACTCTATTTAAAGTAGAAATATTACTCCTTCTTCACCACCCCGTCCAATTAAATATGTAAATATTCCATTGATTTGCACCTATTTTGCACCAAAGTATTGCATTTTCCCCCCAACCACAGAGATTGTCCAATTTTTTTTAATTTTTTTTGGAGGGGAGGAAGCAAAGGGGGGAGGGATTAATGTAGCTTCTTTCTCTCAAATTAAAAGTGTTTTAGTGCCAATATAGGCCCTAAAGGTTTTATTTTGTACCGTTTTGCACCTTAATAGCTAGCTTAAAAAAATTAATATAATACACATTTTGGAGACAAGTCAAACGTGAAAATATTTGTTTTTTCTTTGTCATATAACTCTCATGTTTTACATCATTTTAAACCCAACTATTGCGTTTTGCACTCGATTAGTTTAGTTAGAAAATAATAATAAAATATGAAATTGCTTGAGATTTTCATGGGCCTCAAAAGTAGGAATATTTTAATGTTTATTTTAACAGTTTATCGCGCAAATATGACGTATTGCGCCTTAAAAGTATTTAAAGAAAAATAAATAGTGCGGTGCACCGAACAAACTTTCTCTATTTTATCTTAAACTAGAGACATTTACAAATAACCCGTGATATTTGCTAAGCGAAATAATATACATTGTTGTAGAAACAATCCACCAAATAGAAAAAATAATATACATTGTTACATATAAATTGAGAAAAGAGGAATATCTCTCCCCACCAAAGAGCACAACAATCAGTTTGAATTTCTGTGTTCAATAAAAGATAATGTATCGATTCGGTATAAAATATATTTCAAATTAAATATTTTTATTTTTAACAGTACTACAACTTTACAATTATAAGTTATTTCATATCTGAAATAGTTTCGGAGATATCTAGCACAAACAATGGGTCATTTAAAAAACTCAGGTAGCTATCATATTTCTTATACCGAGGGACTAGTTTTATGTAAACTTGACCATCCATAAATAACTGTTAAGTACCGCATATTTGCAGCACTAATGATACATTATTATTATTATTAGCACTGCGTCTTACTACCCGTTCGGGCTATACGCTCACCTACAGTTTAACGTGGAATCCGAACCACGGTGGAGGCCTGGTATTCCACACATTCACAAGTTGTGATTAATACATGTATTGTCAGAGGTGAAGGAAACTAATGATACACATCAAGCACTAAGTACAAAATTTACAAAGTCCAGTTGGCAGGGTCAGTATACGTATACTTAATAAAGTTTGGTATTTAAGTAGAATGATTAATTCTGTATATTTATACTTTATAGACAATAGGCGGTATTTATAGATAGTGTCTTGAACACTGATTGAAATCGATTTGGAACTTTTTTTAAAGCTAACTTTTATGTGCCCGCGAATGCAGATAAGTTGGTTTTGATATGCCGCACTTCCTTTAAGCCCAAACAGTTTGGTTTATTTTCTTGAAACCTGAAACTGTTAACTGTTCCATAATATCTCTCTGCATGAGAAGTATGGACTCACATTCTTTCACAGAGGTGAATTGATGGCTGGAGTGACTAGGTGTTGTGTCCAACCTAGGATTAAGTTCGCTTGTAAGTCGGTTCAGATAATGATGCACTCTAAACACCCTAAATGTAGCAATGTTAGATATATCTGTGGCCAAGAGTGTAGTTGATAGGTAAAATGTCAAAATAAATAACACAATGACCATGATAAATTATTTTCAAATGCACTGTGGCTTCAATGGTGCGATAGTCTAAGGCATCACTCTAGTGGTAGACTAGACTGCTGATGCCAGGGAGATTGAAGTTTAAATCACGGTTGGGTGTACTGGGGTGGTTTTTGTAAAATTGTTTTCCACCCTCCCTCCACGCAAATTCAAGTACACTTCATATATATAACCTTCCTCATCACTAGAAATACTAACGTATCTAGTACATAAGCTTATAATTCAAACGGGTAGTAAGACGTGGTGCTAAAAAAATAAATGATGACACAATCGTACAAACTTTCTCATATTGCGTATTAAAGCTTTGCAGAAAATTTTCAAAAGTAAATTATTTGTAAACTACCATAAAATTATTCATATTTGTAAAAATAAAAACCTATTCTTGCTTATCAAGAAAAACTATTCACAGATTGTCATTTTGAATTCAATCTCAAAGGTCAATTTCCAAAACATTCAAATTTTCTATAATCTGTGGAAAGTAAACTACCATTAAATTAATTTATTCGAGATAAATAAAGATACATTATTATTCATGTGTAAAATTGTCTACCGATACCAATTTTAAACTAGATCACTAAATCTAATTTTTTATAATATTCAAATAAAAAAAACAGTCATTAGTAATCTACCCATAAACAAATCCCCCCCCCCCCGCCAAAAAAAAAACACAACAAAGTATACAGCCTTATTTTTACTTTAGCACCGCGTTTTACTACCCGAATGGGTTATATACACTTATGTACTAATTACGCTGATGGTTTTAGGGTTTAGTAAGATTATATTCAGGTGAAGTGTACCCGCATTTTCGTGGAGGGAAATTGGAAAAATATTTTGGAAAAACTACCCTTAGTACACCCTACCGATTTTCGAACCTCGATCTCCCCGTCAGGCGTCATCAGCAGTTTAGTCTTCTGCAAGAATAGCGAGTTAGACCACGTGGTCACCGAAGTGGGTAGTATTTGTCATATTAATGTCAAACACTCCCCAGATATATATATTAAGCAAAATCGTTTTATCCCTTTTCAAAATAATTCAAATTTCAAAAAATAATTCCTTAGTAAACGACACTTTATCGAATTTGTACCTAAAACCAAGTATACAGGATTATGTCTCGTGTCAAACACTCCGAAGTTATACATTTCAAGTTTTTGAAAATCAGTCAACAGTAAACTACCCATAAATGAGTTTCTACCCCTCAAAAAGTATAGAGTGCTAATTTTCATATCAAACATACCCAAGATACCCATTTGGAACCAAATCGTTAGAGCCATTTGAAAATATTCCATGTATTTTGAAAATCATTCGTCAGTAAACTACCCATACATTTTTCTTACCATCAAAACATCTAAACAATGTTATTTGTCATGCCAAACAAATCCTAGATATGCATTTTAAACAAAATCATTGGAGCCATTTTCGAAAAATGTGGAATGCAAAAAAATTATTCATCAGTAAACTTCCCTTAAATTAAGGGCTAGGGCGAAAAAAAAGTTTTGTAGTGTAGTCTTAAAGAATCTAAATATCAAGTTTGAACAAAATACATCAAACTGTTCTGGATCCGCGGCCAGGGACAGGCCGACAGACAAACATGGGGACATACAGAATTGTAACATTTACTTTTTACATTCTCATATATCAAGAGAAAGTAATGTGATCGCGAAAAAAATTGATCTTGCGATTATAACAAATGTTTACGTTTTATGTATACTGTATACAGAACACGTGGTCTGTATACTGTGTATATATATTTATATATATAATATATATATTTATATATATGTATATATATATATATATTAATATATAAATAAATATAATTTATATATATATATATATATATATAAATATATTTATTTATATATATATATTTATATATATATATATTTATTTATTTATATATATATATATATATATATTTATATATATATATAAATATATATATAAATATATATATATATATAAATATATTTATTTGTGTGGCATGAAAAATAGCACTATTTAATTGGTTTTTAGGCAAAAATTTGTTGAATGGTAGTTTACTGATTTTTCAAAAACTTGAAATATTTTTCAAATGGCTCTAACGATTTGTTTCCAAATAGGTATTTTGGGAGTGTTTTAAATGACAAATAACCGCGTATATTTGTTTGGGGGAGAAAATGTGGCTATGGGTAGTTTACCAATGACTGTTTTTTTTAATTTGACTATTTTAGATAATGACCTTAGCGATTTAGTTCAAAATTTATATTGGGACAATTTTACATATCAATAATAATGTATCTAAAATAAATTAATCTAATGGTAGTTTACTTTCCACAAATTATAAACAATTTTAATGTTTTGTAAATTAGCCTTTAAGATAAAATTCAAAAAGGAAATATGTGAATAGTTTTTTATGATGTTTAAGAATACATTTCTATTTTTACAAACACCAAATAAGCTTATGGTAGTTTACAAATAATTTATTTAGGAAAATTTGACTTTTTTAAAGTATATTTGAACAATTTGGTTTAAAATTTATATATAAGAGTGACTTGTGATTAACAAGATTATGTGTTTGTTTTTATCAGTAAAACTTATCTACGGGTATCTTCCTAAAAACCTATTTTTGAACATTTTTTTCGAAGCTATAATAAACAATATGCGAAAGTTGTTGCAATTATTTCGTACCATTAATTTGGATTCGTGTTCATATAAAACTGAGAAAGTAATATGCTCATCTCAAGGGCATAAATTTCTGCGTCTATTGTCCTACATTTGTTAATGGTTTTTATTGTGCCCTATGAATATTGCGTTAATTAAAAAAAATAATTATTAGTCACTTTGCTTATAATTCCTGTAGTAAAATCGTTATTTTCCTAAAAATAATTCTTCTTATGATCTATGATCTATATATTTTAATATACCTCTTTTTTGTGTCATTAAGGGCGTGCGTATTTATCATGCATTTTTCTGAGCCAGCTGATAATATGATTACGTGATATTATTTCCAGAAAATCACTGTGAGAATGAAGGCACCAACTTCACCAAAGATACATTTGTAGATTATGCCGAGAATTGTACTCAGGAGCCTCAACTTAGTAGTTATCCGTGCTACAGACTGAGTTAGGTGTCTGACAATTAACCTCCTCATCCAAACATTGTATAATTATACCATTTGGATAACGTTTGAGCGTTACTTTCATTAAATATTCATGTGTCAAAGTGTTGTGATATGCAACTATAACTGTAGATTCTGTCAATTTCGGCAACTGTGACGTAAATATTATTATAATATACACATGGACCTGCTCCCGTGGGCGAATGGTCTAATCTAAGGCATTGTTTCTCAAATCTTCCCAATAATGGACCACTTAATAGATAAGGGTTTGATGCACACGCGGACCACCCACCTTAATATACTACTTGTCATTGTCACCTTGTCTAAGCTGGACATTTTCTAATGACAGCTTTTATCAAGCGGTAAAGACAGAATATGATGTAATATGTAGCTTTGTTTCATATACACACTTTAAAGTCAAATTTTCATAGGTAGAAACAATATTCAAAATCTACTTTCAAGTCAAGTCATATGATCTGACAGTCTTTTGATGTATATACTATCAATAAAAACTCATTAACAATACCCGCTTCGGTGACCAAGTGGTCTAACGTACTAATCTAGTGTTGGGCTAGACTGCCGATGACAAGGAGATCGGATTCGATATCGATAGAGTGCACTGAGTTTTTTTTTCTAAATGGTTATCTATTCTCCTTCTACTCAAAGGCGGGTGCACTTCCTCTCAATTAAACTTTCCTAAGACATTAGAGTAACTAGTACATACGCATATAAGCCAAACGGGTAGTAAGACGTGGTGCTAAACTACCCCTAATAATGTAGTAAAATTTTGATGAGAATTGGACTGTACTATTGGAACAAAGAAGTGTTGGCTTATAGACCAGGCGTCTGATATCTTAATTCAGAAATAATTTGAGGAAATCTGTAAAATGTTTTAATTGCCTTATTTTAACGACGTTATCAACTTGGAGATTTTAAAGCTATTTTGCGAAGTGGGTTGCATTTTGACTTGATGCACCTAAGAACGCAAAGCACTATCCCACTTAGACACCCATGTATGAAATAGAAAGAGAGGAAGGAAAATGAGCAATTAACCCTGATAACACTTCCGCTCTTCCTCTGACGAGATTACACAGTAACTATATTTTTTTCTCCTTGAAATCATTGACTTACTTATTACAAATACCTATTTCTTGTTTCCTATTATAGATAGACAAATGCGCCTACGGTCTTTTTTAATCTACATCCTGGCATGAAGGCTCCTACTGGATATTTTCATGACCAAGCCTAATAGCTTAAGTTGTTGATGATTTATTAAAAGAAACGTTTAAAAAAACTACTTCAAGATAAAAATAATAATTTTGTGGCATTGTATGACTATTTTTAGCCGTGGGAAGTTTACCACGCGATTGTTTATCGCCTTGTGTGAACACTCCCATTTGTAGCGATGTATCTCAGCAGATAAAATTCGTGCAACAAAAACATCGTGCAATAAAATACCTCTCGTAGTCTACTAAAGGGCACTAGTTTTCCCTCTCATACGAGGTTTGCGTTCGGCACCATTAAAAAAATAAATGTTTAGCACCACGTCTTACTACCCGTTTGGGTTATACGCTTAAGTACTAATTACGCTAATGGGTTAGGAATTGGGAAGGTTGAATTTAGAGAAAGTGAACCCACATTTGCGTGGATGGAGAGTGCAAAACTATTTAGGAAAAACCACCCCAATTCACCCGAACGAGATCAATCTCCCATCCTCGGCAGTCTATCTCAACATGAAACTAACGCGTCAGCTAACTACGCCACCGAAGCGGGTGGTTCCATCATGAAAGGATGTGGGTGAAATTGGTATTTTTGCGAATATCTCGTTAAAAGTTTATTTTACTGTGAAAATTTGTATTTTCTACTTTATTCAAAATAAAATTCTCTAAAAAAAGACAACTATACGAACATTTTCAAAAAAATAAAATCTTTTGGAGCTATATCTGTGAGAAGCCATCGATTTTTACACATATACAAGCAACAAAGAGACTCTCATCCAATATTTCAATTTTCACGTCAAGTACTCCGTAATCACAACTAAAATGTAATCCATTTTTTACTAAATATGTAATGTTTTAAGCTCAATTAAGGACAATTAAACTTTATGTTTGTACTGGAGCAATATTTTATTTATTTTAGAAAAAAAAATTCTATAAAAACTGCAAAAAAACACTGGTATTTTCTCGCGTCCCCTTCCATCCCCTCTTAAGTAAGGTGACTAAAACACTTTGTCGATTTACTCAGATTATTTCCCTATTGGGGCTTTATTTACTCCCTGACGCCTGGCCTACTAGCGGAGCTAGCCTGTCATTATTCCTTTTGATTTATTCGCCGTTTTACTTTCTAATAAATAGAAAAAATATTGTAACCATGAAAATGTTTCACCTCAAGCTTATGATTAATCTCAAGTTGTATGTGCCCCATAAGCCAAAAACTGTTCTGTTTGTCCTCAGGGTGTTTTGATTTTGAGTGAAATTCTCAAATAAAGAATAGTTTAATGATGGTTAATTTTCGAAAATTGGCATAACGATTTTGTTTGAAATGGATAATTATTGTATACACAAAATTAAAATATAAAATAGATCACTGGTTTTCAACCTGTGGTAGGCGTATTCCCATAGGTACTTGGCATATTCATTATCGTGATGCTTTCGCATTGACTAACGAGAGTCTTTCTGGTTTTTCTCCATGTCAACATAATTTTCACCTAATATAAATAACTGTGTTTAGAACAAGTCCATGGCCGTCATCAGGTATACGGCATATTTGATATCATTTCATTAAAATATGAATTATTGTTATTATTATTATTATTAATGCCTTTAGTAATTATAGTTTTTCTAAGCCACAAATACATTTGACTTAAGTGACGCCTAGAGTTTGAAAATTTCTTACTGAGCTAAAATAAGTATATTGATTTATGTGGTTGGACATGTGAAATGTATACCTAATTTATGTTTGAAGAAGTCTTCTAATAAATACAAGAAACTCCTTTCACAAAATTAAGAAGTTTTTTAAAAACACTAGTACTACTAGAAAGAAGGATTTAGTAAATATTTTTAATAGGTGCTTGGATATGTGTTTACGAATAAGGGGTTACTCAACCAAAGTAAAAAGTGAAAACCAATGAAATAGCTTAAAGTATATATAAATCACTCTACAATTATTTGCTAAATATTTAAAAAATGATAAAGTACAAATATATTGGAAAAATCAATTTTAACCCAATTAATTTTATGACAGTCAGGAAATGTTCTTTTTTTCATTATACGTACGTCTCTTGACTTGGAAAAAATATCTAAGTTATCGTTTGATCTGTTTAGATTATGTTTTTTAATATATCGTTTTCATAAAGTAGGAAGATACTTAATATCACCTACGTTTTAGTAATGTTTTAATTAATCAGTTTCACTTATGACAATCATCTTATGTAGGAATTAAGTCTATTTAATTGAATTTATGAGAGGAATAAAAGTGGTAAGTTCCTCTTGTGTAATTAAACTAGTTAATAATTATCTAGGAAATCACCCATCAGCTGATCACAGGGTTTTGTAGTTTGCCGACCTGTTTGGATTTGAGTAGTCAAAGAACTCAAGATAAAATATGTTTCACACACTCCGCTCAAGTATAGCGATGAACTTGTTCATAGCCAATGACTCGCTCGACTGCTTTAGTGAGTAAGGTTCGTCTTTTGTTTTGAAAGTGTTTGTACACCTGAGCCGTTACCTGTTTGGAGCGTGTTTGGGCAGTCTTCAACCAGCCAAGCAGCCAGCGCATCTGATTGTGTTTCGTCGCGTCACATGGTGAGTTGTTGACTGGAAGAGTTCTTGGCTGGAAAAGCTTGGCGACGTGGACTAGCCTCACTTCCTCTAAGGAATGCTTTGAATTTCAGCCCGTCTTTTCTGCGGGTTTAGTGTAGCTTTTTTTTAGCATTTGTAATAATTCACATGTGCGTGGGAAAGGTGTCATAAGTGTTTCTTTGTGTTTTGTGTGTTTATGATTCTTAAGATGATAAAAGTTCTAAAAATTGGCTATTTTTTGTATGACGTTTAAACCTTTTGAAAGACATTTATTTTATCATTTCTTCTGTTCTATGTTTTTCTGCGTGGTTATCATCTTGAGGTGAGCTTTAATATCTAACCTAAACCTGTTTTTAATAGCTTGGGAATGTTGCGTTTTCAAATGTAGGCTAAAACCTCAAGGAAATGTAAGCTTTAGAATTTAACATGAATTATTTTCTTAAAATTAGTATAATGTGGTTTCAATTTGATTATTGGACAACTTTTGCTGTACGATGAAGGTCCTTTCAGAATAGATACATTTAATGCTTCATACTATATAAATATAGTTTTAGTGTGTTCTTCATGTAAGTTCTAGTGTTCCTTTACGGAATGATTGTCCCTTTTAACTACCTAGCTCCAGACCACAGTGCCTGAAACGTGTAGGTTAGGCCTCCACATGTGCATATGTTAAAATGTATATTCCTCTAGTTGCCCAATCCAAAGTCGGCCAGGGCTGTCCACATTTCCAAACAAATTACCTTAGTTGACACTCGAAACAATTAAGTATTGAGCCTAACTTTGAATAATTAGTGAATCTCAAAAGTAGAAAAGTTACACATAATAGATTAAACCAGTTTTAATAGAAATAATAGACGTAACAAGGTGGTTCTAAGTTGGACAAAATTATTTGAAATGTATTCATTTCAGCTTAGATTGACTCAAATTAGTACACATTTATTTCTTATTATATTGTTTTTCAATGGTAAGATTATTAACTATGCGTAGATTTTATATTATAGGTTTCATATTCAACACTCGTCAGGCTACTTTTAGACAAACCGGTATATCTTATTGATAAAAACTTAACGTGGGTCCATTGTATTTTAACAGATGATTGTTGAGTTGATTAATATCCATATAGGCAAATTAAAATTCTTAAAAGTTTATGTATACACTTCGTGGATAAATATCATATAATGATAATAAAAATGTTTAATGGTGTGTCCACTATGTTCTCAAGTTAATGTTTTAACTATCATATACATGCATTTAAAATAACCGCGCAACATTGATAGCTTTGATTAAAGATCTTTACAACAAAGAATGCAACTACTTAATTTTAATCCCAGCCATATTGGCAATTCTATTTAGGACTATTTTTGACGTTACTGAAACTGGATTTTCACGCATCCAAAGTTTTAAGCACGAGTAATACTTGCTTTGGTGGTATGATCGGGGCTTTTGAAACGAACGCATTAAGAATAATAATTTTAGATATGTTTAAAATTACTTAGTAGGCTAATACACAAATGGCCAAAATTTAGTTTTCTATACATTACTAATTACAATACTAACACATCAGTTTTGTATTTGTGTATAGTAATGATAATAATGATAATAATAATACATGCGTACGAGTACATTGTTTATATTAAATAAAGAGCACACAAATAACATCTTTATGTATATTTTATAGCTAACTGCTTTAATAATTTGAGTCCTAATCAGGGCCACCCTTAGGGGTGTGCAAACTTTGAGGCCACACAAGTCCCCTTGATTTTGGGGGTCCCACCCTTGCTTACGTGACATAGATGAAACATTTTTGATTGCGCGCTCGTATAGTAGCTTCCTAGTATAGGAGGTTTAGCAAATATTGTCAGAATGTAAAAACATCTTTTTTTTTAAATTATTGAACGAGGGAAGCTAGCTCTGTTTTAACGCCAAAGAATTTCATTTGTCTATCTGTCAGTGGCGGATATGTAACACTAAAACTTTTGAACACATTATCCGATTTAATACAAACACACTGAATACAAATATATATAAAAAAATGTTACCGTATAGGTAGTGCCAATGAAAATAAATAAAATATCACTTTAGACCATTGAATCTCAACCGGTGTGCCACGGTTAAAGGTGTTGCGAGATCCGCCAGGGGTACTGCAAGATTTTTAGGGGGAAAACTGTTAAGAAATTATAATAAATAAAATATATTAGCACAACAATAAAACTAAAGCACCCGAAGAAAGTTTTGTCTCAACTGTTTCTCTTAAATTTCAGGTGCCACGCCACACGATCTTAGGCATATTGTTTCCCCTTTGGTGACAACATATTATTCATTTTTAGTTATCTCATATTGTGGTTTGCTAGTTAAATGATTTCCAAAGCTATTTTATTCTGTATTCTTGTGAAAGTGGGTAACGCCAGGCCTCCACCGTGGTTCGGATTCCACGTTAAACTGTAGGTCCTTCATTTCATCTCACAATCACCCTACCATTACAAATTAGCGTAATTGCGTATAACCCGAATGGGTAGTAAGACGCGGTGCTAATAATAATAATAATATTCTGTATTTATGTACTTCATTCAGTGTTATTGTTACTTATAATTACAAAATCAAAACACTTTTGTCTAGTATGCTAACTCTAAAATATTCTACTTTGAATAAAAAGAGTAAAAAAAGTGAAACTTAAAGCTTATGCAAATCCTAACAAGGGTAGGCTACTACGAGATTCTAATCCTTCACAAGGATACAGCGAACCAACGAAAGGTTGAAAATACCAGCTGTATAAAATTAATTTAAAAATCATAAAAGACTGTATATTTACTCATCGATAGAAGATTCAGTATTTTCATCTTTAGTTTATTTCATCCTTTTATTTTCATAATTTTACACTCGGATAGTTCGACAATGAAGCGTCTTTGAAAATGAAATCTTTCAAGTCTATAGCATCTCGTCAGAGGGTAGTCAGGGTCACAAGGTGCAAGGAAGAAGGGGGGGGGGGGCAGTGGCCGTGAATAACCAACATCCACTAGGTCACTCAGCCCTATCTTGCACAACTGATTAGATAAGGAGGGTGGCGTGCTTTGTCAATGAACACACATACTTCTGTCCGACACGACCTTCCACGCTGGCTTGTAGCGAGCAAATGTATGAATGGGTTTTTCTATTAACGACAAAATACAAATGCAGGCAGACATTTGCCCCCATCTAGCTTTGCCGATGCAATTTAAATTAACGGAATGTATAACTATAGTATGATACTGGTATGAAGAATAGTATCTAACAATAATTATAACTGATACAAAACTACTTTCATATATGGAAGAAAGCAATGCCATTCATTTAAGTGTATATGAAAGGCGAAGCTTGGGGGATGAATTATTATAATTACGATTATGAGGCGTATATCTACTATGGTCGAATATATTTAAAAATGACATCTGGTCACGGGAATCGAACTCGATAATTAAAAAGTTATTAATGTTTACCACCAAAAAATATATATTTTTAATTTTCTTTGCCAACCAGATTGATACTTTATAATATCTATGATTAATTTCGTTTTTGAAAGATCGTTTATATTTCGTACACTTTTATTAAACTCCTCTCAATGTATAACAACCCATGAACGAGACCAAAGCTAGTATTACTTACCCAAGATACGTCCTAACCTTGAGATTATTCCAAACTTAGCAGTAATGTATAAAACGTGAGTTAAAATAACGGTTTCAACATCTGGCGGAGGGGGTTAGTGCCACATGTTGCTAACTTCTTTAACAGGAAGAAACGGTACTTCTATTTTGTATGAGCGCTTGGATGGAGGGGGAGTAGGTTTGAAACTTGGTGCCATCAATACTATTTGAGAGGGTAAATAAATATATATGCATCGTTTCAGACACCCTATAACGACTTGGGTTGGTTTGTAACCAGACCAAATCTAAAATTATCAAGTTTATTTATATTCCCAATTTTGAAATAGGCTAAAAATATAAAACCCTTAGCATTTTCCTATTGTTATTAAGTGTGCGGCTAATTGAGAATTTTCCATTCACTGTCAAGGGGTAGTTGTTTGTTGTATGTCCAAAGAGTAATTTCGGATCGGCTACTAAATGTTTGTACAAGTATTTTTACTTTCTCGCAATATTACAGGCAGAGAAAGTATCGTGATCGTCAAAAAATCGAACTTGAGATTTTGATCAATATCGACGTTTCATGGCTCCCCTGAATCTTAAAAAGTGGTGGTTTTTTTTTGCATTGCCGTCTGTCTGTGTCTCTGTTTAACCTTAAAATTAAGAGTAGTTTAATAAAAGGTGGAAAAAGGCAAATAGGCTTTAACGATTTTGATTAAATTCGTATCTGGGCGTTGATTAATATTATAAATAAAATGGATATTTTCATTTCCCCATGAAAATGACTTTTAAGGTACTTTACAGAAGCGGAGATACGGAAATTTCCGCAACTATTTGAGATACAAAATAACTTATCATTTCAAAATTGGACTCCTATTAAAAATAAAAATAAAATTTACCTCAAATATATCTTTATAAAACTAATATTATTATTATTAGCACCACGTCTTACTACCCGTTTGGGTTATACGCATATAAAACTAATAGTTTCTGAGGGATTGGCAAACATATTAATACTATTTTGTGAGCTTTAGTTGTAAAGATACTAAGTTTTAACGCAATAATTCTCTTATGCCATAGATTAAGTAAATAAGTAAGTCTCCTCAAAAAGTTGATCTTATTTTTCCTTTAACCTCTTAGGGGAAATGTTTGTACAGAAATGATCTATCTCTAGACTCACTAGTCAATATTTAACTTTTTTATTGGTCTAAATTAATAGATGAGGAATTTAATAACAATTGATGTGCATCCCCTAATAATATGTCGAAAATAGTTCGGGTTTGCTAGTGTAAATCATTTCGTTTCACATATATTACGAGTTTTGAGTAAATAAGGGTCTATCCATTTTCAAACAATGGAGTGAGAAAGTCCGTGCGGAGTTCCGTGCCATTTATTTTTAACACGTTCCACTAATCATTCAGGCTATATGCATGTATCTTGATTATTTTAGTGGGATAGGGATGAGAACATTATAATTTTATATGAACCAAACCTGTATTAGCGTGGAGGACAAGTGGGAGACCATTTATAAAACACCCTGGGTTCACCCAGCTGGTATTCAAATACCAACATCCCCATCACCGAGAAACCAGTCTGAGCGATCTTGATCCATCGATGTGAGTTGTAAAAATGTATATAAAATAAATGGTACGGAACTCCTGAAAAACATTCTCACTCAATTGTTTAAAAATAGAGATATTTACTCAAAATTCGTAATATATGTAAAACGAAATAATAGACACACGCAAACCCAAGCATATTGCACTATACCTATGTAAAACATTTTTTGAGAGCTGGTTTTAAATTTTATTTTTGAAGAACTAATGTCCTCATTTGTATGTTTGGACCGATAAAAAAGATAAATATTGGGTCCACAAGGTTCAACACTTCCTATTAAAATTCTGACTTCCGGTTAGCATTTGTGTAAATGGGACATGAAGTGCCATGCTATTAACTTTGGTCCGAATCGGGGGTGGGGGTGTGGGGTATAACTCCCCCTCTCCCCCTTGTCCTTTGCTGAGCTAGCATATCCATGCCTGTCCCAGGAGGGCATCGCAGCTCTCGTCCCTGATGGTGTTCATTATGAAATGTTACTCCAACTGTCCATTTCTGGGCAGGATCACCTTCTTGACCTTGACCTTGAACTCTACAATAATAGAGAAAGCACGTGTACAGTAAATTGTACATGACAAGCGGAGGTTGGGAGATAGAAATGTTATTTAGGTTACGGATATAGCCACATCATATTTGTAAATTTTGAAAAAAAGACATGACACAGGAATCTATACATTTTTCAAAATTCGGGAATACTCTACAATAGTGTTTTGGAATCTTCCCCCCCATCACCATGAAGGCAGGCAACCGTTAATCTGATTTATAAAAGTGGTAAAGATTTAAAATTTAAATCCTTCAAGATACATATTCATAGCCCTTACCAATTGTTTGCTCACATATTTAAAAACCTAAGAGACTAGTCTGGTTTTAAGCTTGTTAGGATTTAACCAAAAACTAGGTATTATTCATTGTGGGCTTAGCTGTAGCTAATCAATGGTCGATAATTTGTTTATGTGGAAGCGGAAGTTTCATCATTCAGGCTGAAGGTGGTCATTTTCAGCATTTCCTATCATGTTTAGCAGTTCCACATTTCTGGAGAACAAACTATATCTCGATAAATGGGTCAAATGGCACACATGCTTATATTGACCTAAAACTTATTGTTTCTCCTATTTTTAGCACCGAATCTTACTACCCGTTCGGTTTATACGCTTATGTACTAATGGCTTTGTTTTAAAGATTAGGAAGCTTTCATTTAGATTAAGTGTACCCACATTTGCGTGGAGGCAAAGTGTAAAAATATTTAAGAAAAGCCATCCTCAGTGCACCTGACCGGGATCGAACCCCAATCTCCCAGTCTTCAGCGGTCTAGTCAACTGCAAGAGTAGCGTGTTAGACCACGTGGCCACCGAAGCTAGTTTATCTCCTATTCACCGCTGAAATGGGTACCAGATGTCACAGGACACACCAGTCCAACCACCTCCCCCCTCCCCCCCAGCTGTGAGACCAACCCTACCAGCCTGTACTAGGTGTTGTCGAACTGGTCCGATGGTTGAAGGATCAACCAATTAGTAAGGTCGAACTGGTCAGATGGCCAGTGCGAGGGATTACAAGGGTCTCTGTCGAACTGGTCCGATGGTTATTACAAAGGGGGGAGGGGAGGGAGGTTAGGTTAGAATGTTAGTTTCATCTCCTCACACTTTATTACTAAATGTTGAAAAAGGCTTCTGTAGGTTGCTTCTTTTTTATCGGGTAAAAGACCAACGGTATGTAATTGCCATTTTTTACTCCATGTATTATGAAAAATTGTTAAAAGTACTTAGAGGCAAAAGTAAAAGTCCCGTAAATAAATATTGCTTCATTTTCGACTAGATAACTAATTGGGTGGTCCTTCAACCATCGAACCAGTTCGACAACACCCCCCAACCGCTACCTGCGAGCTTGCCATCGGACCAGTTCGACAAGACCCTTCGGTATGGGCTCGAAAAATTCCTTTTGTAGTGTCTTGACCTTCGGACCAGTTCGACCTTACCCCCCCCCCCCCTGTCCTATTACCAGAGCCCTGCTTTAATGGTGAATAAAAAAGCCCAATTTCGTTTTTAAGTTTCCCAAAAGCGGTGAATTACAAAAATCCTATTTTTGCGACGAAATTATCGAATTAAGACAAAAGCGTTAAAAAAAAAGTGGTTTTTACCAAACTTTCGTGATTAAGGCGACTTTGTTGGGTTAAAACTAGACTTCCAGGACAATGTTTGAAGTGAAAACCAAAAACTACATTTTGTTTGGACAAAACGGTAAAAAAGACTAGTCCGCAAAAAAATGTGCTGTCAACTTATTAAAAAAGTAAGATTTAGCGGCAGCTGGTCCGGGAAAAGTATGTACAAGTCACAAAGACAAAATATTACACAAAAATCATCTTGTTACTTCACAAAAATTGTGACTATATTTTCAAATCTCAATTTAGGCTAGAAAAAATACAAAATAACTACTCAACATCACCAAACTGCAACATGCAGCTGGTAACAATGTTATCCACTTTCATTGTGGTTCTGTGGTCTGTTATTACTATACCTAGAAAAATATCCCAAAATATTAGCGTGAATACCGAAAATCGCGACTAAATCGCGATTATTGCGGACATAGTTTAAAATCGCGAATATCACGCTTAAACGCCGATTTCGCGAATTATCGCGACAATTATGAGCATATATTTGCAATCAGGGTAACCTGAAATGTGAACAGCTGAAATAAAAAATGCCATATCTAACATTCGCGAATTATCGCGATCTCCACAAACGCAGGGCTCTGCCTATTACCCATCCTCCAGCTGCGAGACCAGCCCTACCACCCTGTCCTATTACCCACCCCCCAGCTGTGAGACCAGCCCTACCCCCCTGTCCTATTACCCACCCCCCAGCTGTGAGACCAGCCCTACCCCCCTGTCCTATTACCCACCCCCCAGCTGTGAGACCAGCCCTACCACCCTGTCCTATTACCCACCCCCCAGCTGTGAGACCAGCCCTACCACCCTGTCCTATTACCCACCCCCCAGCTGTGAGCCCAGCCCTACCACCCTGTCCTATTACCCACCCCCCAGCTGTGAGACCAGCCCTACCACCCTGTCCTATTACCCACCCCCAGCTGTGAGACCAGCCCTACCACCCTGTCCTATTACCACCCCCAGCTGTGAGACCAGCCCTACCACCCTCTCCTATTACCCACCCCCAGCTGTGAGACCAGCCCTACCACCCTGTCCTATTACCCACCCCCCAGCTGTGAGACCAGCCCTACCACCCTGTCCTATTACCCACCCCCCAGCTGTGAGACCAGCCCTACCACCCTGTCCTATTACCCACCCCCAGCTGTGAGACCAGCCCTACCACCCTGTCCTATTACCCACCCCTCAGCTGCGAGACCAGCCCTACCACCCTGTCCTATTACCCACCCCCAGCTGCGAGACCAGCCCTACCACCCTGTCCTATTACCCACCCCCCAGCTGTGAGACCAGCCCTACCACCCTGTCCTATTACCCACCCCCCAGCTGCGAGACCAGCCCTACCACCCTGTCCTATTACCCACCCCCCAGCTGCGAGACCAGCCCTACCACCCTGTCCTATTACCAACCCCCCAGCTGCGAGACCAACCCTACCACCCTGTCCTATTACCCACCCCCCAGCTGTGAGACCAGCCCTACCACCCTGTCCTATTACCAACCCCCCAGCTGCGAGACCAGCCCTACCACCCTGTCCTATTACCCACCCCCCAGCTGCGAGACCAGCCCTACCACCCTGTCCTATTACCCACCCCCCAGCTGCGAGACCAGCCCTACCACCCTGTCCTATTACCAACCCCCCAGCTGCGAGACCAGCCCTACCACCCTGTCCTATTACCTACCCCCCAGCTGCGAGACCAGCCCTACCACCCTGTCCTAGCACGTGCCACTTTTAGCTGTGAGAAGAGCTCACTCACCCTTTCCCAGCCCTTCCATCATGAGAGACTAGACAAGGGCTGTCCAGCTTAAATTTATATAAGGGCCTTATTTTATATTCCTAGACAGTGTACGGGCCGCACACGGGGAAATTAGCCCCATGCAGTAGCTACAAACACTATACACTCACGAAGTACAACGAAAGACTAAAACTTGCTCAATGCTCGGCTCATAATGAACAATGCAGTAGAGTAAAATAACAGGTGGCGGGCGTGTTTTTCATTTGTGTACGCAGGTACTGTGCAAGCTGTTGCCAGATTTTGGCACTACTTTCTTCAGTGTATGGTAGTTTCAATTTTCGGATAAATTAAACAGACGAATGTTAAATGATTGAGTTATAGACTAATACATAATATACTACATTAAAAGTATTAGAATAATTTATATACAGTACAATACGGCACATAATAAATAAAATAAATTTGACACAATTAAGTCTTATCATGTTTAATAAGGAACTGAGGGTGGGTGACCTGGTGGTCTAGGGGTAAGGTGTCAAGACTTCTGTATTGGGGGTCCGGGGCTCAATCCTCGGTCCCAGCACAGATTTATCTAATTGCCAAACCCTTCCTTCACCTCTGACAAGACATCTTGTGAATGTGGGGAATGCCAGGCCGCCACCGTGGTTCGGATCCCACGTTAAACTGAAGGTCCTCCATTTCATCTCACAATCACCCTACCATTACACATTAGCGTAAGTGCGTATAACCCGAACGGGTAGTAAGACGCGGTGCTAATAATAATAATAATAATAATAATAATAAACACTAATGAACTATTAGACGGCGTTATATTTAAAAAAAAATTTTTTAATGCGTCGCTGACCGTAAAAATGCTGCCGCGGGCCGCCAGTTGGATAGGGCTAAACTAGACCTGGTCAACAATCTTATGTTCTTTGAAAAGTTCTTCAAAATAACTTTGTTAAGCCTTATGGAAATGTCCATTTCATTTGGGGTAGTACCCGCCTCAGTGGCGTAGTTAGCTAACGCGCTAGTCGTGTTGAGCTCGACCGCCGAGGACGGGGAGATCGAGGTTTGAATCTCGGTCGGGTGAACTGTTTTTTTTTCTTCCTAAAATGGTTTTCCACTCTCCCTCCACGAAAATGCGGGTTCACTTCCTCTAAATTCAACCTTCCCAATTCCTAATCCATTAGAGTAATTAGTACTTAAGCGTATAACCCGAACGGCTTATAAATAAATAAATAAATTTGGGGTGGTGTTTTAGAATTGCTAAGATGACGCAGAATACCACCAAGGCTAGCTTTGCCCATTCAATTGTTTTCCAATAAAACCGTTTTACAATTGCAAGCTTTGTAGCACAAGTTTTCTCTTCGAAATTATTGTTTAACATTGAGATAGCCTTGGGTCCTATACTTGGGACCTTATAGACTTTAGGCCTTGTGTACATAGGAATCAAATTGTCTTAACACTTTTTTGTTACTTTTCTGGCTAGCAACTACAAATAAACAGATGAACGACGAAACAGTCACGTCGTTATGTTCGCAGGGCACACATTTGTTGCCAGGAAAAACAAAAGTACCAGAAACATATATTACATCCAGTATCATTATGGACGTAGTAAAATGTGTTATTTTTGCTCTTGTAGCCTTCGATAAAAACGACAACGGCGCGAACGTCAATTTTGAAACACCCCATTTACAGTGAAAGACTTTCACTTGAAAAAGTTTTATACAAGTTTTGAGCTGTATATAAGTAGGCTGACCATAGTTCCTTGAGGCAAAAACGGGATGGTGGCTGGGGTGTACGGGAAAATTTACGCCAAAATTATATATATATATATATATATATATATATATATATTGTTACTTTTAGGTGGATGTAGACGGGGACTACATTTAATCCTGCTCATACCGTGAGTATTTTTGGATGAACTTACTTTGCGCAACTAATGTCGTTCTTGTAATACTTTGTCATAAAATTTCATACACACTTCATGTTACAATTTTGTCCTACATTTAGCATTGCTCTTGATTCAACACTAAATATGCTTATCTCCTTAGACCGCATGCTATTCATAATAGAATATATTTTTTTCACTGATGTTGTGCTTTCTAGCAAAGAATAAACTCTACTACATTTTTCACTCTTTTCAGAAAATATTTACACCCATCTATCAGAGGCAGAAATATTTGATTTATTCCAGGCATCCAACCTCCTCATTACTATACATTTATGATTGACACCAATATTTAAGCATATTTTAAAGTTTTATAAAAAAAGGCACAAAAACAGTATTTTTACTAAAACGCGGGGACATGGTAAAAAAAAAACTGTCCTGTTGAAAACTGGACGTATGGCCACCCTATGTTAAAGAATAGTTCCGATAAGTTTTTTTCCCATAATATAGAATGAGTGTTTTCAGTTTTGATGAACTTTTGGCTCTAGTTGGACAATCAAATTCTCGGCAGGACACCAATTATTGGAGAAGGAGCACCATCAAACGATAGATAGGCATTGTAAGCGATATTTTTTCCAAAACTGGACTGAAGTCATAGGCTTGTTCAAGCACAACCTAGTGAGCAACGATAGAATTGTCGCCGGGGTACATGGCTCCATTTGTTTGCACTAGGCGCTTCCTAGTCGTAAGACAAAGAAGTCGTCCCAATGTTATGGTGCCCCGCAGCTCTTTTCAACTGCTGAAACAATTTTTTCGTGCCGTTGCCTGTGTACACACTTAAACGGGTATCCATTTGTTGCTTATCAGTGGAGACGGGAAATCGTTGCAAAGTGGCAAGTCAAATGTGATACAAAGATACGCAACGGGTCCGATCGGTCATTTGTCGATTCTAACATACACATCAAAGGAATAATACGGCACTATATTGCAAGCTATATGGACGGGCTACATGTTTAACGCGTTGCACACTCATTCCTGTCAAGGACGCCCGGCGGAAACCTGGCGTGGAGATTTGTTTTTTGTTTTGTTATTACCACATTTTAGGCCCAATGGATTGGATTAATGAGGAAACCATATGGTTTGTAGAAACATTTGTGTAATATCTTGTTTATAAATTTTGAACTCAATTGAAGATAACAAAAACTCAAACATTTGGGTGCATCCTAGTGAAATTTTTACACAATGTACTGACAGACTGGAAAAAGTCTGGCAAGAAACTTGTTCCGCTGTACACCCCTTACTTGCATACAATTTTGACCCCCCACCAACGCTGTGATTTTTTTCTCTTTTTCCCCCTCAAAATGGAATAATGAATAAAATGGTGCACATGAATTTCGGAACAACTCATCCGAGGTTGGTAATACCCTTACACGAACTGCGGGGTTAAAATTACATTTATAATCACTTTGTTGAAAATGGAAAATAGAGGTTAGGCTAGGCTGAACTGGGTTATGTTGTGTTGGGTTAGGCTATGAGTTGAATGTGATTACAGGTTGTCCCTAAACTCATGTTAACTGGCTGACCGGTATACTCTATTCCGCAATTCGAGTGTGCCCGAATAAGAATGTAAGTGGCTTCTGATATTTGCAGAGATGCGCTCATTGCTGCAGAATAGCTAGTACCGAACACTCCTGTTCAATACGTATCGTAGTCCCGTGTCCTCCATTTTAATATGGATACGCAGTGATTATAAGAAAAAAAGACAGTGTTGCACTGTATCGTATCACTAGATGATACGCAACGATGCCACCATACGCGGATACTCATTTGTTGATACCCGCCTTTACATTCAAACTTATTGAACAAATTGTAAAGACTAAAAAAAAAAGTTTTTAGACAATTGGTCGACTGTGTACACACAGCCTTAATACACTTTAAAAAGGTGACCGTCAACTTTATATCCTAGAGAAGTTGCAAACGTTCTAATAACCGGCTTGATCCAAAGTGTTTTTGTTATTTCAAAATATTGTTCTTACAAATGGAAGGGAAGGATGTCAACATCTCAAGTTTTAAAAACCATGCATTTTATGTTTATTCTAAAAACATTTTAAGGTGAACTTATTTCAGAACTGAGATTAAAGTATCTCGTTTTATAAACATAAGATATAGCCTTCCTTAAACAAATAGTCATTCTATACGATTGAAGATTATTTTAGTGATTTTGAAGCGGTCATTCCTATAGGAAATATTACAAGGTTAGTAGATTTGTTTAACGTGGGTGGTGCCCTTAAGGTGGGATTGAAGGAGATGCGAGAAAAAGTGTTTTTGTAGTTTTTATGTCAAAACTTTTTTTGGTCAAAATAAATAAAATATTGCTCCAGTAGAAATATAGAATTTAATTTTCTTCACATGGTGACCTCCCAAATTTCTTGAAAATCTTTCAAAGAGTGTCTTGGAATTTAATGACCAACTTTTTCTCTAAACTTAAAAGGTTTCTCATCTAATGCGATTATGCTCATGATGGATATTCAATAACTGTTGATATCAACATGTGAAGAAAATTAAAATTTATAGTTGTACTGGAGCAATATTTTATTTATTTTAGCCAAAAAAATATTTTTCCATAAAAACTGCGAATACATCGGCCTTTTCTCGAGCCCCCTTCTATCCCAGCGTTTTTATACTGTTACATTCTTCAAATTTGGAGGCCAGAATCTGGCGAGAGCCACTGTTTTGTTCAACCTTGAACGTTGGCTGCAGTGTCACTACTTGCTTGCGGCGTTCTGATGTTCAACAAACCTCGTCCTACCCACGTGCTCGAGACAGATCTTGCTCCAACTAAAGGAGCTGCCATGAAAATACCGGTCACATGATTCACATAGCTCAAGATTTGTGTTGTGACCCTATTTCTTTCTATTAGTCTTACAAAACACCTAAGCTAAACGCATTTAATTACTCTAATGGAGAAACATGGGTTTAAAAACGTTGAGACAAGACGTGTATTAATCACAACTTGTGAATGTGAGGAATGCCAGGCCTCCACCGTGGTTCGGATTCCACGTTAAACTGTAGGTCCTCCATTTCATCTCACAATCACCCTACCATTACACATTAGCGTAAGTGCGTATAACCCGAACGGGTAGTAAGACGCGGTGCTAATAATAATAATAATAATAATAATAATAATAAAAACGTTGAGGCGGGGGGTTCTGGATACTCGTGTAAAGTTTTTTTTTCACCCCTTACCCCCACTGAAAATGGTTGGATTCCTTTAAGTGAGAGTTTCACACACATATATACAATGCACATACAAACTTAAAATGGGGTAGGCCTACGTTTTTTGTGTATATCATTCAATATTCAAACACACAACTTTGATTGCAAATTTTGCTAGAACGTGTACAATATTAAGAATGTTAAATTCTATTAATCCTTATTATTTTTAATATCCAACGATTACGTGAAACTTCGCAGCCCTAACTCCCATTCCCCCCACCATATAAACAAATAAATACATACGTTTTCTACATCTTTGTGATGAAGGCAGAATTTATATAAAATTACGTAAATTTGCGGGCAGAGGAGTGAGAAATAATCTGAAGTTTAGAAAAGCCATCCTTGGCATTCTCAACTGCGGCTCAAACCCCAACCTCCCCTTTACAGGTAAAGCTGACTATAGCTTTACATTTATTCTGCGTTCAAACCACTAAATATCAAATGAGGGTTATCACATGTCTTTGAAAGCCATTTTATGATTGCAACCTTATTTTGGAGCCCTGTGAAACGAAGCACATAACCTCGGTGGTTGACGATATTTTGAATAAAATTGAGGATAATATTTAAATAACTAAATTTAACTAAATAAACGCGCGCGCGCATGCACGCACGCACGCACGCGCACACACGCACGCGCGCACACACGCACACACGCACACGCGCACACGCGCACACGCGCGCACAATACACATATATACATATACATATACATACATATACATACATACATACATACATACATACATATATACATATATACATATATACATATACATACATATATATACATATATACATATATACATATACATACATATATATACATATATACATATATACATATATACATATATACACATATACACATATACACATACACACACACATATATATATATATATATATTTTCAGGAAGTAAGAATGCCATTAAATTTGGTAATTAAATAGTGAACACCTTATCAGGTTGCTACCATTTTAGCACAGGCGCGCCATTTTCCTTAATAACGCCAATAATAATTTGTTATTTAAAACAAAATAAAGGGAAATACCCTACAAGGGAGTATATTCTAAAACTGAGAATTTATTTTTATAGGCAAATATTTGATTTATTTAATAATTTATAGCTTAAAACGGAAATAACAGTTTTAACTAAAATTTGTTTTAGTAAATGTTACCCATATCGATGGTCGCATAGTCTATAGTGTCACTCTAGTGTTTCACTGGATAGTTGGTGACGTATAGATCGGGGTTCAAATCCCGTCGGGTGAATTGAGGGTTGTTTTCCTAGTTTGTTTTCACGCAAATGTGGCTACATTTAATTTAAAATCCCACCTTTATTATTTTAGTCTACTAGCGTAATTATTAATATATGCGTATAATATGAACGGGTACGAATGCCGTGAAAAAACATGTTAAAAAATTTACATTTTATGCTAATGTTAAAATGTCTCAAATTAGTCTTCATTATATTTTCTTTTAGCACTGCTTTTTACTACCAGTTCGGGTTGTACGCCTATGTACTAATTACACAAATGTGTTGGGGATGAGGATGGTTGAATTTAGAGAAAGGGTGTCCCCAGTTGCGTGGAGAGTGAGAAACCATTTAGGTAAAACCAACCTAAGTACACTTGACCGAGATCTAACTCCGATCTCCCGGTCATTGGCAGGCGAGTCTGTTTAGAGAGTAGCGCCTTAAAACCATGAGGGCAATGAAGTGGGTTTAATCAAATTAAATGTAGAAATAAATATCACTTGGAAAAACATGTTTAATTTTTGGCACGAAATTGAATCAAAATTTTAGACAAGTTCCAAACCATAGCCTTATAGAGTACGTAATAGTGTTTCTAACCGGCCGTTTAGGAATTAGTAAACCAGTATTATTATTACATATACATACTTTCTCTTGACCCTTCGTAGAGAGAAGTATTGTAATCGTAAACTTGAAATTTTTATAAATATCTACGTTTCATGACCCCTTAAACCAAAACGGTTTGTTTTTCGATTCAGTCTCTTTCATGGTCTAGAGCCGAAACCATTTTACGAATCAGGCTAAAACTTGGTACCTAGGTTTTTCATAAGGTTCCCCAGAGAAATTTTTGAAATGAGTTAGCTAGCCTTGATATTAAGGGTAGTTTACTGAATGTCAGAAAGAGAAGAACCATAGATTTTCTCAAAATCCACTTTAACGATTTTGATTAAAAATTGTATCCAAGCATTGATTACATTACAATATAAATGTTAAATTCTCGTTTTACCTTGAAAATGACTTGAGTGTTTTACATGAGCGAAAATTTCCAATTTTGATCATTTCTCCCCAACTATTTGAGATACTAAATAACTTGTCATTGTAAAATCGAAGAAACCTTTTATTTAAAATATATTTTATGAAACCAATAGTTTCTAAGTTATTTAAAAAAATATATATAGGCCTATATATTTTCCAACAAGATCTTTGAAATATTATATTGATTGTTATGATCTTTGGTGGACCAAGATGTTAATCTTTTTCATTGTTTTTGTAACAGTGTATATTATTTCATTTATGCTCTTTGGTGTACAATGATTTATTTCATTTCGAAAATGGTACGTTTTTTTATTAGGGTCTCTTTTTAAGATAGTCTGCGGTGAACCGTACCACTCATTTGAATATGGTATACACGAGGTAGATGAGCTATGTAAGGTCATTTAGATAAAACTCGGTTATCATTCTCTTGGAGAAAGAATGTAGCAATGCTTTCTTGAGATCTACTTCGCCCTTAATGCATTTGATAATTCAAATTAGTGCTATAAGCTCCTGACTCAGTCAAACATGCCATTTGAAAATAATTTTTCAAATAATTAATATTAATAGAACGAAATAAGATGATTTGACTATGCAGAAGTGTTTGGAATAGTGTTTCCTTGATGGAAATGACTAGACTTGTTTGCAACCTTTGCACTTTTGTAAAAAGTGCAGACACTCGATGTTTGTATCAAAATAGCACATGTATTTTTATCTCCGATAAGCCTCGTGTGGGCTTACATGTTCTGGAACTCTGTATCTTTATAGACTTTTAAGTACTTATGACTTTTAATTTTGTGAAATCTAACACGTGATACCTTGTCAATAGTTGGAATTTTTTTTATCCTAACAAACACGTTGAAATAAACTCATTAAATTTGATAAAACACATTCACATTTTCGTAATTTTATATTTTGAATAGTGTTTATTTTAAAACACAGATAGCCTTAATCTATAGGTGTTTTCTAAGAATATTGCTGTTAGAGGCAGATAAATGAAACACAATACTTTAAGAAAATACCAGTTTTCTTTATCTCAAAGAGCTTTCATATCGATTTTACTTTACTTGTCTGCTTATTATTGGCTTTCTGCAGCCGTTTATAACTGATTCTGGTAGGAAAAAGGAACTTTCTAAAGTTATTCTTAAGAAAATCAGGATATACAAACTATTTTATTACTAATAATCTACTGTGCCTGTTTTCTTTGATTTTAACAAATTGGTTTACTTGTTTTATGGCGGTTTTTATTTGAGTTGAACGATCCAAAAATTTTGAGTAAGCCTAGTCAATTTCCTAGTTTCATTGTAAATGTTTTTTTCCCCCAACGCATTCAACTAGTTCAGTTTTCATTATTAGGAATTTTTAGAAAGGGCAATTTTTTTTCGCCTAACATTTCGTCACCCGAAAATGCAAGTGTTCTATCTCCAAAATTGTTAAATTTGAGATATTTTATGCCTACGTTTATTTAGAATGCATATGATTCACATGCGGTGAAATTGAGACTACTATATAATTACTTATGAAGATACAAACTCGAGTTTTCATCTAGTAACATTGGTTTTATACACAAGGTCAAAATTCAATGCTAATTTACACAAAAGTGAAAAATTGGACATAGAACACTTGCATTCTCGGGTGACGATTTTACAATTTCATTAGTTATTTTATAGGTAGTTAATTGATATTATAGGCCTATATAAAAAGTGAGAGCTGCAGATAAAATTACTGAAGTATGAATACGTGAAAGAGGATCAAGTAGAATTTTAGCTTTATATGAAAATGGCACAGTAGGTGTGGTGCGCTAAAAAGGAAGGGGGAGGGGGGGGCGCCTTGGATTTTATAACCTGCCCTTTCAAGGCCCCATGTTTAAATAACAATTATAGAGGTTTTCAGCTACTCCAGATGTTCTCAACAATTTAGTGAAGCAACCACGTCATTTGGAATGTGTTCCTTAAAATAAATAGCATATTAATGAAAATATTTTATATTTTTATTTAATTTAATGTGATATTATTGAATCAAATTTAGGGATTTTGATGTATGTACTCAAGGCCTGGAAAGCAAACTTTTCTAGAAGGGGGTCTGCTATAAAATTTTACTATACGTTTAAACTATGAAGTTTTTTTACTTATATTTATTGATCCAGTATGGGGTGCATCAAACTACAGGGTGGTCCGGAACCCCCACCCCAACACCACGACTTTCTACGCCCTTGCTCTTTATCATTTAAACACTGCCTGGATATCAAATTTTAACAAAGATGCTAGAGCAATTTTTGAAATATTTTGGATTAAAAAATAAGTCATATATAAACTAACTCTAAATCAATTTTTCTCTAAAAATCCAAGCCTACAATGCTATTCATCATATAAAACACTCCTATGATGTATATTTTAAAAAAATTCTTGGATAAATTTTCTAGAAAAATCTAATTAAAAAAAGTTCGTTTTTAGACTAGCCTAAAGAATATTTTCGCCCATAAAATATTTATATAGTAATTATTTGTCTTGTTAAATACACCTCAAATTGCCATTCCAAACCAAATTGCTAAAGCCATTTTCGAAAAATTTCATATTTTTCCAAAATAGTTATCATCTAACAACCCTTATTTTAAGGGCTAGAATTAAAATTTAAAAAACTGCTTAAGGCAATACCATATAATGCCTAAGTATCAAGTCTTAACAAAAGCTATCAAACTGTTTCGGTCGTGGCACCAGGTAGAAAGAGACAAACCAAGAGACAGAATGTCCAGATATAGGCCTACTTCCTTGAGTTCGGAGGCACATTAAATATCAACATCCGTCATAATCTCGAGGTAGAATTTTTTCGCAATTACAATATTTTATCTTTATATGATAAAGTAGAAATAGAAATGTTCAAAAAGAATAAAGCATTTTGTAAATAAGATTGTTTCATAATAATCTTTAAGTTACACACCCGCCTCGGTGGCATAGTTAGCTAATGCGCTAGTTTCGTGTTGAGCTAGACTGCCAAGGATCGTATTCGGATGAATTGGGGGTGGTTTCCCTAAATGGTTTTCTACTCTCCCTCCACGCAAATGCTGGCTCAATTCCTAACCTATTAGCGTAATTAGTATTTAAGCGAACGGGTAGTAAGATGCGGTGCCAAGTATTACTATTATTATTTTAAGTTACACGTCACCTGTACCAACGAGCACATGGTCAAGATCCTCGTAGTAGGCCCGGATCAGGACCCCTAATTTTGAAACTTGCGAAAATACTCGCTTGCGAGCTAACTCGCAACTTATGAACTCGCAAATCGCAGGCTGTACTGAAACAGAGCTAATTTTGAAAGGTTTCTAATGTCGTGCGAGTTGGTGTAGTGTTGTTTCGCTTGCGACTGAGTTTTTAATCCGACAACACTGTAAAACCATGACGTGCCAAAGGGTGGGGGCGATGGTATGCCACAACACGTCATTATACAAGATACGTAACTGATTGTAAACATTATTATTGTATCGATTACATCATTTACCACGGTTAGTTTAGTTTCATTGGGAAACCATCTTCCAATTATTGTATACATCTAAACTTGTCTCAAAATTTTCTCAAAGTTATATAACTAAAATAAAAACTATTTCTACGGAACAATCCAATTTAGCACACTTGGTAGCGTGCTTGACCCGAATTCGAACTTTCACGAGTTCAATCCGACCTTAGGTAAATTATTTTAATTTTTGTCTGAATTTAAATCACGTTTTCGTAATTTAAATTCAGTAATCTATTTTTTTATTTTCGCAACTATTTTTAAACATAAATATACCCTAAAAAAAATTTACTATGTGAATAATAATTAGCTTACTTAACCTTATTTTAAAATGTGTACAAGCCTTATTTTAAAATGTGTACAATTTTATATCATAAAACCCATTAATTTAATTTTTAAATAATCACCTACATACAAAATTTCAAAATTAATATAGGCCTAGCGTTTTTAATTTATTACCTTTTTAAATTATTTTTAACGACTATTATGTTAGTCTACGTAGGCTCAAATACCTTGTGTATTTCTATAAAATATATTTAAAATATATTAAATGCTTACTAATACGTTCATTTAAAATTAAAGTTTAAAGTCTGATAAATTTAAAAAAAAATTTTTTTTATGGATTTGCACACGCGAACCTTAGATCATGAGACGGTCACGTTACAGACTCACCCAAATTAACGATTGAGGAAACTTAAAAAATTAGAAATTATAGTTTTATTTTCACCCAAATAAATATTTGTTTTGAAGGATTGCATAAAATGTACAAAGCAATCATATTCTTTTCTTCTGTAAACCTATTTTGTACAGTGATAGGTTTATTTCAACAAAATCACTCTCAGAAAGCTGCAACCGAAGAGGGGGATGGCATCCATTTTGTTATGTTATTGCCTATTCGATAGACAAGGCCTGTCTCGCACGGTGTGAGGCTGGCGAGTTGAATCCGCTCGCTATTCGATCGTGTGACGTCAGTTTTCGCAGCGCAGAAGTTTCAAAATTAGGGGTTTGCGAGATTGTGTGCGAGATGAGAGAAATACGCTAGCGAATCGCTACTCGCACGTTTCAAAATTAGAGGCCCAGCTCACGGTTCGCATCTACGTTTGTGTGCGCGCATGCGCGACGTGTGGAGGTAAAGGCGAAAATACCAAGCAAGACATGCCAGAAATGTGTACAGTGCATTCGTATTTGAACGAGTACTCTACATTTTCCACGGTGCTGTTCGTGGACAGAGCGACAAAGATTCTTGTTAATAACTACAGTTTATCCCTATTATGACAGGATTAAGATTTGTGCACCGTGCTTATCTGTGAAGCCATTCAAAAATGGTCAAAACCTGCCTTTTTAAATGCAGTTTTTATACAAATAGCGTTTAAAATTTAAACAATGTTTAGTATTAGGAACTTCTACTAACTCTATCTCCATTAATGTTTAATCATAAATGATCCACGTGCAATAGTGTTGGTGTAAATCTACGATTTCGAACCGACTGTAACACAATTGATTTGGATGTGATGCACGCCCTTAAGTCTGGTTTGCCGGTGATGGAACGCCGGGGTTTGAATTCCGGCCGAATATGCTGAGGGTAGATTTTCCTAAATGGTTTCCCATTCTTTCCACATGCAAATGCGGGTACCTTTCCTCTAATTAATTACTCCATCATTCTTACAAAAATAGCCTAATTAGTAGTCTAATCATACGTATAACCGAATAGGTGGTAAAACGCTGGGAAATAAACAAATAAACACATCTCACCTCTTTTGGTTTCTCTTAGGGAACAGCAGAAAGCTGGTGGTTATTTTAACAACCAGGTGTCAAGCTTATATTTACGTTTTTTAAGATATGGGATATTTTTTTGTAACTAGCATTAGTATTATTATTATTAGCACCGCGTCTTACTACCCGTTCGGGTTATACGCACTCACGCTAATGTGTAATGGTAGGATGATTGTGATATGAAATGAAGGACCTACAGTTTAACGTGGAATCCGAACCACGGTGGAGGCCTGGAATTCCCCACATTCACAAGATGTCTTGTCAGAGGTGAAGGAAGGGTTTGGTAATCAGATAAATCTTTGCCGGGACCGAGGATTGAACCCCGGCCGCCAGCATAGAAGTCTGACACCTTACCCCTAGACCACCAGGTCACCCATTAGCATTAGCATTAGTATTATATTAGCAACAGGCCACCAGTCTTTTATCTCTAATTCCCTTATTGTTACACAACCTTTCTCAGCTTTGTAAGAACAAGCAATGCCGTTAATTATTTTGGTCTGATTTCAAGCTTTTAATGATTAAAAAATGTTTCAAGTAAGTTGGTGTGTTAAAAAAAATTGATTGGGGAAGAGCACCTACATAAGCTACAAACTCCAAATCTGACACTTGTTCTTTATTTACGCTGCTCTTTCCTCTTGTTAATTCCTCAAGTAAGATCTTACAGGTGATAGCAAAAATGTTAACCTTTTCTTGGACCCCAAATACTCGGCTCATTACAAGAAACTTTTTTGTTTCCCAATACAATGTTGAAAGTAGGAAATGTTCACAGAACTTATTTTACAATCTTCAAGTTTTACAAAGTGCGATATTAAAACTCTAACACGTATTTGGTTGGACATTTACAATTAAAACTCCACCGTGGTTCGGATTCCACGTTAAACTGAAAGTCCTTCATTTCATCTCACAATTACCCTACCATTACACATTAGCGTAAGTGCGTACAACCCGAATGGGTAGTAAGACGCGGTGCTAATAATAATACAATTTAAACTTCAGAAAAAGTAAACTGTGACAATTAAGTTTGTACATGTATATGTGGACTACCCTTTAAGTGCGGTAAAACCAATCCAAGTGGGGGGCACAACAAATTCCAGGGGGGAGGTCCTCTGAAGCTACACCCCCGCCGTTTATACACCCTTGTATGCGCTGAATAAACTAGTAGATGACAATTGCAACAAAAAGCCGGACTATAAGAAATTTCAACGCACGTCTCTCACTAAAAGCGGATGGTTCGTTCTCGGGTGGGTTGAAAGCTTGCTATTTACGCAATCGGTCAAGTTTCATGATAGCATTAGCATGGCTTTTGAAGTAAAGCGAACCTATATTTATATACAAACCGTAGCCTTGAAGATTATGCAACTTTAATGTTTATAGAGGGTGGAGGTAAAACACAATGCAAAGATCTACTTCTAAAACAATGAACCCTCTTTATTAGAATAATATTGTATTCATTTATATAAACAAAGTGTAAGTTCGTGAAATTATTGCACGGCAAAATTATTGCATTAAAGATAAATGGAAAAACACCAGTCGCGTGAAAGCTCATATCACATTTAAAACAGTTGGATGAAATGTTTTCTTTTTATACACTAAGTGCCGATTGCAACTTTATTTTGGCTAATGTAATTTTCTTTGTTAGAGCACATTACGCCAAGATTCACTAACTAAATAAAATTTAAATATATGTTATATTTATTGTGATTAATTTGGTGCTGACGTTATCAATGCCATATTTCATGCTTTAGTTTAGTTTCATTTAATGTTTTCTCGTAATGACTGTCATGCTTATTTAAAGATGGCATTTTGTTTTAGCAACTCCCATCACTCTATGCTTAAATTTAATTTATAAATTAATAAAATCTATCGTAAATTTGATTTGTTTGAACGACATTGGACGAGTGCCGCGTGACGTTGCAGATTCATGATATTGATTTCTAGCCTTGGAATAATGTGACGGCTACGTGAGTGTTTGTGTCCACCCTATAAAGTCTGAGCTAATTAAGGCATTTTTAACCACGCGTAAGTACTTATCAGCAACTGTCAGATCACCTTAATCCCTCATTTTAAGTCTTCTCTAAGAGAGTGCTGAAAAGTGCTAAGTGCAGAAATCCCCTATTATTAAATAAATAATTTTATGTTTCAAAAGAAGGCTTATGCGAGAATAGAAGTGAACAGTATCAAAATGTCCCTATAGAATTATAAACACATGTTTTAGGTTTTACAAACTGTATTAAAAGTTGCAGTTAATTCATTTTCGAAGAGCTTAACGCGAAATGTATCATTTCTCGCTCCTGAAATTAATTTTAAATTGTGATAAACACAGCTTTCCTCAAATATGTAGAAATATTTTATTGGGTTGCAACAGAAAGTTTTAGTAAAACTGAGGATTATTTTAGTGGTTTTGATATTCTAGAACTACCATTCCGTTATCCGTTAAGAAATACTGCAGAATGAGGACATTTTCCTTTATATAGGCGGCACACTTAAAATCATGATTTTTTTTATTAAACCGAAATTGTTAAATAACAAGCGTAGGACCTTTGGCGCATTTTGATATTCTAGCTGGAATACACGTGTCGTTTTGACCAGGCTGGTCATAGGACGTTTGGTGCAGTTGTGAAAACATATGTTAATCCTACCTTATTTTTGGTCTGACTCGCGTTTCTAGTCAATCGCCTGATAGATACTTTAGATTAGGTTAGCGAAACTGAAAGAGAATCAATCACCCGATAGCTAGGTGAGGTCTACAAAAATAAACGGTCATCGCCTGATGGTTAGATTTTGAGAAGTTAAGAGTTGCATAAATGAATGGAATATTTCTGTTAATCCCTAGTCCATACGTCCAATCTAAGTTGATACTAAATACCTCCCATTTACTTACTAATACTGCGCCAAAACTTCCTTCATAGATTTAGGTTCAAACAGGTCGCTTTTCGGGGAGAATGTGCCAAACGTACCACTGCCCAAATAACACACTTCTCTAAAATATCATGGTTTTAATTGAAACGTCAGACAATAAAAGTTGAAACTACCGTAAAATCACATACCAAAAATATGGTCTAAAAATTTGGTTTTAAATACACTAATGTTATAGAGATACATTTTCAGCCATGTTGGGGATCAAATCCAGGTCACCTGACTCAGTTAAGGGTGTAGAGCCAAACATTAATAATATAATAATGATTATTATATTAGTAGGTCTTCTTAAACTCAACTTAGATCCGTCTATTAAATATAGATTAAACATATATTTTAAGCACAGTGCTTACTCAAAGTTTGAAATGTTTGCATCTAATGCAACAATTTTTAGAAAAACTAAATGTTGCAAAGATTTCATATTTGTAATATTAGAAGTATTTGAGAAGGTTTATTAATTGAAATAAATATTATTTCAATAAACCTTCAATTAATAGGGTCAAAAATCGCCAAATAAATGCAATATTCAATTAATTATTTTGTATACTTAAACGTGTGCAATAAATGGAGGAAGTAAATCAATTAATGCCAACATCTTTTAACTTTATAATGATACTCAATTCCCATTAATATCAATCTGAAACTCGTGAAAATTGAACCAAGCTGAGATGCTTCATATTTTGCCCCCGGATTTTGAAAATATATCTGTTACGACCCCACAATAGCCTAAACAGAACGGCCTGGTGGGAGTATAGCAAACAACTCATCCCTTCGCACTCAGTCACTAGCTGTCTGTCATTGAAACCATAAATCTGTTACTAGTGGTTTTGGCATGTTTGTGAAGTTTAACGTCCTGACCCATCTCCATCTCTCTTTAGGGATTGTTACCAGGCTCTCCACAGTTTTCAAGTCGGTCGCAAGTGCTACTGTTGATGAAAGGATTTTTTCAGAGTGGCTTGAGTGTAATTGCATTTAATATCTTTAGGGATGTGTGAAGTGTTTTAATTGTGGAAAACAATTTTATTATTTTAAAAAATGGCCCTACAAAAGTTTAAAGATGGCAGAAGATATGTCAAAGGAAAAAGGAATAAGCATTCAAAGGCAATGAAACGCTTTTATGAAGAAATTCGAAAAGCCCAAACCGCTAATAAGTAAGTGAAATTCCTTCAAACCTTTATTATATTATTGAAAATAATTAACCTTTTTTGAAAATTCTTTTTTAATCTGGAACTAAATCCGGAACCTCCAACTTATCACGTCAATATCTTACCACTGAGCCATCTAGGGCTAATCCTATGTTAGGGTCATTTATCACTTATATTTTAAGGGTTGGTTGGTAATAGATGTGTAAAATCGTCGATCCGTGGTCGGTTTATGCTGCCGTTTGAACAATTTTTTATTATTTTTAAATGCTTTATTGGATATAATTTGTAAAGCAGAAGTCACCAACCTTTATTTAGCTGCGGACCACATAAATGTTTTACCAATACACTGTAAGCCATTTATTAATTATTTAGCAAAAATTTTAGAAAATATTTTTAACAATGGCCTTGAACAAAGAATACAGCGTGAGATGAAAGCCTATATTTGAGTTAAGTAAATATGTATACACAATTGTGCATCATGTTAAATAAATAGAGATAGATTACTTTTTAGTCATATTGGCCAAGAGATGAAATTTTTAGGTTAATATATCTTTGTTCTTATATATAATTTGATAAGCCCGTTTCCGGTAATAGAAATTATGAGGAAATAACAGATTTTGACAAACTACCACTCATTTTAACAGTCCAGGATGTCAGGAAGAATAGTCGTTTTCCACGAAAACCCGATTTTCACAGAATTTCCAGTTTTTCATTATTTGTTTGATCATCATTGAAACCGTTATTTGTTGCATAGCTGTAAATCTAAACTATATTGTCTTGGTCAAAAAATATTTTAATACTTATTATTATTATTATTATTATTATTTAGCACCACGTCTTACTACCCGTTCGGGTTATACGCTTTAAGTACTAACTACGCTAATGAATTAGGAATTGGGAAGGTCGAATTAGAGGAGGTGAACCCGCATTTGCGTGGAGGGAGAGTGGAAGACCATTTAGGAAAAACCACCCCCAGTTCACCCGACCGAGATTCGAACCTCGATCTTCCCGTCCTCGGCAGTCTAGCTCAACACGACTAGCGCGTTAGCCAACTACGCCACCGAGGTGGGTATATTTTAATCTTCATTAAATGTTGGTCCGTACACATCACAATTTTCTCTTTCGATGTTGCTCATAACACATCTAAATTGAGATACCCTAAACTGAGGAAACATTTATTTCTATTGGAATGTTATTGTTAATTGGAATTTAAATCAATAATATTGAGTATAAATTGAAAATTAAAAGGTTAAATTGTTAAGTTCGTGAAAATATTGTTTACTTTTTGTTTCGCGGATGATAGAACTATTTTAAAATATGTTTTGGTATGTATTGTAAGCCCAAAAACAATAAAATTATCTTTAATAATATTTAAAAAAGATCAATTTTAACTATCTAAGTATGAGTTTTTGTTTTATTTTTTTCAAAAATGGGTTTCTATGTTCATTTTATTCAAATAATGGGTTTTGATGTTCATTTTAGCAAATAGTAACACAATACAAATACATTAAGTTATGTTTTCATTTTACCGCTTAATTATGAAGGTATATTTAAAATTAGCAATATTTTATGTACCCCATATTCTTTTCACGTTTTTACAAGTAAGCCTACAGTAAGTTCACTTATATTTCCATATTTATAATTAATTCTGAGGGAATGATATTTCAAATGTTTGAGTACCACATCTATATTTTCACATTCTTTCTCTTTCTGACTCTCACGCTCTCTCCCATACACACATACACACACATACACATACACACACATACACACACACACACACATACACATATATATACACACACACATACACACACATATATATATACACACACACATATATATACACTTATATATACACATTTATATATATACACACACATATACACCCACGTTTATATATACACACACATATACACCCACGTTTATATATACACACACATATACACCCACGTTTATATATACACACACATATACACACTTATATATACACATACACACGCATATATACACGCATATATATATATATATACACACATATATACACACACACACACACACATATATATATATATATATATATATATATATATATATATATATATATATGCTCACTTTCTCACACACTTACACAATCACAAATTCAAACACTCACTCATTTTCACCATAACATTTTATCACTCTCTTTCATATATCTTATATATAATTTGATCAGCCCATATCCAATAATATAAATTACGAGGAAATGACTGATCAGATTTTGACAAACGAACACTCATTTTAAATATTAGGGAATCAGGATTCCAGTATAAATATTAGCCTAATACTAAAACCCAATTTTCCTTGCGAATTTTTCAATTTTTTTCTTCTGTATTTTCATCTGTACAATCATTCTTTGTTTACATCACCATGGAAATCATGATTTGTGTATAGCTGTATATTGATATATACTTTAAATATTTGTTCTATGTATATATATTTTAATATTGGTCTTAATTATTTTTTAATTCAGTTAAAATTTTTAAATAATTTGAAACATCATGCAGTGATGTTTTATTAGGTAAAATTAAATTCTGGCAACATCTTAAACTTATTATCGTGGTGAGGTTGTGTTCAAGTTTATTTTTTGTCAAGCTATGTGATATTGAGTTAAAAGCTCTCGCCTCAGGACCCGATGTTCGTGGGTTCAAACCCAGCCTGGGCTTATGGATTTTTCTTGAGTGATAGTAATCCGTTGCATAACTTCCTTTGGAGGGGAAGGAGAGCATCTGGTCCCATGTCGATTGTGGCACGTAAAATAACCCTGGTAGCGATGTGAAAGTACTTTTCCCGGCAAAATTTGTAGGCCCTTTCTCTCTCGTTAGTAGAAATTCTCGTGTGCTGATATAATCAATCTGTTCAGAAAGTGCGCGTTAAATATCCTTTTTTTAGCACCGTGTCTTAGTATTCATTCGGTCAATATTCTTATATGATTACTACACTAGTTAGTTTGGGATGAGGAAGGTTGAATTTAGAGAAAATGTACCGGCAGTTGCATGAAGAGTGGAGAACCAATTAGGAAAAAACAGCATCAGTACATGATCTCCCAGTCATCGGCAGTCTAGTCCATAGTGAGAGTAGCGCCTTAGGCCATGTGGCCAGCAAAGCCGGTCATTAAGTTATTAAATACTAGCCCCCTTATCCGTAAAAAAATATTGTAAAGAATCCTGTAAAACAAATATTCAAATCGTCCATGTCAATATAAAAACAATTTTTTTTACTTATTTAAAAAAAATACAGTCCTACCATCACTGTATAGCTTCCTCCCTCCTATTTTCATCTCATTCCTCTTTCCTCGTCCCTGCTTCCCCGCCCCCTTCACCAACCCCACTTTCCCTTCAACTTTTTTTCCCAATGACTGTATAATATACTATCGATATTTTTATGAGGAATAAATTAAATTAAAAAAATAAAATATAGCCTATGTTACTCGCTGATAATGTAGCTTTATATTGGTGAAATAATTTTTAAAATCGGTCCAGTAGTTTTTTTAGTTTATCCATTGCAAACAAAAAAACAAATCAAATCTTTCCTCTTTATAATATTAGTAAAGACTAACATGTAGACCTATAAAGAGAATCTAAATGGTTTTTTGAATACACTATTAATTTTAACTTTTGCTCTAACTGCTGATGACAGGGAGATTGGGGCTCAAACCCGGTCAGGTCTACTGAGGGTGGTTTTCCCTTAAAAGATTTCTCACGCCCCCTCCACAAAAATGTGAGTACAATTTGTGTACATTTAACCCTCGTGCCTAACATAAACTAAATTAGTTCATATGCTTATACCTGAATGATAGTGAGACACTGACAAAAAATAACTTTTTATAGCATTCTGAAATATATCAATGATTTCATTAATATATTTTGCATTTCTACCTTGTAATTGCCTTATAGAAGTTTTGTAATCTCAACCACTACACCATTACTTTGATTAAAATGTTTAGATTAAACCCAAATGGCTAGTTTAACTTTCTTGAAAAGAAAAATTTTCAAGTTTTCATAAAGTACCATGTCTAATTTTTTTTCGGGAGTACAGGATTGGCTTCGGTGACCACGTGGTCTAGCGCGATACTCTCGAAGTAGACTAGACTGCCAATGACTGGGAGATCTAGGTTCGAATCTTGGTCGGGTGTAATAAGGGGGTTTTTCCCAGAATGGATTTACACCTCCTTCACGCAAATGCGAGTACACTTCCTATAAATTAAACCTTACTCATACCTAACCCATTAGAGTAATTAGTAAACACGCGGATAAGCGTATAAACCGAACGGCTAGTAAGACACGAGGTGTTAAAAATATAATAGAAGAAACAACTGGTAACAAACCTGTCAAGGACACACGTATCAGAAATTTAAAACGCCAAGATGTAGTACATTTTTTGACATTTCTTTTAAAATTAACTGCCGCATCTCACTAGCCGTGCGGGTGGTTATACGCCTATGTATTATTACACTAATGGTTTAAGAATTAGGAAGGTTTAATTGATAGTAGGTGTACCCACATTTGTGTGGAAGGAGAGTAGAAAACCAATTAAGAAAACCACTCTCAGTGCACCCGACCGGGATTGAACCCCGATCTCACAGTTTTCGGCAGTCTGTTCCAACGCGAGAGTAGCGCGTTAGATCACGCGGGCACCGAAGCGGGTACAAATGCCATTAAATATAATATAAAGACAATGATTTTATGATTTATTTTAACTTTATCATTCAAGGCTAGTACCTTTACGTTTAGACATTCAACTAAATGGTTTCTAAAATGTTTGTAAATATCATAATTATAATGTGCATTGTAAATATCATAATTATAATATGCATTGTAAATATCATAATTATAATGTGCATTGTAAATATCATAATTATAATGTGCATTTTCAAATCATATTCATATGAAATGGTGTTTAAGATGCAATCTGAATGCTACCAGTTTTCTAACTTCCATTTCAGAGCTGGCAAATTGTGGCACGTGGTCTTTGCTACTGAAAAAAGTTCTCGTACTCCACTCTTGAGCACAATAAAAAATGCATTGTCCTACCGCAAACTAATCTTAGGTCTATGATTTCCAGTCGTTAAGATGTTGCCAAAACCCTATTGAATTAAATTGAATTAAATTAAATTAAATTTTATTATTTTCAGAAACATCGCCAAGATATATTTCTTAAAATATTTTCAAATTTTATGTTTATCTTAGTAAAACCAAATTAAATTGTAATTATAATATATATATATATATATATAATAGTTAAATGTATACAGTAGTAATTATAAAGTAGAATATTATTATTAATGATGATGAAAGTGTCCATCTTGCTATTAAAAAAGCCTATAGTATAGGCAAGTAAGTTTTCCCCCAAACATTATTGGTATAGTGAGCACATGCTTAAAAAAAAAAAAATCGCCAACCCTGGTCCTTCCTATCTTGTGAGATTGATATATATTACTTCTTTGATGAAATCTTGAAATATGTCATTTTTATGGTAGATGCACTAAATCGAAGTCACATTGGGTTTATATTTTTCATATTAATTATTGGGACACATTTGATGTTAAATTATCTCCGCCTCAAATTCCCTTTCCCACTACTTCTAGGAGTTGGTTGTTAATATTTGAAGAGTATATACCAATTTGCATAGTTTTCACGTGCGGAAAACGTGTAAAGGGTCCAAAGTTGATCTCTAATACTATTTAGCTGAAACTCTCTCTTCTATTTACTGATTAAGATAAGAAAGAGCATGGATAAACTTTAATTATTGTAGACCCAGGAAAACTGGATCTAATGTAAAGAAGAAATTCCACAAGATCTTGAGATCTATAAAATATATTTTATTATATAATTTTAGTAATCACATTATTTCACACATCACACTCTAAAAAGACTGGATTTTCAGCAATGGGAAGATAAGGTTTGAATTCCTTTCGGATGAATAGTTTTTCTTAAATAGTTTCACTCTCTTCCTCCACGCAATTGTGGGTACATTTCATCTAAAAAATTCTTAATTTCAACTCTATTAGTGTAAATATACGGATAACCCGAACGGGTACTAAGACGCAATGCTAAAATAAAACATAAATTTTGAGAACTTTATTATATGTTTTAAATAAATGCTATTTCGAATGACAAAATAAGTAATATTTAACGTTTTAAACTATGACATCAATTTTAAGTTAATGAGGACAATTTATGACCAAACAATTTTCTGACAAGATTTATAGCCCAATCAGTTGTGATGTAACACTTTAATTTTAATGCACAATTTTAACAAGTGTATAATCATAATCTATAATTAGCCATTCAATTATTTCAAATCATTACAGTTAATGAGCTATAACGGGACAAACTTGCTATTTTATACTTTTCATGTACCATTAAGGTAAAGTAATTAAATGTATATGGCTGAATTTAGTATAATTAGTGATACATATGTGGTGTACACAAATATTTATAATAGTAATATCATTAAAATATTAATATTATAAAAACATGTTCATCAAATTAGGAAGAGAATGACAAAAGCTAGTCGATATTTGAACTTAATTTTAAACTTGCAAAATTATGATCGCAATGTAGGCTTTAGTGACAACAGATTACTGATGCATTGAATATATTCCCATAAATATAGGAAAGGAGAAGGAATTGCTTTTATTGGAGGTAGCTTATATTTTTCAAACCTCTCATAAAGTTTTAACAAATATTTTAAAACCAAACCCTAAATATTTAGGAACAATTTTAACTAGCAACAACAATATTAGATTGGAAATTAGGAAAATAATACAGTCGAGAAATGCATATTATGAATGGGTCAGAAAGTTGTTATCTCGCCTGCTGTCAAGGAATGTAAAACTCGGAACATATAAAACAAATCATTTTATCGGTTGTTCTCTATTGGTGTGAAACGTGGTCTCTTACCTTAAATGACGTAAACAAATTCAAGGTGTTCGAAAACAAGGTGCTTAGGAAGATATTTGGTCCATAAAGTGATGAGGCGACTGGGGATTGGAGGGGATAACATAATGATGAGATACATACCCTGTAATCATCACAAGACATTGTTAGGATAATTAAGTCTTGTGGATAATGGTGAACAGGACATGTAGCAAGAATGGAAGATTCTAGAATCTTGTTCAGAGTAAAGAATGGCAAACCCAATGGGATAATACCGTTGTGAAGACCAAGACGATGATAGGATGAAAACATTAGAATGGACCTTAAAGATATAAGGTTTAATGAGGTGGACTGGATAGAACTATCTCGAGATAGGTGACTTTTACTTTTGTAAGTGCGGCAATGAATTGTTGAGTTTCTAATGATGATGTAAATCATCAGACAAAAATAAGGTAGACTATTTTGGGGTGGATTCCTCTTCACCTCTGACAAGACGTGTATTAATCACAGCTTGTGAATGTATGGAATGCCAGACCTCCACAGTGGTTCGGATCCCACGTTAAACTGTAGGTCCTTCATTTCGTCTCACAATCACCCTACCATTACACATTAGCGTAAGTGCGTATCACCCGAACGGGTAGTAAGACGCGGTGCTAATAATAATAATAATAATAATAAGTTCCTCACTATCTACAAACTTTTCAAACAATTGAAAAAATGACTGATTCTAAATTATTTTTTAAAAATCAGTACCTACTTAAAAACTATCTTTTAACCACAATTTTTAGGCCCAATGCTTTGGAAAATTTCAATAGTATATATCTTGGGTCTGGAGTGGATCCAAGGGAGGAGGTAAGGGGTGGAATTCACCCTCCCCCTAAATGGTCAGGCGACGGTCTAAATTAAAGGGAATTTAGCCAAAATAAACATATGTGCAGATCAACTGAAAAGGCGGCATTTAAAGAGCCAGGCGAATGAACAGGAACGTAGCCCATAATATAGCAGGAATAAATTATTTTTTATTTATATTCCTAGTTATTTCCATCTTATTTCAAGGAATCCAGGAGACCTTAAACGTTCGAGGGTTAGATTTGGAAAAAACAAAACAAAAAAAACCCTGACATAATCGCACAAACTTTCTCACGTTGTGTTATATTATAGCTTCATAGATAATTTTCAAAAATAGGGTTTGATTTAACTACCCTTAAGTATATTTTCCTAATATAAAAACACATAATTTAGTTAATAACAATAATCACTCTTTATACATAAATTTTTTCAAAAAATTTGTTCAGATACATTTAACAAAATTTAAATTTTCTAAAAGAAATTTTTTGTGAACTACCATAAAATTAGCTATCTGTAAAAATCTCATTTTTTATAATGAAAAACTATTAAGATTACTATTTTAAATTCAATTCAATCTTCAACTTCAATTTCAAAAAATTTACATTTTCTATAATTTGTGTAAAGTAAACTACCATAAGATTAATCCATTTTAGATAGCTAACGATACATTATTATTGACACATAAAATTGTCCCCCGATACCAATTTTTAACCAAATAGTGTTTTTTTTAAATCTAGTTTTACAAAACTATTTTTTTAATAACTAGCTTTTTTTTTTTAGAAAAACAAATCCACACAACTATTTAAAGAACATTTAGCTTAACAGATACCAATTTTGAACCAAATCACTAAGGCGATTTTTTTTAAATATTCAAATACCCATAACAGAATGTTTCCCCCCTCTCCCCCCAAACAAGTACATCTTTATTTATAAAGTTCATGTCAAATTCTCTCCAAATATTCATTTTAAGCAAAATTGTTTTAGCCATTTTTAAAACTAATTCGAATTTTCAAATTCACTTATCAGCAATCAAGTCCACACTACCCTTTACATTAATTTACATAGTGCTATTTATCATGTTGAACAAAATCGTTAGCCATTAAAAAAATAATGTAAAAAATTACTCGTCATTAACTACCCTTAGTTGAAAATGCTAGAGTAGGGATTTCAAACTCACAACAGGTGAAAGGGCCGCATTATAATATAAAGGGGCATTGCGGGCCACAAATGGGACTTTTATTTATTATTATTATTATTATTATTATTTAGTTTTACCATTTTTACACAGAATGAAAAAGCTGAGGCCTACTTTTTATCATCCACTCCTTTTACATTCCTTAAGTACACTGAAATATAAAAATAAACTTTCTTTCACTAATTATGCAAAAGACAAAATAAAAAAATCTATTTATAATATTAAAAACCATTTTTGAAACAAAACGCATAGTTATGACAAAGACAATAATAATAAGCTTAGTCCAAAATTCAAATATTTTTCATTTAAAACAAAATGTCAGTTTAGTAATTTATCAAACATACTGTAATTTAAATCTGGTATTCCTTCTCACGTATATAATTATCATAATCTGGCGGAACATTTTGACTTGAAACAATCCTTATTGTTCTTTGTAAATGTTCATTTGTAAGCGGACTTCTTAGCTTGGATCTATTTAATATTAAAAAAGGATAAAAACTGATCACAATTTTATATGTACTTCCGAACATTGATTGTATTTGAGTCGTGTTCATTTTGACTGGGATAATTATCGCCCAAATACTTCGAGTAAAGCTCTGATAAACAATTTCATAAATGTGTATTGAAGAATAGAATTCCATTGAAAATAGATATATTATTCAAATTGAATTTCTTCTTTAACACTATTGATATTAGTTGAAAATGGAGCTGAGAATAACGAAAACAAATTTATCTTGTTGTAAATCCTTAAATCTGTCTTCAAACTCTCTTCAGAGTTGAAATTAATGTAACATAATTATTGAGGTTGGACGTATCATTATAGGTTTCCACACTTTTTTTTAGCTTAAGGAAGTGAGCAAAGTTTTTGTTAGCAGGCTGGTTTTCCCACAGTTTGGTTTGGAAGGCTCTAACATGGTAAAATAACTGTTATTTGGTCCTTTCCTTGAAATTGAACATGAAGTGAATATCAACACAAAAGGTTAAATCTATCACCCAAGACTTGTCATTAAATTCACTGACAAAACTGTTTTTTTCAGCCATAAATATTTCAATAGAATCTTTCGGTTGAAAAAATATCGTTTTAAAACTGCCCTGACTCAACCACCTAGCTTTGGAACTATACGATAATTCTCTATAATCTTCACATATGCCTTCCAAAAAAAGTGGCATACTGACGATGACTACACACGGGAGAACGAATAAAATTGCTTGTATCACTTGGTCCATTTTCATTGTTTTTGCACACAAAGCTTCCTGGTTAGTGATAGACCCATACCTTGTGATGGTATATAGTGTTAAGATAGTGTTCAGATAGTACTCTCAAAACACCTAGTTTCTCTCTTAATTTCGCAGCCACACCATAATTAGTGAGGCAGACTTTTCTAAATCTAAAAAATATATTCTAAAGTGGTGTCTTTTAAGGGAATTATTTCTAGAACTTCTTGAGTTATATTTAAATCTCTGTCCACGCCATGAAGAAACAAAGCCAGCTGTGTCACATCTTTTATATCTGCACTTTTGTCGATGGCTATAGAAAAAGCAATAACGCAAAGTCTTCTTTATTAGCTGTGCTTTGATATTACTTGAAAGATCAGTTATGCATGCTGCAACGGTATCTCTAGAGAGGCTAATGCTGCAACGGTATCTCTAGAGAGGCTAATGCTTGGAAATAATGGTTTTTGAATTGGACCAAGGTCCCAGTTCTGCATCAGTAGCCAAACAGTCTTTTAATAACTCACCTCAATGAATTGTTTCGATGCATAGGCAAATTTAGTCCCAAACTCAAAATACACTACGGACCGCACTCCTATTCTTTAATATTTCGTTGCGGGCCGGTTTAATCGCTCTCGCGGGCAGGATATAACACCTGAGCTAGGGTAAAATTTTGCTTGTGGTATAGCACTCTAAAGTCTAAATATGAAGTTTGAGCAAAATCTATCGAACCGTTTTGAATCCGTGGCCAGGGAATGACTGACCAACTAACCAACATGTAAAATCCAGTTTTTCCTGTTCGTGTTCGCATAAAACGTAAAATTTCGTCACAATCTCGGGATGGATTATTTCCACAATCACAATCTCTTGATATGAGAGAGGATCACCCCCCCTCCCAAAAAAAACTTGGGAGGTATTCCTTATACCAGACCCTCCTCCCCCCTCCCCCAGCAATAGCCACACCCTCCCAAATTTTCTCCCTGGTTCCGGATCCACCCCTGTCTTAGATTAGGTTCCAAAATAACTTTGCTTCAGCTTTTTGCTATAGTACCAAAATTTACACATCTCCAGTGTCAAATCGAGTTCACTACTCTTATCATTTCCATAAGACTTGATTTTTACATCCAAACAAGATTTATCTTGTAACCTTTACCAACAGATAAGGTTTCTTCAAATCGAACAGGGTAAAATATAATTCAGCAAGCAATCCCGTTAAAAAAAATTAATAATGCGTGTACTATGTGTTCATGTGTAGCTTTTTCTTATTATTTATCCCGTTCGGTCCTGGTGATCAGCTAGGACTTGAAATCGAAATGTAGAGATTATTATCTAAATAATTAATTACAAATCCATGGTTAATATTTAAAATCTTAAACTCGTAGTGGCTCATCACTAAGGCGATACAACCTATTTATTATTCACAATGACACATGTGTAATTAATTAAACATACCACTTAACGTTAGTGATTCGTCCCATCCCTATTTTGATCATCATATAGTCATTATAATGCAAAGTCAACGTTTAATTATTAGGCAACAACTTAAGAAAGCGTAGGTGGGCCTTTCACTGTGATAATGGGGTGATAACGGAACGAGATAAGATTATTCAAATATTGTATGACGATAACCTTCATGATTATCAAGCAAAGAAACCGCAGAGCGATGACACTCCTCGGGCACCTACAACACTCGAGCAAGCAATTTAAAGGTGAAAAGGTTTGGTGAGATAAGACTTGGAAGGCATTCTCTTGGCCTGTGCGCCTCAAGTAACTTTACTCTTATCATCATTACAAATTGTTCCTTGAGTATAGGCACACATTTTAGAGTTTTTCTGGCTGAAAACCTTGAATAGGTTTTTCTTTTGTCTAAGTTGGTGTTAACATATTAAATACACCTTAGCTCAGCCGGTAGCCTATATTTCTAGTGAGATAAGAGTCCCGGGCTCAATTCCCGGCATGGCCGAATTATTTATTATTGTTGAAATGTGGGTTTACCCTTTAATAGTGCTAAATTAACGGCTCTATTTCTGAATCTCTGTCTGTAGCTCTATTTCTGAATCTCTGTCTGTAGCTCTATTTCTGTATCTCTATTTCTGTATCTCTGTCTGTAGCTCTATTTCTGTATCTCTGTCTGTAGCTCTATTTCTGTATCCCTGTCTCTCTATTTCTGTATCTCTGTCTGTCTCTCTATCTTTCTCTATCTCTCTGTCTGTCTGTCTCTGTCTGTCTGTCTCTGTCTGTCTGTCTCTGTCTCTCTGTGTCTGTGTCTCTGTGTCTGTGTGTGTCTGTGTGTGTGTTGTCTTTTTCTCTTTATACACAAAAAGAAGAGAAAAAATTAATGTTTTCTAACTATCATAAGTGAAGTTTAGTTTTCGTAAACTCCACCTTTAATCGCCTTCCCACCTACTTCAGTCTAAATGCTTCCCTTAAGAGCATCTCATGGTACTACGAATACACAAGGTAGGTGCATGCGCACACCCAAGTTCAGCAGGAGGGAATGACATCAGAATCGAGCAGACTTACTTGTAAACGCACTGGTTTATGTCTTTAAAAGAATCAAATTTACAATAGATATACTGAAAACAATTTAAAAATTATCGATGAGTGGCTTGACATATTCAATTAATCTGTTCCACTTCAAAAAATCATGGCAAAATCTTATACAGTAGATTGGACAAAATAAGCAAGATACTGTATTTCAGGAAATAACCTAATTCGTGATATGAATGTAGTCGCATTTACAACCAACTCAGTAGAAACTTTAGGGTTAGGGGTTATCTGTACCCTTCTCCCCCTTAGACCATAGATAGTATTAATAAATATAAAGTACAACTAAAATTTAGAGCACATAATAGTTTTTTTTTTACACTGGCTGCATTTTAAGGCCAGGATTACGACTTTATATTCAAAAAGGTTAGCGTTATTCTCACTAAACGTACCCCTAAAAATCCCAATTAAAAATAAAAATCTTTGCTACATTGTACGTAGGTATTTAAAAATTTAATCAATTCTGCATTGCTGTCTAAAGCATATCAAAATAAAGGTAAGAGAAAATAACTTGACTACTAGCTCCCATTCTTATGTTAAATTACATCAGTAGTTCCTCTCATACTAAACCTATAAAGTAACTTTCATCTGACTGGAATTTAATTTGAACTGACAAATCTACCAGAGCTGGTTAGTCATTGCATTGAGGCAGTCTCCCACTAGCTCTTCGGGGCGGAGGGGGAATGGAGGGACACATAAAGAACCTGTTTTCACTTGAAATTAGAACATATTTGGTAAATATATTACTTAATAATAAACTATTATTATACAACTCCAAACATTGATTTTCAATTTTCTGAGTAAAACAATTCACTATTTATGTAATGGTGTTAAGTGTGTCCCATTTGAGCAGATATTTGGGGAACGTGTTCCTCCTGAGGCCTGCCAAAATATGGAGCCACTGATTAATTAAAGTTTCTTAAGAAACGTAATAATATATTTTATAGGGTAAAAATAAAACTACAAATTTGTATTTTATCTGAAATGTAGACAATTTAATAGACAATTGAAAATTGTGATTTTATTATTTATAAAGGGCAAACGTTCTCAATAAGTTCTAAAATTAATAATAAATCTTATTTAAACGTGCTGTGATTTATTTCCAGCCTTTAATTATAACCAATATTAGTATTAAAAATTAGCACATTTAAGTGATATTTTTATTATAGCTACTTTCAATAAATTAAAAATAGTCTCTTACAGCACTTACACGAGTCAGATAGTTGTCCCAAGTTACTGTTAAAATTACTTTATAGCTTCATTAGGCACTTAATATTCATAAATGGTATTGATATTCTGCAGCTGGTCCACCTTCTCCTTAGAAATTTCATTCTGGTCACGGCCTTGGTAGTTAGGGTATACTATCATCACCCAAATATATTTCTGGGTGCACCACTGCACATACCTAAGGAACGTCACACTGTTCAAACGAAAGTGTGTGTGTATACACACACACACACGTGTATCTTAAACATTGCATAAAACTGTGGCAGGCTATTCCTTGGGTGAAAATAGAATAATTCACATCAGCAACCTAGGGTCCATCTTAAATATTAAGGGTGATATTCACCCCTAAAGATAGAGCTAAAAACGACTGTTGTGTGAAATATTATGAAAACTGCTTAGGGTATTAGAACGAATCTTTGTATACTACTTATTGAAACCTTGATCATTAATAAACTAAATGTGCTGTTACCGTTACCAACCCCCGTCATGTAAAAAAGGAGGGGTTGTAACACTTTTTTCTACAATAAGATATGTCAGAGTAAGTATTATTAATTTTGACTTAAGATTAAAAAACATGGAGTAAAAATTAACAAATAAGGTGTCTTGTAGAAACTGTCTAGCTTTCTCCGTTTTCGAGATAATCACACAAGTTAGAGCTCAGAGTTGAGTGTAAATGCCTGCCAGGTAGGCAACCAAAATCGCAGTGTTACTTCGCTCTGCAGTTGTTTAGCCATTTTTACCGGCACGTGTGATTGTATCACGTAAATTTGGTAAACAAGGCTGGTTTGTGTGTAATGATGGAGAAACTTGGATACTTTTCCTTCTTCATAAGCTCCGATGTGTTGCTATTTATTACATTAGTGAGTTATGCTTACACAGTTCACACTTAGGTGGGATTTTATTCATTACTCACTGGAATATTGAAAGCTAAATTAAGAAATAATAATCGTAGTTCTTGTATGTTTTAGTTCCTAGCTTCAATTATTATTATTAGCACCGCGTCTTACTACCCGTTCGGGTTATACGCACCCTAGCTTCAAAATCAGATTCATAGCAAGTGTTCAAAATAGTGGCCCCTAACGTCATTGCAATAATTGAGGTGGCGTATCAATGACTGGCGGAATCTTTCGAAAACACGTGGTGTTTCTTGAACCTTATCACATGCAGCACCTAGCTTGGCTAACAGGTCTTCCTCGGATTCAATGGTAGTGTCGTACACTAAAGCTTTGAAAAAGCTCCACAGAAAAAGTCTAATGGGTTAAGGTAAGGAGAGCGTGGTGGCTACGCAACAGCTATACAGGCTGCCTAACTGGCAGGAATTAACACTTGTCTCTGAGCTCAAACTTGTGTGATTATCTTGGAAACGGGGAAAGCTAGACAGTTTCTCCAAAACACCTTATTTGTTAATTTTTGCTATATTTTTTTTAATCTTGTCAAAATTAATACTTACTGACATATTTTATTGTAGAAAAAAGTGTTACAACCCCTCCTTTTTACATGACGGGGGTGGGTAACGGTAACAGCACATTTAGTTTATCTATACTTATAAAATATGTCCTGACTGACTGACTGATTCATCATCGCCGAGCGCAAACTATCAAGGCTACAAGCATGAAATTCGGACTGTATATTCATTTTGTTATGTAGGCACCCACTAAGAAAGGATTTTAGAAAATTCCACCCCAAAGGGGTCAAAATAGGGGATGATAATATGTATGATATGTATGAAAGTCCGTCATTTTGAAAGTTACATAAACAAAATTTTGTATTTCGGTTATTGACGTAAAACAAATAAATACGTGTTTCAGGAATTTTGGAAATTTTATTTAATAAGGGATGAAAAAGGGGTGAAAGTTTGTATCGGACTTGCATTATTTTTGATCTGAGGTCAAGTTATGGTCATCAACGTAACGTAATATTTTAAATTAATCTGTAAATACATATGTATATTTTCGTATTTGTATATAATCAACTTCCACGCAAGCAAAGCCGCGGGCAACAGCTATATAGTTAATGATAAAGGTTTCAATAAGTAGTATACAAAGATTCGTTCTAACACCCTAAGCAGTTTTCATAATATTTCACACAACAGTCGTTTTTAGCTCTATCTTTAGGGTTGAATACCACCCTTAATATTTAATATGGACCCTAAGTTGCTGATGTGAATTATTCTATTTTCACCCAAGGAGCCAAAGTTTGATGAAATGTATCGAAACGGGGCGTGGGTAGTCCGGACCCTGGTAATTTGATGAACCCTTCTATGGGTAGTCCAGATATACGTACAAACAATTTTATTCGCTAAAGGTTTAGTTAAGAGTTTCTAATTGACCCCTATCCACCCTTTAAAAGATTAGCTTACCACTCCCTCGAACGGAAGAGTATTTCACAAGCGTTCATGTCTAATATATAAGTAGAACAGTAAAAGTAATTATTTAGTACTCCGTATTACTACCCGTTCGGGCTATACACATCAATACTAACTACGCAAATATGTTAGGGATGAGGAAAGTTTAATTTAAAGAAACTGTACCCGTATTTGGGTGGAGGGTGAGTGGAAAACCATTGTGATAAAAACACCCAATGTCAATCGAGTCGTGATTCAAACCCATATTTCCATGTTATGGGCTGTTCACTCTATTGCGATAGTGACGCCATTCGCCGTTCGGCCACAAAAGTGGTAAAAGTATTTCAATATTTAATAAATATCATAAATAAACTCCTTAATGTCCAGCTAAATAAATCAATGTTAAATCAAAACAAGATTTTTTGTACAAGAATGAATAAGTTTGATTGAACTGAGACTAAAAATGCCCGAATGAAGCTCGTGAAGAAAAAAAACGTGGTTTAAAAATCTTACGTAAAAGTGAAACATGAATTCCAGCTTTTTCGTTTTATTGAAGGTTCTTTCTTGAAAATAAACCATTCACATAATAGAAATATTAAACACAATATTTATTTGTTCAATGATTATGGCAAACTGTTATAGAACTTAAAGGGCTAAATGCATTATAAATAATAAATGTTACACTAATAAAATATAATTCTCGTGATAGATTAATGCGATAATATTTACCCTAAATAGAGAAGTATTAGTTCCCGATACAAATGATACACGAAGCAGTGTGGCCGGTCGTCTGGGCGCTCGTTTCTGACATCATGCGCAGTAGCCGTCTGAATCATTTGCTCGCTTGAACCTACCTGGTATATTAGAATACCATGGGAGATTAGGGATGTTCGATTTATGGGCTTTGAATCGATTCTCTGGAGCGATGTAGATTAAGAGGCGTAGTATGGATTCAGGCAAAAGATAGTGCATTGAATCCATCTTCCTAAGGTCGATCTAAGGAATCATGTAAATAAAGTTTGCTTTATCTGACTACACTAACCAAAAGTGGCGCACCTAGAAATTTACACTGAGGGAGGGTTGGGCGGAGGGGGCCATCAAAATGTATTGAGGGTGGGGGTGGGAGGTAGCAAAAATGTATTTACCGTGGGGGTGGGAGGTAGCAAAAATGTATTTAGCGTGGGGGTGGGAGGTAGTAAAAATGTTTTAGGGATAGGGGTGGGGGCAGTAAAATTGTTTTAGGGATAGGGGTGGGGGCAGCAAAAATGTTTTAGGGATAGGGGTGGGGGGCAGAAAAAATGTTTTGGTGATAGGGGTGGGGGCAGGGGCAACAAAAATGTATCGAAGGTGAGGGTGGGAGGGCAGCAAAAATGTAACTTGAGGAGGGGTGGTGGAGGCGCCAAAATGCAACGAGTGGAGGGGTGGCGGAGGCTACAAAATGTATCGAGCGGAAGGGTGGGGGAGGCATTAAAATGTAATGAGCGGAGGGGTGGCGGAGGCTACAAAATGTATCGAGCGGAAGGGTGGGGGAAGCAAAATAAATGTATGACTTATTAAATGCCTCTTGAAGATATTTAAATTATTTTTGTGTTATCCACAAATGGCAGTGATTTAAATAATGTGTGTGTACTTACATACGAGTACAATGTACACTTGGTTTCTGTTCTTTTTTCTAATTTGTAAATTTAGGGGCACTTGTGTGTAGTGGTAAGTTTACTAAAATATGTTATTCACATTGAGGAGCACTTTATTATTTTACTCGAAGAGAAGAATCAGTGGTAGTGGACAACCATATTTGTGTAAGGGGAAGGGGCAGTTAGTAAACTGTCAACAGTAAAATTATGTATTTTTTAAGGGTTTTTGTCCTCCAACTTAAAAGGGAGATTCTTAAGAAAATCAAGCTATATTATATTAGAGACAAACCAGAACCTTAACCACTAAACCCCAGAGAGGGACGCACTTATTCTCTTTCCTCAGTCACAGCGAATTAATCTTTCAGAAACTGTGAAATCAGTACACCTTATTATTATTAATTAATTGTTCGAGAACCAGTGATTGTATTAAAACTAAATACACTTGTTGGTATCACTCTTGAGGAAACTCCACACCTTTTTGTGGGAGGGTGTGTCTTAAACTTGGGAATCACTAGCTTAGTGGAAGTGTAGATTGTAGATGTAAGTATTCTATAGTTACTAAAAGAACTCCATGGGGCAAATGAGATTTTTCCGAAATACTTCCAAACTATTGACTTGTTGACCAACACGTCACAAAAAATATTTCTTAATAAAAACGTGACATGATCACTCACAGAACCTAGACGTAAAAAAGAGCACATTACTGGCTTTATTCTCTTCACTTTACTAACTAAAGACCAATAATAACTAGTTAGTAAAACCTCTTTAGGTAAGGTGGAAAACAAACATATGGAAGACAGATAAAGGGATTACTCCGATCGAAAAGTCTAGAAACTTTGACTTTTTAATTGGTACTTTCATAAATAAGAGAGGTGACTGGACTATAGTCAGAAATTACTTAAAGTGTGGTAGAAAATCTAAATTTGGCAGGACCACTTCAGATAACCAAATAATACAAACAACTAATTCAGTGAACTGAAATTTGGAAGTAAGGCTTAGGGAATTTCAAATAAACTTAAGTCTTAACATTCAAAATTTTAAAATTGAGCTCTGGAAGAATGTTTGGGTGGGGGTAGGTATTAAATTAGAAAGCTCCTGTTGAGGTAGCTAGAAAACAATAATTTTCCAATAATGTAAAGGAATCGCACCAAACAACAAAATGAGCGTTTTATCTTTTTAAGTGGGGGCTGGTTAAATAGGGAGTTTTCAAAATTTCCTAAATTAAAAAAATCGAAACTACTTATCAGTAGTTGCAGGAGATTGGAATTTGTCAGGCGCAAGGACCACTCCAAGCCACAATGAAGGTCTGAACATTATTTAACTTCAAAATGAAAGACCAAAAAAAAGAAAGGGGTGTCTCCTCAAAATTTCCAAAGCAAGATACCAAAAATTGTTCAGTAGAAATTTGAAATATTTTATTGAATGTAGTAGACCTCTGTGCTATAGGGGGAAAGTGCTCACATCAGGACCATATGTTCGTGGGCTTAAACCCACGATTAATATTTCTTGAGCGATAAAATCGGTAGCACAACTTCCTTTGGAAGGGAAGTAAAGTGGTCAGTCCCATGTCGATTGTGGTATGTAAAATAACCCTGGAAGGAACGTGAAAATATCTTTCCCGGCTAAATCGGTAGGCCCCTTTCACTATTGCTCATAGGAAAAATGTATCGTATGCTGATATAAACAGTCGGTTAATAAAGTGAATAAATAAATTATTAAGTATAAAGTTACAAACAAATCCAAATAGCCAAATGGCTATATGGCTCAATATTTAAAACTTTAAATGAGGGCCACTAAAAGTTGAGGGCTGGAAATTTCTCATAACTAAAATTAACACTTTACTGTGGTACAAAATTGAAATTTATGCGAGATGGTAAAATATACCACGTCAAAAGTCCAAAATATTTAAAATTTCAAAATGAGAGGGATGGGGATGGGGCTGGTTGCAGTGGAATGGGGTATGAGAAGTTTCCGAAACTTGTAAAAAAAACTCGTTATGGTAGAAAATATAAATTATGCAGATAACAAAAGATTCTCCAATCTTTTTTTTAAATATTTAAATAAAACTCTAGTTTTAAGGAAAGCTAATAAATTTAAAAAAATCTAATGGAAACATACTCTGTAGTTGTAATAATTTTTCTAAATATTTCCAAACAGAATGATTGCCCCAAATATTAAAAATAAAAAATTGGCTAGCGGTTAGAATGACCGCACTAATAATCAAAAATCAAAATATTTCTAAATGGCTAGGACGACCACTCCAAACAATATACAATCAACATTTTTACACGCAGTTAAGATGACCGCCTCAAATCTAAATAAATGGAAAATCTGAGCAATTGTTTCTCAGAAATGGGGGGGATCAAACTTCTTTAATTAATGAGAGAAAACCTATCGGTGTGGGAGAAAGCTGAAGTTTGGCATTTGGCATGGAAGTAAATAATACCGTTCCGGATACCAGGGAAACGAATTATATCTGAATAAATGGAATATAAAGAGATGTAACATCTTGAAATTGATACATCTAATATATAACTTTTTTTTTCGGTGTGGTTGAAAATTAAAATTTTGCAGGAACGTAAAAGAACCATATCGTACAATAAAATAAGTCTTGCCATTTCAATATGGGGTTTTAAGAACCGTAAAGGAGGAGGGGGTTACTTGGAATCTCTCAAACTGTAATTTTGGAATTTCAAAATTGAGGCGAGGGAAATTAATGAAAAGGGGTGAGAGGGGTGGTGGTAGCAAAGCTGTTAACTAAATGGGAATAGATACGGTCGACAGTTTTAATTTTAATAGGCAGACGGGAAAACCTCTTAGTAAAAACACAAAGTTAATATCTTAAAGGAGATCCATAGCGTTGCGATTACGTACCTAATATATCAACCTCAATGGTCTTAGGGTAAAGTGCCTGCCCCAAGACCCAATGTTCGTGGGTTCAAACCCAGCTTGACTAGACAATTTTTTTATCAAGCGATTCAAATCGGTAGCACAACTTCCTTTGGAGGAGAAGTAAAGCGTTTGGTCCCATGTCGAATGTTGCATGTAAAAGAAACCTGTAAGGTATATGAAAATACCTCTCCTGGTAAAATTGTTAGGCACTTCAGTAAGGGAGAAGTGCAGTTTCTGGGGCACACATTAATCAAGAGTTGGAGGTTTCCTGAGATGACACGATAGATATGTTGATGTGATATGGGGGATGGGGAGGTGGGGGGATGACTGAGAGATGTGATGGGGGGTTTAGATGTGAGGTGTGGAGGAGAGGGGATGGGTGGTTGGAGCACCTGGCTGCCTGAGAGGGAGACATATTTTTTTTGTGCAGCATACGAGGACTCATTTGCATAATTGAAGGGTTGGAGCACGTGCTGATGCAGTTACGAGGACATGACAGAGAGAGGTGACGAGTCATGGTTCTTCCTCTCTCTCTCATCAGATTGTGAAGGGTGACAGAGAGAGGTGAGGGGTCAGGCAGGGTTGAGTGTTCTCTCTCCCGACGAGCCAGCGAGTTTTTTTCTCCTTTGGTGCACAACATGAGGGATGTGGGGAGGGGATGACTGAAAGATGTGAGGGGGAGACTATTTTTTTTTGGTACGGTCAGATCTAGATGTCTCGGGTTCAATCCTCGGTACTGTACGTATCTATAGTGTAGATCCAGGAAACAACCTAATGGAACAGGCTACAGATCCATATCTCCCAGGTTGAATCCTCGGTACTGTACATATCTATAGTGTAGATCACAGGAAACAACCTAATGGAACAGGCTACTGATCTAGAGGTCCCGGGTTCAATCCTCGGTATTGTACATATCTATAGTGTAGATCACAGGAAACAGCCTAATGGAACAGGTTACAGATCTAGAGGTCCCGGGTTCAATCCTCAGCACTTTACATATCTATAATGTAGATCATGGGAAACAACCTAATGGAACAGGCTACTGATCTAGATGTCCCGGGTTCTATCCTCAGCACTTTAGATATCTATAATGTAGATCATAGGAAACAACCTAATGGAACAGGCTACAGTTCCATAGGTCCCAGGTTGAATCCTCAGCACTTTACATATATATAGTGTAGATCACAGGAAACAACCTAACGGAACAGGCTACAGATCTAGAGGTCCCGAGTTCAATCCTCATATATATAGTGTAGATCACAGAAAACAACCTAACGGAGCAGGCTACAGATCTAGAGGTCCCAGGTTCAATCCTCATATATATAGTGTAGATCACAGGAAACAACCTAACGGAACAGGCTACTGATCTAGAGGTCCTTGGAGCATGTGATGGCGAGATGGGTTGGGTGTGGAGCAGCTGACCTTTGGGATGAGAAGGGTTGTCTCTCGTACGGTCTGGCTGTTTTTTCTCCCTATCATCGTGACGTAGCGTATAGACCCTATGGGTAGGGTTGTACGGTGCTCACACGGTAAAGTGTGTCAGGCTAGGCTTGACGTAGTGACTGGGGTGCACAGGTGTGCCAGCTGCACTTGAAAGAGCCGTATATTCTCATAACAGTCAAGGTATTTTATCTAATTCATGAACTTTAGAACAAAAATTTCTTTCTATGTGACATGCTTAGAATCATGATACTTTGTGTTGAGTAGTTTTCACATTGAGGGTCTAGATCCGTGTACTTTGTGGGAGGGGGATTATACATATCATAGACAATCCCCTTAGCATGGGTGTGTGTGTGTGCGTGTTAGGATAACCGTACTTAATCTAAGTCAATAATCATTGAATTGTTTTCACGTTAAATGTGAATAGTTACACCCTATCTCTATCTTGAATGTGTATGTGTGTGTGTGTGTGTGTGTATGTGTGTATTCGTGTTAGGATAACCGTACTTAATCTAAGTCAATAATCATTGAATTGTTTTCAGGTTAAATGTGAATAGTTACACCCTATCTCTATCTTGAATGTGTATGTGTGTATGTGTGCATGTGTGTATGTGTGTATGCGTGTTAGGATAACCGTACTTAATCTAAGTCAATAATCATTGAATTGTTTTCAAGTTAAATGTGAATAGTTTAAAAAGAATTGTTTACATCATTAACTAACAATACGAGGTTCGAATCTCACTCCCAGGACAACTCGTAAGACCTAAGGTACACGTCAGTGCTAAAGAGCGTGCTAGACATGTACATTTATTCATGATAAGAGTGCACGGGACAGAAACTTATCATTTCAGCTGGATTAAAAATCAGCGTCATGTAGCTTATTCTGTAGGAATGTACGTTAAATGTAATTTTGACGATAGTCTCTGAGTACCGTCACTTCACGGGAAAAGATTGTACTGACCAATTTGTTGAGGCGCTCGTAGATACAGCGAAGCGTGTACTAGAGTACTATAGTACCGTCGTACCAATGAAACCGTTAACTCCTGCTCAAAGAGACGCTCATAATACAGCCTCTCATTGTCATATATGCGAGAAGCCCTACAAGAATGATGATATTCGGGTTATGGATCATTGTCACTTGACTGGACTTTATCGTGGGACTCGAGGTCGGATCATCACTGAGTTCATTGGTTTACGTCCTAAACTCTATTCATTCTCGGTACAAGGAGATGGAGAGACGCTCAAGGCTAAAGGGGTGAAGAGTAGCGCGTTAAGAACGCTTTCATTAGAGGATTATCGTAATTGTTTGACAGATGAGACGATAGTCATGAGAGAGGCTCGTTCAATAAGAGCTGTAGGATTCAAACTTTACACACAAAAATTCAATAGGCTCGCTCTATGCTCTATCGACGACAAAAGATATAGAGTACCAGGAACTGTCAATACTCTTCCTTGCGCCCATTACTCAATCAGACCGTCAACTCTATAGTGAACAGTGCGTCTATGTGAAAAAAATCATGTTCTCTACAGTGTAAGTGATTATAACTAAACCTAAAAAAATTCAAGTTCAGTAGTCTCTATAGTGTATAAATATTCATGTTCTATACTGTAAGTGATTAAAACAAATAAATATTCGCGTCATGTACTCTATTGTGTTAATGTATAAAAAATTCATGTTCTATACTGTAAGTGACATGCTACTGATCTAGAGGTCCTTGGAGCATGTGATGGTGTGAGGGGGTGGGTGTGGAGCAGCTGACCTTCGTTAAACTTGGTGCAGATACGGCGAGAACATGTTGTAGGAGGGTTGGAGCGCGTTATCTAGCACGCGGATGACAGAGAGAGGTGATGTGTCAGGGTTCTCCTTCTCTCTCTCTGAGGTGAGGAGCCAGGGTTGAGTGTTCTCTCTCCCGACGAGCCATCGAGTTTTTTTCTCCCTCTTTCATCGGTGTGATGTGGTAGGGCAGCTTATGGACCTCGAACGCTGGGATATGATAAGTATTATCCTCCCCTAATTAAATAGTACAGAGTATATTCTATCTCAAACCCTGATGGTCAGTCCTAGCAAAGATTGGGAAATTTCGAACAATCTTAATTACCTTTAAATGAGGCTGGATTATTAATTACCTTTAAATGATGTAGGATTATGAAGAAGTTAACAATATTTTTCTAAAAAATCAGTTACTTCATTTGAATATTGAATTAGGCAAAGTTCAAACAATCTTCCTTAAACATGGTGCAGATACGGGGACAGGGATTGAGTGTTTTCTCTCTCTCTCTTTCATCGGTGTGATGTAGTAGGGTTTGGGAGGGTAGCTTGGGATAAGACGAGTATATTCTCTCTCTCTCAAACCCTGATGGTCAGTCCTAGCAAAGATTGGGAATTAAGGATATGACAAGTATTATTCACGCCTAAATAAATAGTACAAACCTAGTATATTCTTAATATTACATTGATACATATATTCAGTACAAAATTCTCTCTCTCAAAGATTCTTTCATGCATAGTCTTAGTCTTTCAACATACACATACATATAGTCCATTCAACACGCGCACGACCGGTTCTGTGGTGACGGCGAGCCTCGAACCATGATGGATCGGGTTTCAATCCCTCTCTCTCAAACCCTGATGGTCTGACTTCAATTCTCAGTCCTGACCAAAGATTACGAATTAAGGTTAAATATCTTCTGTATGTTTTTCAATCCTTAGTCCTGACAAGTATTATTCTCTCTCTCACAAGTTAATTACATTAAACATTAAACATTTATTGGGAATTTAGGAATTAAGGTTAAATATCTTCAGTACGACAAGTATTATCCCATCTACTTAAATATGTAGTGGTGTTTAGTCACAGGTCCCAATATCACTCATGATATCTAAACATTATATCTTCCATCATCCCCATCAAAGTTTAAAGACGTTTGCTTAAAAACAAAGTCCATTAATTACCTTTAAAAATTAGCTCAGTACAGCAAAGTTCAGTCATCCAAAGTTCAAACAATCTTAATTACCTTTAAATGAGGCTGGATTATGAAGAAGTTAACAATATTTTTTTCTAAAAATCAGTTACTTCATTTGAATATTGAATTAGCCAAAGTTCAAACAATCTTAATTACCATTAAATGAATTACCTTTAAATGAGGATGTAACAAGGAGATTGGTTAAATACACTCTCTTCAACTCCTCCCTAGTAGGATCGTAAAAGTTCTGCATGTGTAGATTTAAACCATTCCTAAATCAGTTACTTCATTTGAATATTGAATTAGCCAAAGTTCAAACAATCTTAATTACCTTTAAATGAGGCTGGATTAAGAAGAAGTTAACAATATTTTTCTTCCAATCATTAACTTCAATCCTCAGACGGTTCTCTCTCTCTCTCTCCCGGCAGGTTTCTCTCTCTGGGAGGCGTACGTTCCGGTTCACCTGCAGCTGGCTCGCCTCATATGGTAGCTTCCCTTCCCGTCTTTGGGTTAGCACATTATCATAGAGATAGGACGGTAGGTCTACCCTTTATTGATAAACATCGCTATGCAGTTTCTTGACGAAGAATCGTTCTGCACGAGTCTCCGAAACATTGGGTGAGGGATGGGTGCAGCTCCTGAATTATAACGTCGTCTCTCGCTCGACATAAGAACCCCTCGGTCTTTTATCTAAACAGTATTTGAAGCGAGGTCAATACGGTTTCCTCCCCTCATCTGGGATATCCCACTGAGGACGGGAAGATCGAGTTTTGAATCTCTGTCGGGTGAACTGTGGGTGGTTTTTCACTCTCCCTCCACGCAAATCCGCTCCGATGTAAAAAAAAAGCTACTGGTCGTCCGTCCATCAATGAATCTGCCTTAAAATATGGTCATTCATCATGAGCACGGGGCGAATCCTGGATAGCTCAGTGGTAAGAGCATGAGCTGAGTCCCAACCTTCCAGGTCAAAGTTGAATAAGAATTCTTCTCCATATTGCTACTACGTCATGATTAACAAAACTATATACACTTTATTATAAGCCAGATATGTTTTGTTTACGTCCCTCTTTACACACCATATTTCTTACAACTTTGCTGACAGCTTAAAAAAAGTTACTAAAGCTCGTATACAATAGGAGAGTAGGTGACAGAGGGTTCTTTATTGCAAGCATTGGCCGAAAGTCACTAATGATAACCTTTTGACAACTCATTTTTATTCGATTGGTAATACTATATTAGCACCACGTCTTACTTACGCTAATGTGAGATGAAATGAAGGACCTACAGTTTAACGGTGAAGGCCTGGCATTCCTCACATGTCTTGCCAGAGGTGAAGGAAGGGTTTGGTAATCAGATAAATCTGTGCCGAGACCGAGGATTGAACCCCGGACCCCCCGCACAGAAGTAAGACACTTTACCCCTAGACCGCCAATTACCCTAATGTTTTCAATAAAAAAAACTTCTGCTAGCTGTCACCACCTCTTCCTCTGTAGATGAGCTATATATTTTTCAAGTATTCATAAGTCAAGGGATTTTCTTACAGCTGTCACTTTTGATATATATCAATCAAATGTTGATCACATTCGTAAGAAAATCAAGGGCATGGGTGTATAAACTGTGTGGATAACCAGATGTGTACAAAGTTCGAGTATATAAACATACCTGCTCCGTCGGGTACGCATGCAAAATCGTCAATCTCGACTTTCTTGTGGTGGGGAAGTCTAGGTTCATATCTCTACCAGGTAAACGGGGGGGGGGGGGGGGGGTTATTCGAAATGTTTTATCACTCACCCTTCACTCAAACGTTGAAACACTAGCTCTATATTCTACCTTCCTCATCACTACCTCATTACTGTAAATTAGCGAGAATCCCGATCGGGTAATAAGGCACGTAACGTGGTGAAAATAATGTTTGCTACGGTAGGTAAGATAATTTAGTATTTCCGTTCATCAAAATATCACATTCCTGCTGCGATGTTATGGATTGTATTATCTAACTGTCCATCTATAACACCTCTAGGATTTCATAAAAATACTCATGGAGCACCTAGTACTACCAACAGATAAATTAGCTATATATTTAGTTGTCAAATGTAGAACCAACGGTTTAGCATATGAATATTTAAATCCAGTAACTTTAAGAATTATAATACAAATGTCAATTCATAATTGGTCGATTATAGTTTGTAGCGCGTATGTTATTATTAGCACCACGTCTTACTTACGCTAATGTGAGATGAAATGAAGGACCTACAGTTTAACGGTGGAGGCCTGGCATTCCTCACATGTATTGTCAGAGGTGAGGGAAGGGTTTGGCAATCAGATAAATCTGTGCCGGGACCGAGGATTGAACCCCCGGACGTCAGCGCAGAAGTCTGACACCTTACCCCTAGATCACCAGGTCACCCCGGTAGCGCGTATGATGATGGTATAATGTTAGTTCTGTGGTATAAGTTAATAATCTTTAAAATCTTTAAAAAAGATTTGTTTACATCATTAACTGACAATACAAGGTTCGAACCAGCTTAACACTTAAGATTTATTAGACACAAAGTACAGTTTAAATCAATTAGAACTTTCATCTACGATATCTAAACATTATATCTTTTACTATACTCACTAGACTATTATTTATCATCATGCTCATCAAAGTTTAAAGGTGTTTGCTTAGTTAATATTAATTACCTTAGTTCAGTCATTTATTATTTAAAAAAAAAACACAGGCAAAGTTCAGTCATTTATTACCTTTAAATATTAGCTTAGTACAGCAAAGTTCAACCATTAATTACCTTAAAAAACATACAGTCCATTAATTACATTGGCTAAATTGCTTAGTTAGTGACTGGATTACTAATATATTTTTTTAGAATTAAACATAGAACTATATCAAACTAAATATTTCACGAAAGACCCTCTACATTCATCCCGACAACCAGTAGTTTTTTTTACATCAGAGCGGTTCATATTTGAATACCAAGCAATTGTACAATTTTTTAATGAAGCTTATCGCTTAATTATCTTTAAATGAAGCTGGATTATGAAGAAGTTAACAATATTTTTTAAAAAAAATCAGTTACTTCATTCGAATATTGAATTCGCCAAAGTTCAAACAATCTTAATTACCTTTAAATGAATTACCTTTAAATGTGAATGGATTATGACAAAGTTAACAATATTTAAAAAAAATCAGTTACTTCATTTGAATATTGAATTATGCAAAGTTCAAACAATCTTAATCACCTTTAAATGAGGCTGGATTATGACGGAGTTAACAATATTTTTCTAAAACACAGGCAAAGTTCAGTCATTTATTACCTTTAAATATTAGCTTAGTACATCAAAGTTCGACCATTAATTACCTTAAAAACATACAGTCCATTAATTACATTAGCCAAAGTTCAAACGATCTTAATTGCCTTTTCATTAATTCTTTTACAAGATTCATACATTTAAAAAAGTTAATTACATTACCTTAAAAACACGAAGTCCATTAATTACTTTTTTAACCAAAGTTCAAACAATCTTAATTACCTTTAAATGAATTACCTTTAAATGAGACAGGGTTATTAATTACCTTTAAATGAAACACAAAGTCCATTAATTACCTTTTTTGACCAATGTTCAAACAATCTTAATTACCTGAATATTGAATTAGCCAAAGTTCGAACAATCTTAATTACCTTTTCATTAATTCTTTTACAAGATTCGTACATTTAAAAAAGTTAATTACATTAAACATTTATTTCCTACGGATGCATAGAACTTTCATCTACGATATCTAAACATTATATCTTCCACTATACTCACTAGACTATTATTTACCATCATCCTCAACAAAGTTTAAAGACGTTTGCTTAAAAACAAAGTCCATTAATTACCTTTAAAAATTAGCTTAGTACAGCAAAGTTCGGTCATCCAAAGTTCAAACAATCTTAATTACCTTTAAATGAGGCTGGATTATGAAGAAGTTAACAATATTTTTCTAAAAAAACAGTTACTTCATTTGAATATTGAATTAGCTAAAGTTCAAACAATCTTAATTACCATTAAATGAATTACCTTTAAATGAGGATGTAACAAGGAGATTGGTTAAATACGCTCTCTTCAACTCCTACCCTAGTCGGATCGTAAAAGTTCTGCATGGGTAGATTTAAACCATTCCTTAAGTAGTAGAACATTTTCCGTAGCACAAGAATAGAAGCTAGCGTAATGAGTAGCGCACTTGTTTACGTTGTACAGTTTTTTTTAGCTTTCTCAAGGAAGGACATCCAAGTTCGCCTAACTCAAAAAGCTCATACTTGTCAGTATCGGAACCTATGAGTTTCTCTACCCAAGTTAACTTCTCCGCTCCTTTGATATAGGTCGATACTCGTGAGCCGTACCGTTCTAGATGGGGGATTATGGTGGAACGTAGATTCATATATGGTATATCACCCTCACTCCAAGATAGTCCATGATGATGAGTTCTTACCCACTCTATATTTTCCATAGTCGAAACAGAGAGGTTATCCAACTTACACGGCGGAAGAAACTTATAGTTGATTTCCTCGAAATGTTCAAAATGTAAAACACTCACCTCTTAGAAAACGAATGATATTTCTTCGCCCGAATATCCTTGCACATCGATCAACATAGCGAAGCGCTCTAATGCAGAAAAAAGAAGCTACTGTTTGCCGGGATGAATGCAGATGAGTCCGCCTAGAAGTTCAGATCTATATATATATAGGGAACGTGAGTATATTGTTCATCTCACGCAGATGTTCTCGTGTGAAGCGAGTTATCAAGATTCATGTTACTGAAGCGAGATAGCTGCGGGGAGGAAGCTTATAATCAAGATTCTCTACCCTTCCTCGGAGCATACCTTCCAACCCTCCCGCAGGGTCATAATTCAGGAGCTCGTACCCTCTCCACATGCTCCGGAGGCCGTTCAGCCTGATTAGAATCGGAGGTATTCTTAAATAACTCTAGCCTAACATGAAGAGACACCATTCTCAATCATAGGTCAGGTATTCCAAGACGATGGGGAGGTCTGTTTTTTTCCTCATTATCTATTAATATTAACTAAGCAAGCGTCTTTAAACTTTGATGGGGATGATGGAAGATATCGTAGATGAAAGAACAACTACAGTATATGAAACATTATAGGTGATATTGAGACCTGTGACTAAACACAACTACAGTATATGAAACATTATGGGTGATATTGGGACGAGTAACTAAACATAACTACAGTATATGAAACATTGAGTGATATTGGGACCTGTGACTGAACACAACTACAGTATATGAAACATTATAGGTGATATTGGGACCTGTGACTAAACACAGCTACAGTATATGAAACATTATGGGTGATATTGAGACGAGTAACTAAACATAACTACAGTATATGAAACATTACGAGTGATATTGGGACCTGCGACTAAACACAACTACAGTATATGAAACATTATAGGTGATATTGGGACCTGTGACTAAACACAGCTACAGTATATGAAACATTATGGGTGATATTGGGACGAGTAACTAAACACAACTACAGTATATGAAACATTATGAGTGATATTGGGGCCTGTGACTAAACACAACTACAGGGAGAGAGAGAATAATACTTGTCAGGACTAAGGATTGAAAAACATACGGAAGATATTTAACCTTAATTCGTAATCTTTGGTCAGGACTGAGGAGTCTTACAAGGATACTGTTGGTCTAAGGTGTCGGACTTCAATCCTCAGTCCTTAGGATATCTCCATTTTCTTTTAAAACACATAGATACAAAATAAATTAGTCGGTTTTTTCCACAAGTTATAGTTCTTGAAATTGTTGTTTTGTTTATACATTAACACTAATCACTTACACTATAGAGTACAGGACGTGAATATTTTTTTTAGTTTTAATCACTTACAGTATAGAACATGAATTTTTTATACATTAACACAATAGAGTACATGACGCGAATATTTATTTGTTTTAATCACTTACAGTATAGAACATGAATATTTATACACTCTAGAGACTACTGAACTTGAATTTTTTTAGGTTTAGTTATAATCACTTACACTGTAGAGAACATGATTTTTTTCACATAGACGCACTGTTCACTATAGAGTTGACGGTCTGATTGAGTAATGGGCGCAAGGAAGAGTATTGACAGTTCCTGGTACTCTATATCTTTTGTCGTCGATAGAGCATAGAGCGAGCCTATTGAATTTTTGTGTGTAAAGTTTGAATCCTACAGCTCTTATTGAACGAGCCTCTCTCATGACTATCGTCTCATCTGTCAAACAATTACGATAATCCTCTAATGAAAGCGTTCTTAACGCGCTACTCTTCACCCCTTTAGCCTTGAGCGTCTCTCCATCTCCTTGTACCGAGAATGAATAGAGTTTAGGACGTAAACCAATGAACTCAGTGATGATCCGACCTCGAGTCCCACGATAAAGTCCAGTCAAGTGACAATGATCCATAACCCGAATATCATCATTCTTGTAGGGCTTCTCGCATATATGACAATGAGAGGCTGTATTATGAGCGTCTCTTTGAGCAGGAGTTAACGGTTTCATTGGTACGACGGTACTATAGTACTCTAGTACACGCTTCGCTGTATCTACGAGCGCCTCAACAAATTGGTCAGTACAATCTTTTCCCGTGAAGTGACGGTACTCAGAGACTATCGTCAAAATTACATTTAACGTACATTCCTACAGAATAAGCTACATGACGCTGATTTTTAATCCAGCTGAAATGATAAGTTTCTGTCCCGTGCACTCTTATCATGAATAAATGTACATGTCTAGCACGCTCTTTAGCACTGACGTGTACCTTAGGTCTTACGAGTTGTCCTGGGAGTGAGATTCGAACCTCGTATTGTTAGTTAATGATGTAAACAATTCTTTTTAAACTATTCACATTTAACTTGAAAACAATTCAATGATTATTGACTTAGATTAAGTACGGTTATCCTAACACGCATACACACATACACACATGCACACATACACACATACACATTCAAGATAGAGATAGGGTGTAACTATTCACATTTAACCTGAAAACAATTCAATGATTATTGACTTAGATTAAGTACGGTTATCCTAACACGAATACACACATACACACACACACACACACATACACATTCAAGATAGAGATAGGGTGTAACTATTCACATTTAACGTGAAAACAATTCAATGATTATTGACTTAGATTAAGTACGGTTATCCTAACACGCACACACACACACACCCATGCTAAGGGGATTGTCTATGATATGTATAATCCCCCTCCCACAAAGTACACGGATCTAGACCCTCAATGTGAAAACTACTCAACACAAAGTATCATGATTCTAAGCATGTCACATAGAAAGAAATTTATGTTCTAAAGTTCATGAATTAGATAAAATACCTTGACTGTTATGAGAATATACGGCTCTTTCAAGTGCAGCTGGCACACCTGTGCACCCCAGTCACTACGTCAAGCCTAGCCTGACACACTTTACCATGTGAGCACCGTACAACCCTACCCATAGGGTCTATACGCTACGTCACGATGATAGGGAGAAAAAACAGCCAGACCGTACGAGAGACAACCCTTCTCATCCCCAAAGGTCAGCTGCTCCACACCCGACCCATCTCGCCATCACATGCTCCAAAGACCTCTAGATCAGTAGCCTGTTCCGTTAGGTTGTTTTCTGTGATCTACACTATATATATGAGGATTGAACTCGGGACCTCTAGATCTGTAGCCTGTTCCGTTAGGTTGTTTCCTGTGATCTACACTATATATATGAGGATTGAACCCGGGAGCTCTAGATCAGTAGCCTGTTCCGTTAGGTTGTTTCCTGTGATCTACACTATATATATGTAAAGTGCTGAGGATTCAACCTGGGACCTATGGATCTGTAGCCTGTTCCATTAGGATGTTTCCTATGATCTACATTATAGATACGTACAGTACCGAGGATTGAACCTGGGACATCTAGATCTGACCGTACCAAAAAAAAATAGTCTCACCCTCACATCTCCCAGTCATCCCCTCCCCACATCCCTCATGTTGTGCACCAGAGGAGAAAAAAACTCGCTGGCTCGTCGGGAGAGAGAACACTCAACCCTGCCTGACCCCTCACCTCTCTCTGTCACCCTTCTCAATCTGATGAGAGAGAGAGAGGAAGAACCATGACTCGTCACCTCTCTCTGTCATCCGCGTGCTAGACAAACTGTGTCCTCGTAACTGCATCAGCACACGCTCCAACCCTTCAATTATGCAAATGAGTCCTCGTATGCTGCACTAAAAAAATATGTCTCCTCTCAGGCAGCCAGGTGCTCCAACCACCCATCCCCTCTCCTCCACACCTCACATCTAAACCCCCCATCACATCTCTGTCATCCCCCACCTCCCCATCCCCCATCTCACATCAACATATCTATCGTGTCATCTCAGGAAACCTCCAACTCTTGATTAATGTGTGCCCAGAAACTGCACTTCTCCCTTACTCACTTCCGCTCTTGTTCATAAAATTTCTCGCTAATTAATTCATTCTTTTCTGAAAGTGAGTGTTAAACACTTAAACTAAACGTAGCTAAACATTGAAGAATAAGCGGCTATAGGAATGATATATCATGTTCTGAAAATTGAAAAATGACACCTGTACACGGGAATTGAACCCGGGACCTTTGGCTAATTCGCCAATGCTCTTACCACTGAGCTATCCAGGATTCATCCCGTGACCATGGTCATTCTTCACTCAATTGATTCCCATGTCCGGGTGTGATTTTCAAGTTTCAAAATATGATATCTAGATGGAGTAATCTTAACTAAAAAGCATAAATAATAGCTTTGGCTATTTGATTCAATGACATAATAGCTAAAATAAACTTCTGGTGACATAGCTCTGCGAGTTTTGATCTATTTGGAAACCATGATGCCCACATATTCAATGTGTGTTTATAATAGTGGATTGCGTTAGTTTGTGTACTCATTTCAACTCCTGGGTAAGATTTTGTTTAAAATATTTAATATACTTTAATTATTTTTTACTGCTTTAGTCCAATATTGTACAAGAAGAAACTTTAAAAATGCCGGATGTTAAACGTCTTTATATAATTTTTAAGCAGCTTACCCGTTCGAAGAATGGGTCAAAGTGCTAGTAATTAATAAAACAAATAAGATATATTCCTAGAATGCCAAATTTGAGTAACTTTTAATCAATATATGTTGTTGAAAATGGGCTGCCTATATAAATCAGGGTTTGGCTAAGAGCTCTGCCAGAGCCTGCCCTCACGCTGCTCTGGATGAAGAAAATGTCCTGCTCAACCAGGATACACTAGATGGTTGTTACACAACAATAACAGGATATTGCACATCAAGAAACTTAGTATTTTATGTGTAATGTGCTTTCCACGAGCATGAGTTGATTAGTCACTTTATTGTACGGTTAAAATCAGTGCGTGACCAGAAGTGTCAGTACATGATATAATATGCTCTTTTGTTCTCTTTTGGAAGCATTAGAACTCTTTTCGATGAAGCAAAGAATTTAATACATCGTTTGAAATGTGTTTGATTTACCAGAATTTATTAGATTTTTATTTTTGTTTCATTATAATATATTAGTTTTTTATTAGAAAGGGGAGTTTGTTCAAAGCGTTTATTACTTCTCTTGTAGTCTTACAAATGACTAACAAACGTTAATTGAATATAAAAATACAGTGTTTAACCTAACTCGATGAAGATAGAAATTAACTTTTCAATATCTCATAGTACTTTATCGATTGACAATGAAATTTCAATACCGATTTGGGTGTTTGCTCTTTCACAAATGCGATTCTGAAAACTAGGGTGGGCCCAGTAAATTTTGATGCTCTTCAAACATTGTATCCGTACTAGTGGCGTGAAATGTGACTTTTAGGTTGTTGTTAAACTTCTTTATATTTACTAGCCTAATGTTGTTATTATCATCGAGTCTTACAACCCATTCGGGTTGTACGCACTTACGCTAATGTGTAATGGTAAGGTGATTGTGGGATGAAATTGAGGACCTACAGTTTAACGTGGGATCCGAACCACGGTGGTGGCCTGGAATTCCACACATTCACAAGATGTGAATAGTACAAGTCTTGTCAGAGGTGAAGGAAGGGTTTGGCAATCAGATAAATTTGTGCTGGGACCGAGGATTGAACCCGGACCCCCAGTAGCCTAATGGATTTGTACACTTGGTTAGTCTCGATAAGTACAATAACATTATCTATCACCGCGTCTTACTACCCGTTTGGGTTATACAATTAAGTACTAATTAGGCTAATGGATTAGGAATGAGGAAGGTTATTATTATTATTATTATTACCGCGTCTTACTACCCGTTCGGGTTATACGCAATTGAGGAAGGTTGAATGTAGAGGAAGTGAACCCGCATTTGCGTGGAAGGGGAGTGGAAAACCATTTAGTAAAACCACCCCAGTCCACTCGACCGAGATTCGAACCTCGATCTCCCCTTTTTCGGCAGTCTAGCTCAACACAAGTAGAAAAATACTATATTAAAAGCTACTTCAATAAGAAAGGTAAGCTTACATTTCGGGGTGCTTGAATTACAAACAAGCTATACTAAGGGACCATTTTATGTTTTGTGATTGTTATATCTTTGGCTTGAATAATTTTGTTTGACAGTCAAGCCATATGTTAATTGGATTCAAATATGGATTATCTACTCTCATATTAAGTTGTGTGCATACACTTTAAATTGTTACGTAAAGCCCACCCAATTTTACAAATTATACGTTTGCTTTAGTTAGAAGAATTTAATCCACAAAAAAACCAAACTTATTATGAAATGTCTTTTTTTAACAGATAAAGGAAAATCGGTTTGTTCTATTTTATAGTTGTTTTATTAACGCTCCAGTTAGATGAAAAAAGTGGTTTTACACACACAAAAAAGTGGTATATTAATATATTTTTGGTAGATCAGTGACTGCAATTGAGATTCTTTGTATCAGCTGAGCTAGTTTCCTAACGTGATTGCATATATATCTATACTTATAAAATAACATGTCCTGACTGACTGACTGACTGACTGATTGATTCATCATCGCCGAGCGCAAACTATCAAGGCTACAAGCATGAAATTCGGAATGTATATTCATTTTGTTATGTAGGCACCCACTAAGAAAGGATTTTAGAAAATTTCACCCCAAAGGGGTCAAAATAGGGGATGATAATATGTATGATAATATGTATGAAAGTCCGTCATTTTGAAAGTTACATAAACAAAATTTTGTATTTCGGTTATTGACGTAAAACAAATAAATACGTGTTTCAGGAATTTAGGAAATTTTATTTAATAAGGGATGAAAAAGGGGGTGAAAGTTTGTATCGGACTTGCATTATTTTTGATCTGAGGTCAAGTTATGGTCATCAACGTAACGTAATATTTTAAATTAATCTGTAAATACATAAGTATATTTTCGTATTTGTATATAATCAACTTCCACGCGAGCAAAGCCGCGGGCAACAGCTATCTAGTACAATATATATCGTTGTAACATAGAACTTGGTTGGAAGTATGATTCATGATGAAAGGAAACTGTGTTGTTAAAATCACTTTAGTTTTACATACATGATTATTAGCTTAGTATCGAAACACATTGCCTGATTGTTATATGAGCGAATTTGCCACTTTGAATAAATTTATTTCAGAGCTCTTAAACATTTTATGGTCCAAGGGCAGAGTTGGTCTTTTGTTGGCTCGCGGGCCGCATTGCTGTACCGACAATATGAGGATTGAATACATTTTAAAATATTCGTATTAGCACATTCTTATACATTTAAACAAAATGAGGGAGTATAAGATAAAATATGTGTGAAGAAACCAGATAAATATACTTAATAAGATACAGTGTGAAATAATACATCAGAATTTAAACTCCATTCTCAAGACCATGCTTTTAGATTTATTTGTATCCACATTTTAACATTTTTCAGCGAGATGTTAGCATTATTTTCAACAGGTTTGTCAATGCCTGCTCTTATTTTCGATGCTGCAACTCAGTTTTGTTTTTTTGTTTCTTGTGGGTGTGAGTTATCCTGGGTTTTGATTAAATTTTACGATCTTCATTCTTGAAAAAAACTGCTCGCAGACTGAGATAAGTGCTACCGAAAAGTAACGTCTTCAAATCTTGTGGTGGAATAGCTGGGAAGTTGTTCTTGCAAACACATTTAGAGTAGATTTCAAATTCGAGTCACCCGCTGGTGGTGTAGTTAGCTAACGCGCTAGTCGTGTTGAGCTTGAATCTGAGGACGTGGAGATCGAGGTTCGAATCTCGGTCGGGTGAACTGGGGGGGGGGGGGGTTTCCTAAATGGTTTTCCACTCTCCCTCCACGCAAATGCGAGTTCACTTTGTCTAATTCAACCTTCCCAATTCTTAATCCATTAGCGTAATTATTACTTAAAGCGTATAACGCGGACGGGTAGTAAGACGCAGTGCTAAATAATAATAATAATAAAAAATTTGAGTCCCTAGTTGAATTTTTCTTATAGATTAGTGTTGCATCGCAAATCAATCGGTTCCATTTGCATATTACCAGACATATCAACGTACACTGAAAGTACTAGAAACAGGTTAGTTAGTTTTAATTTTCTTAAGTCCATGAATATTCTTTCATATCGGCTAATGAAGTGCATATTTAATCATGTCAAAACACTCGCACTTCAACAGTTTGGGGAAATGAGTCAAGTTTTTTTTTTTTCTGAAGCTGAATTTTCCATAAACAAAGTTTATTTCGAAAAGATCTAATGCTATCAGACAGATTGTATATTAAGCTATGTTTTCTTTGTACTCGTATGTTCAGATTATTAAGATATTTATTTCATTATGTCTGTCAATAATCCAATCCAGGTTAATTTAATTGAAGTATGGGTTTCTTTAACTTCCATTAAAAGCTTTTATGGCTTCCGTCAAGTCAAAGATCCTTTCCAACGTTTTCACTTTCGAAAGCTAACGACATAAGAACAATATCTCCATACTCTGAATATATATAGAACAAAAAGTTTTGTAACTCTCTGGTTGTGTCATCGGGATCAGACGAAGTTTGCGATTTTTGTGACTACCTTCATCACTTCATCGAAACTAATTGATTTCGCACATAGGTTCTGTTGGTGGATAATACAGTGATACTGCATTAAGGGCAAGTCATCTTCGCTTTTCTTTATCAAAGCAACAAGTGCTTCATGTTTACTACGATCACAGTCCACCGTGTTTTATAACTCCAGATGGATTTGAAAACTTAAGATTGACTCGATTTAAGACAACATACAGTACCTCTTAAACGTTAGAGGATATCACATAATTTCATTATTTCTTTCATAGGATAAAGGCCCGCAATCTCTTGATTATCATCAATACCACGGACTAAAATGGCTTACTTTGCTATATTAGTTATATCCGTACTTTCTCATCAATAGCAACGGGTTAAGCAGTGAGCTTGAATGGACGATCCTTGAGAAGATTTTAAGACAATCTGACTTTGGAAAAAGATATGCTTTTGAAATGGACATGATACGTCAGCACTCTTTTGTGAATTCGCCATCTGAGAAAGATTTTTATTTAGAATTAATTTTTTCTTAAATAATAAAGCTGACCTAATCACTGGCTTCGGTTGATACATTTTGTTTCTTAAATGTAAATTGATTGATTTGTAGCTGTTTATTTAAATCATCCAATTTATCACTCCGCATTTGACACTGAACAGCGTTGGGTTTTCAAGCAAGTAGTTTTATAATTTTAAATTCTTTCATGACAGAAAACGATGGTACACCAAACACACTGGCTTCTGAAGAGCTTCAACAAAAAAAAAAAAATATTTTTTGTCCATTTCTGTTGTGAAAACCCTAAACTCATCACTAACTTTGTTTTTTACTTAGCTAAACGCCATTGTAGCATACAGTAAACGCACTGCAGAAGAAACTACGACCTGGCACGTAATGGCGTCCTGTGTCTCAGTGATGATCGAACGTGAACACACTAGACTATGTTCGAAGGCACAAAAAATAGTACTTCCTCCCTTGTCCTTGTCTTCTAGAAATGTCATTTGCATGTTCAAGCTACTTAAATTAAACTCAATATTTTTATATATTAATATAGATAGTTTATATAGATACAATAATTTATAATGCGTTTGTGATTTCTCCAAATTTACAATACAATTTAAAAGAAGTTATAAAACTTAGAGCTTGCTCATAAAAGAATCGTTGGAAATGCACTGCAAAAAAATTGTTAAAAGCATCTACAAGAAGACAATTTTTGGTGTTCATTGAGGTATTCAGCCTGGAATATCTTTACTCCACATAGAAGATTTTTTGAATACAAAGCGATCATTTAATTTGAAATAAAACTGTAAACTTCCTTTTCCAATAAATTCAAATACTAATAATTCCATTGTCGCCTTTTTCTAGGCCTAGGCCCTTCTGCGAGCATCTCAATTCTTTTCTATAGAACACAATTTTTAGCTTATTTCGAATGCCAATTATTTTCTTTTTGAAGTCGTCAATAGCAGTATGAATTCTCACTGAATTGGTTTGCAGAACTTATAACTGATTAATTAATATTTCATCATGAGTCACTGAGTAAAATTTAACCAAAATTATGTACTTTTTTTAAGCCAGTCAACAAACCTGTTATTTATTTTTGAAACACTTGTCCGTATATTTTAGAAAACTTCAAGAATATAGTCTTTGTAAGTTAAGATTGAAATTTCCATCTAATTTGTGAGGACCGAGGTAGTTTTGTATACAATATGCATGCTCCAAAGCCGTTCTCTTGTCCGAAGAATGGGAGAAAAATGATGAAATCCAATTAAACTAGCAGAAAATATTTTTACACATTATTTTAGAATCAGCTTGTTCAAGCAATTTATTTAGTTTGTGCGCGTAGCAATAAATGTAATAATGAGCATTTTCATATTATTTATCTTTGATTGTACGTCTACCTCTACCTCACGTTATCCATAACAGCGGTTTCATCGCATGTCTGCGCGAACAGTTTGTTGACTACATCTGGCAGGGACTCTCCCTAGCACAGTTCACAGGACATACTAAACGACTGCTTAGTTAACTGTAGTAGTGTCAGGTTGTCATGGCAACTACCCTATGATATGGGCTTTAAGACCGACCACCCACAGCCACAGTGATGGCAACACACTCTACCGTAATTACTGGTAGCTGCTCTTTGGTGTCTCACGTTAATGTGATCGTGGTTTTACTAATTTTCTCAATAAGACGGGGGAATTATGTAACGTCAAAAGGGTTATTCATTTGTTTTTATTATGCAATAAAAATATGAGAGAAAAATCTATGACTTTCAAACAATGTTTTGTTTCTTCTTTAACTTTATTTTGCAGGGAGGGGGATGCCCCGGAACTGTCCTTCATGAGCCGCCATTGGTTATTTACATTTTAATATACTGCACCCTCAGCTATAAACTGTATTTATACCCGATACTTACATGTTTTCGAATGATAATTTTAATGGTTTGGAAAAAACCATATATTAACCAAAACAAGAGCCTTTAGTTAAAAAAGGGGTGACCTGGTGATCTAGGGGTAAGGTGTGGGACTTCTGTGCTGGGGTCCGGGGTTCAATCCTCGGTCCCGACACAAATTTATCTGATTAACAAATCCTTCCTTCACCTCTGACAAGACATCTTGTGAATGTGTGGAATGCCAGGCCTCCACCGTGGTTCGGATTCCACGTTAAACTGTAGGTCCTCCATTTCATCTCACAATCACCCTATCATTACACATTAGCGTAAGTGCGTATAACCCGAACGGATAGTAAGACGCGGTGCTAATAATAATAATAATAATATATATACATACACTTCTTTTGCCTTGAAAGGTGGATAGCTTAACCTTACGGACCCGTAGCACTATGGCGCAGCTGATATATGGTATACTGGAATCGTCCAAGGTAAGATTGATATTTTTCAGGGTAAAAAGAGTGTTAAATTTAATATAAGTAACGATTTATAATTTATACATGACTTATTTTATAGATCAAATATTACGTTTATTACTCATAGTGAAAAAAGGAGTACAGTGTGTTGTGTTTGACACAAACGTTCTAATAATGCTTTTATTTTCTGCAGTTTGCTTATACTAATAGAAATTTACTGTAAATGCAAAAAACAAGCTTGCAAAAATGTGCAAATATTTGCAAATTTAGCCATATCGCCTGTTGACGTCACCCAAAATTTGTCTTATCTTAACAAGGCCCCATATTTTATCGTTGCAAATTAATTGCAAGATTTTTCAAATTGCTAGCACTCATCTGGTACCGAGATAGAGTTGGTAATCTTTTATACATAACATTTTGAGCACATCTCAATGTATTTGATGTATGTGTCTTAGAATAGATGCACACACTGCTTCAAGACTAAACTTGACTTCTAAAACTCGCTGGGGTCATCGTTCACATTCTTGACCGGGGGTGTTGAATTGTATCCACTCCGAATGGTCTCCATTTAGACAGTTTTCAAATAAACAAATTGAATAAAAATACTGTAATGTATCCAATTGCATTATATTCACCAAATCCTGAAGTGTTTCCATTATGAATAGTTCACATTCAGACCGTTCGCAAATAAACATCCTTAATATAAAACCTCAATTGTATCAATAAATGGCGGACTTTTTAAGTTTTACCAAAAAAACTTTAAACGGGCGTAGTTTAGGAGATTCGTCACACTTTCGGTAGAGTGCAGCAGGATAGAATGTTCTTAGCTTACTCCATGATTACTAAAGTCCAGCCAAACCAATTTAATTTAAACAAACTATTTAGATTGTAATTTGTTTTTATTTAACTTAACAAATACAAGTACTGTAGGGCAACAGTAGTTAGAAAATGAACATTTGAAGCCCTTTTAAAAAACATGGTTCGCAGTAAAACTGTTTGTGTTATTTTATAGATATCAATCAACATTCTCTTTATATTTATATTATCAACGTTCACTTTTTTTTGGTGTATTTTCTAGAAGATGCTTTGAAAGTCATTTGGTAATTAAATTAATGTATAGGTAAATTGAAACTTAATTAGGCATTATTGGCTTTAATTCTCTTTTCAAGAAAGCTCCAAAAGTAATTTAAGAAGAAAGAAGTATTCTCTCTCTCTTTAAAGATTGCAGTAATTACTAGAACACTAATTTGCAACCATGTTTATCATATCAGGGGTTTTTTCAGGTCAATATAATTTAAACAAATATCGACTTTATAATTTAAGAGGCAAAACTTGTATTTACTTTGCCAACAGGCAATGTTTAAAAGAAAATAACATTGAAAAATTGGCTTTAATTTAGTCCACTTTAGAGGGAAAGGAGACCCTTGTGATGCCTTCTGGCGGGATTTTGGTAATGTGGGTTGACAACACTGCTTTGCTCACGGCCTAAGCACAGATTTAGACAGGACCGATAAACAGACCATGCCGAATAATAAACTGAAACTCCCAGTATTCTATCTTAGCCCTACATTTACCCAATCAGTTTAAATTTTGGATATTTTAGGCATAATTTTAATATTATAAAATAATGATAATGTGGCAACAAAGATAGGTAAATGGAGAGCTAAGGCTTGTGAGATTAGTTAATGCTGGCATCACACTGAAATAAAACTTTTATAATAGGGATTAGCTTAAGACCAATAAAAGTGGTTAGAGCAACAGTGTTAATTAACTATGGTAGATTATATAATAAGCTTTACCGTACTTAGTTTTTTAGCAAGAAAGTAGGACTTTTTTCTGAAATTTGCAGCCTTGTCAAAGATTACATTTTAATTTTGATATGGTTAAGTTATATTTGATCAAGTTCATACAAACGCATTTAAAATAAAACGCATATAGGATAAATTAAAATTAGCTATATTATATTTAACGCTTGTGTTTATTTATGTAAACATAGGTGTGCTCGTATGAAAATGTTATCGTTAAAGAATTTGTATTCCTCATTTTATAATGCAATTAATTTTGTAATAGAGGATTTTGGGGATACAAAACTTTAAAATTAAAATAAAACTTTCAAAACAAATTTACTGGTCCCATGAGATTGAAGAACTGAGATCGCGTTTGATCAAAGGTAGCACTGGAAAACCATGTTTATTATGTTTTGGCCCGGACAACAGTGGGACAATGCCGGTCATCACCATTTCCTTGTTGAAACGGGACTTTTCTGATAAATTCACATCGGAAAATAATTTTACGAAGCTATCCGCATCTTTCGGATATCTTTTTGGATTAGGTATATCCCCAATGATTTGGATAACTTTTAAAACGTCGTTCAAACTTTCGTCGGAAAACCAATCGTACTCCATATTGGAAGTCAGTTTTTTTTATCGTGAATTTAGTCTGGTGACTGTGTTGCTCAAGTTAAACTAAAAACTTTCCTGGCATGGAACTATGTAACGAGTACTTCACCTCTCTCTAAATTGCTTTGTCTGGGTTAAGGGAGGCTGCTTCATACAATTAGTAGCGTATCGCACTTGAGGTTTAAGCCTGACTGTGCAACCATGCCTTTTAATTTGTTTGGTGTTACGGCTCATCTTTTGGTCGTGTTTCAGACTAATAATAATTTAAGTTTGTTGATTTCGGCATCTAGCAGACAATTCAGATTGGATAGAATTCTGGATTCAGTGGATATTATGTAGATAATTCTAGTGTAGTAGCGGGCAATTTACGGCCCGTGGGCTACATACAGCCCGCGTCGTCAATTTGTGCGGCCTGGAGGATTTTGGACAGTTGCATACATCCCATTAACGATAAAAGTTTGAGTAGTTATTTAAACAATAGGTAGGCTAAGAAGCAACATTAGTCATGACATATTTAAATTTATTTGCTATGACATTATATTTTCTACGTTCTTTGTGTACCAAAGTTACATAGTTATGACTAATGTATTTGTGTGAAAATAAATTTCATTACTAAACCCACTAGAGACCTTACAGATATCAATGTGGCCCTCGGGAAGAAAAGTTTGCCCATCTCTACTCTAGTGGATAAAATTCAGGATTCTTATTCAAACAATTAGTTTTAAAACTGTCTGAATAGATACAGTTCAGGATTTAGAGGATATAATCCAGATAATTCTAGCGGATACAAATCAGAATGATCATTTGTGTTGTTTCTTTGAGAAAAATCTGAACAAAGACCATTCAGAGTGGATACAATTCAGTCCCGTCTCTTAACTAATACATTATTTCATGGTCACAACTAACCTTGTCCACCTTGTTACACATTGTGTTCATCTTGTTGGAAAGCTCTTAATGCGATCAATTGAACTTGGTTTTTTCTAATAACCTCAAACATAAGCTAGTAATATCTTCTTTAATTATATTGCATTTAGTCATGCATATCTAATTGGTTTTGTTGGATTCCTATACATTTTATGCAAACAAAAATATAAATATTGTTTCAATTAGAAAGGAATATTTGAGAGCTTAAGATTTTATTTTGCATGCACTTATAATCTGAGGTTTTATATCATCTTAGTGAGCGCATAGTGTAAGTCCAAATGCTTTATATGCCCTTTCTTTCATCCCATGTGAATGCTAAAAAACGTTTAATCCCAATGGAATTAAACCCATCTAACTATCCGAGGGCTTTTATTGTTTAAATTTTTAATATTCTAACTATGTTATTATTAGCAACGAAAAAGTCTAGCTAGCAAATAAAAGGGTAACTTGAGGGTACACTCAATTAAGCGTGAAGAGAGAATGATATATTAATTGTGAAAAGTTCCAATAATAAAATCACATTTCAGTGCACTGATCCACTCCCTTTTTTTGTTAGCAAAAATTTATATTGTTGAATAAATACGAAGGAATATTTCCTAACAATATTCCCTAGCAAATTTACACATATCCTACTTTTGATTGAATATCTGGTTGTTGGATCAAGACAACTTTGTTGTGTACACACACAATTAACACTTTAAATTATGTAACTTTAATTCATGTCGTGCCTACTAACGTTTAAGTAGAAGTGTCTTACACGGAGTTTAAATATGAATCCATATGGCACCAGTGTTTGTCTACTAGACATTCCTGGTCTTCTACTGACGGGGGTGGATATATAAGTCTTGAGGCCGGGCCACCATGTAGGTGCGGTTACTCTGGCCTGATGAGGTGATGCCAGTAGATATCTTGAACCATACCTAGGCCTAATTAGCCAGACTATGACAACCATAGGAACAATTCTCCATCGAGAAAAGTACCTATGGTACTGCTGGGAATTGAACCGGGAACTCTAATAGATTACACCTAATTTAATTGCTGAGGGAGACCCCCCTTACTCATTTTCTCTACACAAATAAGGTTCCGCTATCATTGACCCGACCTAAATAGTTCGAGATGATTTCTTACTTCTCTAATAAAGCTAGAGATATAATCATTTGTCCTGGGATAAAAGATTGAATTACCCATACCAATATAATCCAAAATTATACACTGTTCAAATAAAGCTATTTAAAACCTGACCAAATGTATTGAAAACTTTGACTTTTATATGTATGAGAGACAGAGGTATTGAAAAGGGTGGCCGATGGCAGGGAGGAGGGGGACGACGACGGTTTTTGGCATGATTAGTAGCCCAGCTATTCCGACGACCCTGTCTAGAATAAGATTCACATAGAAATACGCTTGTTGACAGTTACCAGTTACATATAGGCATTCATACGTTAAATAGTGTACTCTGCAGTATTCACATTTGATATCTCATCAATATCTATAAAATAACAATTATAATATAACGAAACGTTAACACTTTTTACCACAAACAAATATGTTTGAATTTTCTAAATGGCTCTTTCTACTAAAAATGAAAGTAGACAAGTATTTGTTCGTTTACTGAAATTAATATGTTAACTTGAACAAAATTTAGCAAATAGAATAAGTAGTAAAGTTTAACCTACTACACAATAACTTAACTACACTGGTCTACACCACACACCAGGGCCGTACGTGGTTTTCTTGTAAGAGGAGAATCAATATATTCTTTAATGATAAGGTATAATTAATGTGTACGCTCTTTACTGTATACATTTAAAATAAAGTATTTAGAGTGCGGTAAAATATATTACAAGAGTCACTTCACCGCCATTCCATAAGAAACGGCAGTAATAGACACCAATTAAAATTTTAGAAGGCTTTTTGGCTATTTAACTCTTCAAAGATAAACGGAATATTTGTTACTCACTTTACAGTGTTATAGAGAAAGAGGCACAGGCATAAGATTCAAATAAAAGGAGATTTAGTACTTATTTGCATTGGTTGAAGGGTAAGAACCTACCGAGAAAAGAAATTTGGGTAGGTCTAGACATAGTTTGCTATAGTTAGGCTAAGTAATAGTTCTTATTTTTTCTTGTTCACTGCACACTATTCTATGTTCGCGTCACACTTAAAGTACAAGTTGGTAACACAATGGGAGAGAATGACATTATGGGAGACTCGGACATACGCATGCAAAAAGAGACTTATCTCGTTTAAAGACTAGCCCCGCCCAAGATCGTAAATAATTTAATTAAAAACTGGAATTATATTAATATTAAGTAGAACTAAGTTATAGAGCACTAAAGATGTGTCAAATGAAATTACTAAATTTTAAGACGTGATATTTAAAACCTACATTTACAAACATTTAAAGTGCCCCTAGAATTGCTAATTTTTTTAAAAGCACAGAAATATCTTTAAGATATTGTATTTAAAGCCACTTTTATTATCAAAATTACTGCATTTAGAGCCATAATAAAATCCTAAATTTCTTTTAGAAGATTAAATTATTTAAAAAAATAATTTTTGGCTTCCAGTAGCTAGGGGGGCTGTCCCCCTCACTAGACCCTCTCTCCCCTCAGAAATTTAATTTTTGCTATAGCCTTGAACATAGGCCCACCCATAAGTAAATTTCTAGGTGCACCCCTGGGTGGGGAGGTTGGGGTTTAAATAACCATTGTGTTATGAGTGTGTTCTTCCTAGATGGTATTACACTCCCCCTTCACACACATTCCGATATTTATTCTTTAACCACCTTTCTCATTGATACCCTATTATGGTAATAAATGTGGATATACTATGTAACAGCCCAATTAAAACCCTATTATGTTTAAGATTCCTTACAAAACTTTCATAACATATTTCAAATGATATTTCAATCCAACATAGTTTTAGTTTTAACCTTAATGTGAGTTGTGTGTAATAAACTTATTTGAACCAAGACTTGAAAAAAATCCTTGGGCCTAAGTTATCTATTACAAAGTGTTAAGTGAGTTTATCTAATTCTGATAATTAGTACTAGTAGGTATTTATCCTTAATTGAATAAATTGCACAAACAACTAATTATAATAGTGACCCTAGATTTTAAGTCCCCTATTATAATTTAAAAATCATGGATGAAGTAACCCTTTCTCATTAATCTTTTTTCTATGTAAAATTCAGTAATTTTCCGTTCATACTTTATACAAGGATGACTGTGCAGGATTAAACAGTTTTATTTCAGTTCATAGTTTAAATTAGTTATTTTCCCTATCATTTAAATTAATTATTACTTTGTGTTTTAAGCCTATATATTTGTTTTAAAGTGAATTCAATTTTAATTGCGTATTTCTTTTTGCCACGTGGCGACAAGGAATGACTTCATAAGCTTACATCATTCTTTGTCACTCACTATTCTTTAGTTCATCAGAGAAATAAAATAGTCCAGTCATCAATTATAAAAAAGGTGAAGTTTAGAAACCAATAAAAATCAGCTTCCATAGGTTCGGCCTATACTGAGCTTTCTTACTGCGGTACTCGAAGCGAGATTACTAGGGGATTCCCAAGCACGGAGAAATAGCCTGATATTAGCAACGGGAAAGTCTCTCCCTGGCTGACAGTGCGTCGGTTTGCCATGTCGGGTGTACTGTAATGATCCCGTTTTATTGAATTGATTTCTAGTGCATTTAAATGTAGGTTGTGTCAATTTTATTTAGTCTGATTGTACTGTTGCTGTTTTATTTCCGTACACGTGCAAGCAGGCTACGGTGAATAAAATTAATTAAATAATAAATAATTACATGAATATAAACCAGCCTCAGTTTTGTTATTGTGTGAAATAATATTCTTTACGAGAAGTGAGATATTGTGATACATAGTATTTAGTAGGTTACATTGTAAAGTGGCTCCCAAAATGTGGGGGATTGTTCATGAAAAGGTCCACTATGCGGATATTAGTATTGCCAACATTATAAAGTAGCGTCCACAGTGGGGCCAATTCGAGTGTGAAAATGTACGCAAGATCGTATATATTATATTATAAATAAATAATGGAAGTAGTATGCACAGAGGGCAGGATTTTATTTGGGGTATATTATGAGAAATTTGAATTTTTTACCATTCATAAACACATCGGCAAATTTCCAACGATATCAAAATTAATATTTTAAATAGTGTAAAAAATGTGATTTCATGATCCGGAATTTAATGAAAAATGTGGCTACGCCTGAACGTTTAAGTTTTGTTAGGGTGGGATAGTTTATAATATTAAAAATTATAACTATTGCTTATTAAATATTTTGGTGTCATGTGGTGAATTTCTTTAAATATTCATGTTATAAATAATAACGGCTTTCTGTGATAAGTTGTGTGTGTGTGTGTGCGTGTGTGTGTGTCTTGCCATATGATTAATAGAAAACAAGGAATCTCGTTCATTGTGTACCTACTATTATATATATATCTGTGGATGAGAATGGAAAATATATAGACTTTTTTGGGTTTTTTCAATCAAATTTAACAAAACTAGTACATAAAATGTTGGCCAGTGTTCAAGTTGAGTATGATAGTCTATCAATAAGATTTCTTAATCTGTTGAAATAATTTGTAGACAATAGGATTTGACAATTTAACACAGCTATGAAAATTAAAAGCATTGTTTCTTTATTACTATTACTTACTCTAATATTTGCTTAGAGTGAGTGATAGCTTTGCGTATGCAAAAACTCTCAATATGGCGTTGTTAAAGTAGCTTCTGTTGACAATTGTCATATTGCATTATTTAAATACAGGGTTGCCAAAAATATTATACTAGGGTTATATATATGGAATGATTCTGAATCGATACAATTCAGCTCCTCCTCCCAGCTCTCTGATTTTTCTTTTCCAATATGTTCTTGGAGCTACCATTAGAAAAGTTTCAGCTTGAAAGGTTTTGTTGTTTTTAATTTCAAAGACTTACCCACTTTAACAGCTCTCCCCACAGTCACTAATACTTGATATTTCCCTTGTTAATATTTATTTTAGTATCTCCAGAATTTTTGTATGTGTAATGAACTGAAATCATAAACAATTTTTTTTTAATGTAAATGAATACTATAATGATGTTGACAAGTTATAAATTTTTATTTAATCGTTTTGCTTAAGCCGTAAGGCAGTTTTTGGTCAACTGGTTACGGCCTTGATTGTAAGTTTTAATAGTGATTCACTGGTTTCAAATCATCACAGTTCACGAGTCATCAGTGGTAAAACTTTCTATTTTATGTTTTTTTGCGTATCTTTGTTAAGGTAAAGTAATTGATGCATAGGGTTGAAATTTAGTACAACTAAACCTTCATATGAGATGTACACCATGACATATTAATAATCTTAGTTTTATTAACAGTGTAGTAATAGAAATGTCATAAATATTTTGTGTAAACTTTAAAAATTGTATGTAAAAAGCATAAAATAACATAATTGACCCTATATAACTTGTAATCTCGACAATGATTTGAAATTATTGATTCACTTTCGTAGCTCATAATTACACACAATTCCAAGGACTAAGACTAGTTTTCAGGTTTTCCTATTTTGGGGAAAAAACATATTTTGTCCTACTTACATTATTTAAGATTATTTAAGATATTTCCAGCTACATCTTTTTAATTTTATGTAAGAAATCAATGCTCTACTGTCAAGCATATTTGAAATGCGAAGCTTTGGGGATGAAAAATTATAACTACTGAAATCAGCCATAGCTGAAACATATTCGAATTCATTTAAAAGCACACACACACACACCTGGATACGGACCTTTGACCTAGTGTGCCAATACTTTACCAATGAGTTATCCAGGGATCATCTTTTGTCATTTTTCAATATATTCGAAAATGACTCGGCTATGGCTGATTTCTGATTTATAATCTTTCAACCCCCAAGCTTTGCCTTTCATAAATACTTACTTGTATATCGTTGTTTTCTTACATCTTGATTAGCTTGGAATGTTCTTTCATTGATAGCTCTTAATAGCCGGTGTTATCCACGCCTCCATCACAGACTCTGCCTTAAGCCATGTGTGAAGAATGACCCTGAGCACAGGACTATTCCTGGATAACTCAGTGTTAGAGCATTGACATAATAAAGCAAAGGTCCCGAGTTCAATTTCTCTGTCTTTATTTTAGTTTTGGGAAGAAAGCTACATTAAATAGTATTTATTCTAATGCAACATCCGATTCAAGTTTAGTGATATGTTTATCAAAGTTTAAACTCCAAATGACTTTTAAATTATCACAGCACGAAAACTATCTGAGAACAGTTAACCACATACCACGAATATAAGTACTTATATTAAAGTCGGTTTAAAAATTGAGATTAAAGAGTTCAGATTTTTGAACTTTTATAATTTTTAACGAATCTAGTTTAATAAGCTGACAAATTATCCGAAAAAAACAAATTAGTATCTACTTAAATTGTTGCATTGTTTGCATTGGTGATTTTGCCAAGGTTATATTAGCATAAAATAAAAATATCTATTGTATTTATGTTACGATCAAACATACTCTAACTCGTTTTTACAGTTATTTGGAACATTACTGAATTATTGCGTGAAAAGCTTAAATTTGTTGAAGCTTTGTAAAATTAGTATTTACATACCTAATTATTTAAACTTTCTTTTCATCTTTCTTTTTAAAAGTGAATTTTAGATCGCGAACAAAAAAAAAAATCGATGTCCCCGCTAAAGTCACTTTATGACCATCGCATTTTTATTCATTTACATCATGGCACGTTTCTATAAATGATGTTTTGATTGCACTATATCGACGTAATGGAAAATAATTATTTTAACATGATACATTCTCAAATTAATATGTTTTTTAAGTTGTGCACTATTGATTAGAAATTGGTTATGTGACTATTGTACCCTACATTTAACCTTAAAGGTAGCGCAAGCTCACCTCAACTTTGTAACTTATAATATAGGACCATAATGTAATTGTTCTATGAAATACCGCAATGGAGTGTAGATGATGGTAATTACCTTTTTTTTGTTCTTTTTCAGGGGAGGTGGTGTATGACTCCATCATTAAGAACAAGCATCTAACCAAAACCTATTGGGAGCAATTGATGATGGCAGCAGCTACATCTGACCAACACAAGGTGCAGTATCTGGGTGGTACCAAGAGAGAACTTCAAAGTCTTGGCAGTGAAGGTGAGGACGGGAAACCTCTCAGTGACATTTCCGAGCTAGAATACTTCGACGCTCGTTCTCATATTTCAACGCAATCCCTTCTGAACAGCCTGACTCTTTTGATCAAAATCAAGCAGAAGATCATTCCGTTCCTAAAATTGTAGAAACTGTGGTGAAACTTCTTGATGGCGAATCCAAAAGTGGAGTGTTATCAGTACCTGTTGAAGATATCTATAAAAATGCCACAGAAAGTGTGATTGAGCGCGAGATTCGGCTTCAGAAGGAACGTGAGGATGCCTTAATAAAAGAGAGAGAGGAAGCTTTTCAGAGAGCGGCTGCTGCCTCCAATTCGCAGCAGCAGCAGCAGCAACAATTTCAACGGTCGATGCCTGTGGTCACGCAGGCTGCTGCAAAGCCTTCTGAAGTTATAAAAACGTCTCCACCCAGTGAGCCATCAGATTCTGTTTTTCGTTCTCTAACGATTACTACACCCTCATTGGTGGGGACTTCTTCAACCCCAGCGGAAACCAAAATTGCTCTTGAAATCAGGGAGATGAGGGAACGTGAGGAAGAACTGCGCAAACTGAGACAACAGATCCTAACTTCTAAGGATGGAACAAGCTTGTCTACTCCGTTGGCGGAGGAAAATTTAATTAGTATACCGAATACAGACGAGGGAAATTTTTCTGAGTATGGGAGTGAAGATAAGGAACTCAGTCTAGATGGTAATAGGTGAGTGTACACAATTTTAACTAATGTTCATTAGTAATTTTTTTTTTTAAAGTTAGTGTTGCAAAAATCTCCAGAAATTTCACAATAGCCTATATGAAATATTATCTCCTTTGATAAATTATAAATAAAATTGTGAATGTAGTTTACAAATATTTACTTGTTTCTTAAATGTTTGAGTGTTATGAAGATATTTACTTCTAAAAATAACAAACTACAAGCTTGCTCTTCATTTACAACAAAATAAAGGTTTGCTGTGTAATGTGTGGCCATATTAAATACAATGAGATATAGTCCTGTTTCTCTGCACTATCTAATAAGTTATTGAAAGGCTGATAATGAAATACCTTCCAACTGATTAGGTTATACTAGTCTCATATGAACTGGAATTCATAAATACGTTTGTATAAAACCTATTTCTGTGGAATATATATATTTTCGAAATAATCTACAGTCTTACGATTATGAAATTATACAATTTGGTTGCCCATTTAGAGCTATGGTAGCGTTACAAAATGCCACCACTATTATAAGCATGAAACCCTCACCGGTGAGACCAGGATATTATTTATAAGTATATTCTTAGAGTAAAACTGATTAATTAAAAGGGCACAATTTGAAGGGTTTATGGAACATGGTCACTAAATATTTCATAATTTTTTAAGACTATACAGGTACCAGTTTGTTGTTGCCTCAACATTGTTACTAAACCTTTGATCAAAGGTTCAAAGGACGATGATAGCATGGGGAGGAACTATATCTGAATTTCCTATATTTACCTAAAGGACTACAACCAAATTTAGATTTAGTAAAATACCACCCGGTATGCATTTTTATATTGTTACTGAAAAAAAAAAGTTTTTATTTTAATCATTTTTAATTTTTTGTCCAAACAGTTTTTAAGCATGGAAAGCAATTAAAACTTTAACCCATTTCTAGATTATTTCTAAGATATGATTTTTAAATTTCAACCCCAGTTAAGTTTATTTTGGTTGGAAAGAAAAGGTTGCCCTTCACATAAAGACAGTGGCGGTCGCAGAACTTCCCTACCCTCCTGTTATACATTTAAAATTAAAATTAAATTAAATTTTATTAATTGAAATCACAAATATGACCCTAAATTAGGGAGTTTGGTGAGATTATTTAAAAATCCCATTGCTTATAATTCTAAAATATACAATGGTTAGATACTTTAAGCCTCTCATATTAAGAGAAAGTATTGCAATCGTGAAAAAAATGATCTCATGACCATTGTGAATCTTAAGAGTTTATGTGAACCCGAACCCAAATAAATGGTACGATGAACCACACAGACTTTCTCTCATATTTTAAAAAGAAATTTAAAAAAATCTTGTAAGATTTAGGAAACAGAATAGTAAACATTGTTTGAAAAACTCCAACAAAGAGCATAAATAAAATAATATACACTAATACGAGAACATTGAGAAAAGAGCAACATCTTTGTCCACCAAAAGAGCACAGCAATCAATTTCAATTATGCTTACCAACCTCGGTGGCGTAGTTGGTTGACTCGCTAGTTTCTTGATGAGCCATACTTCTGAGGACAGGGAGATTGAGGTTCGAATCCTGGCCGGGTGAACTGGGGGTGGCTTTTCCTAAATGGTTATCCACTCTCCCTCCACGTAAGTAGGGTTCATTTCCTCTAAATTCATTTTTCCAAATTCCTAATCCATTAACGTAATTAGTACTTAAGCGTATAACCCAAACGGTTAGTAAGACATGGTGCTAAATAATAATAATTTCAATTATTGTAATTGTCAAGAGCTCCACTAAAATATTTGTTTGATTATAGTTAAGAAACTATTGGTTTTTTAAAAATAAATTCCAAATTAAAGTATTTTTATTTTTAATAAATCTTCAGATTTACAATAAATGATAGACTATTGTAGGATATTTTGTATCTCAAATAGTTGCGGAGGTATCAAAATTGAAAATTTCCGCTTCTCTAAAGTGCCCTGAGTAATTTTTATGGAAAAACAGGAATTGCCATTTTGTTTTTAATGTTAAACAATGCCTATATACAAAATTTAATAAAAACTGTTATCGATTTTTTTCTAAATCCTTTTTTCTCTTTTTACCCATCAGTAAACTACCTTTAATTTTAGGGCAAGATATCGAATTAGAAAATTCCTAGGGGGAATCTTCTGAAAAAACCTAAATACCAAGTTTTTTCATGATCGATAAAATGGCTTAAGGTCTAGGCTGAGATACAGGCAGCAATGCAAAACCCACTTTTTCGGTTTCAGGAGATCTTGGAACCTCGACATTTATCAAAATATCAAGTTCGATTTTTTTGACGATCGTAATATTTATCTCCTCGAGGGGTCGAGAGAAAGTAGAAGTGGATTTTACAATTCTCTCTGTCTGTCTCTCCCTGGTCACGGATCCAAAGTAGTTTGGTGGATTTTGTTCTAACTTGATATTTAGATTTTATAGGGCTATACCACAATGTTTATCACCCTAGCCCTTGAATTAAGGGTGGTTTACTGATTGATTTTTTTAACTTGTCATTTTTCGAAAAGGGGCTCTAACGAATTTGTTTAAAATTAATATCTGGAGATTGTGTGGCATAACAAATAGCACTATTTTGGGGGTAACGACTCATTCATGGGTATTTTAATGAAGACTGATTTTTCAAAAACTTTTAAATATTTTAGAAATTGCTGTAACGATTTGGTTCCGAATGCGTATCTAGGTAGTATTTGTTATAAAAACTAACACTGTATTGTTAATTGTTTTGGGGGTCCAGACTCATTTCTGGATAATTTACTGAAACGATTTTTTTAAACTTTTTATATCACCTTAATTTTTTTATAACTGCCTTAGTAGTGGTTGAATTGAGAGTACGGCGCCACTTTCTCCCATAATGTTAACGATTTGGTTGCAAATGTGTATATTGGGAGTGTTTTTCGTGAAAAATCGTACTATATGGTTGTTATTGATTAAAAACTCGTTTAAGGGTCATTTACAAAAGAGTATTTCTTTAAAAAATTTGAAATATTTTAAAAAATGGCTCTAATGATTTTGTTTTTAAGATTGATATTTAGGAAGTGGTTGATCTTGTAAGTAACCTTTTGGGGCTAGTAGTTAAATGATGACTGATTTTTTGTAAATTCTTCAAATATCATGGTTTATTTATGGCAAATTATAGAGAGTATGAAATGTATTGATATTGGCACTTAAGGTTGCGTTCGAAATTGATATCTGGGGATTAGTTTTTCATTATAAATAAGAACACGATTTTATTTTTACAAACAACAAATGATTAATTTTTGGAAAATTTAAATCTGTGGAAATATTTAGACAATTTTTTTTAAAGTCTACAAATTATTGTGGTTAACAGTATGTGATTAACATACTAGGTTTGTATTTCTAAGTAAAATTGAAATACCGGTAGTTTACTCAAAACCTATTTTTGAAAATTAACTTTGTCGTTTTAGAACACAATATAAGAAAGTTGGTGCGACTGTATCTTACCATCCATATTTTTTTAGGACCGAAACCCTAGTTAGGTAAATATATGGAAACATTAGGCGAATATTTTAGTGAGGTAAACAAACAATTTTAAAATGATTAGTTTTTTATTATTTTTAATTTGAAGTCATTTCACAGCATTACTTAAACACTGTCTACTTAAATGTAAACTAAAGGCGTTTATGGTCATTACCAAATTGATTTCATACTTGTTTCTTAAAAAGAATCTTGGTTTGTAGGAAAAAATGTTCAATGTTTTATTGTAAAAGAAAACCTTTAATGCATTAAATTAAATTGAAAACTCCGGGGGAGGGCAAGTGTCCCATTCCTCCCTTGCCTGTTACTGAGGGCCCATGCATAAAGATTTGAATGTTAAGCAGCTAGCAAAGATATTCTTAAATGACCATATCGCTACACTTAATGATATGTGTGTAATGTGTATATCTGTTAATATTTGCCACCAACTTCCTTTCAGTTAAGTTTTTGACAAAACTTTTAAGTGTGTGATCAATCATTACGTGAGAACTGCGCATGGATCGCAAATGATTTTAAAGGACTTGGTCACAGGGTCGCCGTTAAATGACATATTTGTTATAAAAATGAATAAGGAGAAACAGATGAGTAAATGGGCATTTAAGTGTCTGATGATTGAAATTTAGTATTGCCAATATATATCTTGGGTGAACGTGTACTTTGCAGAGCTCAAAACTAATAATTTGATTTGATACATTATTTGCGCTACAAACCATTATTTAAATGCTCTGTATTGAAGCAAGGACTCTCAATATATTTGATAAAAACAATAAAAGTTTTTCTTATATTAGCACGTTTAACAGCATAGTTAGTAACGTTTAAATCTAAAGGGTATCTAGTTATAGGGAGAGGGTGGTTTTTGCAGGAAATGCGCCAGCACTAGGATGGAGATTGGATAGAAAAATATTAGGGGAAAAACCTCAAATCCATCCGCTAGACATAGGCGGATTTAAGGATTCTAATTTGGGGGTGCCAGTTGAGTAGTGGGAAGGAGGATTGCAGAGGTGAATTTTAAACCTTCGTACTAAGAAAAAAGCACAAATAAAAGTTACTCTCTCGGACCTAATTCTGGATAATTTAAATAAGTTTACTTGACAATCTTTAAATAAGCTTGGATTTAATATTTATTTAGGTGTCTTAATGAACTAGAACAACTACAGTAAATGAAACATTGACTGAAGTAGTCTTATAATGTTTTATTTGAAAACATTTTTAGCACCCATAAAACTATCTAGAGCGTACAATCTTTACTTACAACAAATTACCAAAATAAAATTTGCTTTTTGTTCTCGATTTTAAACCTAAAGGTTTTTCATCCCTCTTTCATCAAATAAGTGTCAATTATGTGGTCATAATCTACAGTTTTTAAATCTTCTCTTTCAGAAAATAAAAGCGTCAACTCGAAAAGATTTTCTTCATTCATAGTTGATCTCAGCCATTTGTTGATTCTCCTTTTCGTTGAAAATGTACGCTCACACGTGACACTGATGATAACGTTAAAGCTATGCACATCAGCGTGTAAAGATTGGGGTAAAGTTCTTCTGTGACACGTTAATTTAGATATTTTACTCTATCTGTCAATGAATTTGCTGAATCAATCGATTTAGGATTTTTTTGTTTCGCTATCTGTAACATGACTTTGGGGGTGCTGGTCACCCCAGTAAATTCGTTTTATATCGCCAGAGAAATCTGAACCTCAAACGACTATTCATCTAAAATCATGAGTGGGAGACTAGCGCCCTAGACCAAATTACCACTGGTAAAGGCGTAATCAAACAATAATTATCTTTTAAACGTGCGTTTTAAAATATTAACTATCTCCTTTCAGGACTGCTCCATATATAATTTTAAAACTCTTAATATTTCTTTGATTCATTAAAATATTATTAAAATTCTAAAGAGCTACTGTTTCAAGAGTCTTTTTAATAGGCTTACTTAAACTTTGTAAGGACATAACAAATATATTCTTCCTATTAACGATCTAAACCAGTTATGTCCAAACCTTTTGTAAGATCGGTGTTAAACATTAATGTTCAAGCCTGTTTTGCGGTTCAACCTTTCCTTTCATTCCATTCCTCCTCCAAGAATATTTTGAGTTTTATGTGTATTCAAGCTTACCAAGAAAATTTGGTCAAAACTAATTTTATTTCGGTAACATAGTGGCTTTGGTATATTAACTAAGTCTAATAACCCACTTACGAAAATTCTCTTTAAGTATTGTAATCAATTTTTTATTCTGGTTAACAATACAATACCCTAATATGTGATAAAGTTATGGTGACACATAAAATATTATTTAGATGTTTCCTTGAGTAATAAAAAATAATTTAAGTGTAACTAAAGTCTTCATCCTTTGTTGGGTGGTTAACATGAAATGCTGAAGATCTGGAGATTGGGGTTCAAATCTCATTTGGGTCTACTGAGTGTTGTGTTTTCTTATAAATGGTTTCTCACTCTCCTCCCACAAATCTGGATAAATTACCTATGGAATGCTCCTTACCTCATTAGTGATTATAAGTAGAAAACTTCCCCGGGAGTAAGACGCGGTAATAAAAAAAAATGAAAACTTTCATGGCACAAGGCTAGTGCCTCAGACGAAGCTTAATTAATATAAACCTAATGTGTTCCGTTCATTCCTATTTGTGTACCTAGCTTAGGTGAAATCCGTCAATTAGTTATAAAAAAGAGCTAATAGCATTTATATAAGAAAGATTAAATAATGGATTTAAAATTAAATTATTATTTTAAGTGTAAAATAATTTCAAAGCTGATTTATAAATGGTCTCTCCTATATTAACTTTTAATAAATACAATGGAAATGTTGCTAATCGCCATGTTAAAATCAATCCATTCCATAATCTTATCCTTATCTTATCCCACCGATAGCTTTGCGTTACACCCAGTTATTATCTAAAGGTTTTGTCGAACAGGTCCAGAAATATTTTAGATTGTTGGTTTATTTGTTTGTTCATTATAAAATACAAATAATGAATAGTGGTTCAAACTATAACTTTTCGAGCTCCGAGGAGAGAGAGTAAGTGATAATATTTTATCCAAGTGGACTTAAATGGGTGATGTTAGTTTAACATTATTAGTGTGAACTACTATTAAAACAAGTAAAACTCGAGTGTAAATTACAATATAATTATTGTTTATATCAGGAACATTCTGAGAAGCATTTATATAAATATTATGTAGGAAACATGAATGTGAATATTGTTAACGTGTGTGTATCAAAAATTCATAGTTTTGAGCTAACCATTATATCATGACCAAATTTGGGTCAAAAGCACTTAACAGGACATTTTAATATTTGGTTTTTGAACTTATTTGGACCAAAATACATTTTTAAGTGGAATTTTGCAAATCTTAAAAATATCAATTTGGGTCTCATATTTTGACATTAATTTTTTTAAAGTTATTTTTAAATAGTATACCTTTATTTGGGCTTTAATCTGTAACATTGATTTTTGACTTGTACCAAAATTAGTATGTGTAGTTAAATGGCGGTGAGGCATTTTACAAATTATAAAAAAAATTCAATATATGACACTATTTCTGCATTTAATATTAATTGAACCATCAATGCTAAAATTTATTTTAAAACACTTTTCCGATTTTAGTCAATCCTCCTGTGTATACATAAAAGCATACTAATTTAAAAATAATACTAAATTAAAGTAGTTTAATTTCAACACTCATAAATTTGGCCAAGATTTTAATAATTTTGAAAAATGATAAGTATTAGTGAATAATATATTTTTAATTTAGAGTATAAAGCGAATATTGACCTACTAATTTGACTCCATTCTGAATAGTAGCAAACGCTTTAAATCAAATCGGAATCTAATATAAGGCTAAAAACTTTAAACTTTTAATATAGTCCAATTTTAGGCTTTAAAATAGTTTGCAATCATTTAATAGAAGCTATACACCGTTTTAAATATGTTTTAGAAAAAAACCTAACTTAAAACAATTTGATTATAATAAATATAAATAATACAGCAGTTTAATGATATTGTAGTGGTTCCCGACCTCAGTCACGGTGTCTTTCGGTTGGGGTTGCAATGCTTACTTAATCGAATATATATTCAACCTGTTAAAATTATAAAAAAAACCTTCTCGGGTACTTTTTGGCTATCCAACTCTGATAGTTGCTTGCTGTTGAAGTCTCGTGTTGGGTGAGTAACGGTACTAACATAACTTGCCAAATACCTTACGGGCTCATAGGTTTTTGTGACATAAAAGTTGCGTCCGTATAATCATTATATAATCAATTTATAATAATTTAATCAAGCATATATGGTCACACGGGTTTAACGTCACGTTCATTTGGTTTGGATTTATTCTATCATTAATATACAGTGCCCAGGATTCGAATTCCTCTCAGGTGTAATGGAAATGATTTTTCATAAACTGTTTCCTCCAAGAAAATAAGGTTACATTTCCTATAAATTCTATCTACCCCATAAGTGTAATTAGATGTGGATAGCCGAGGTGGGTATTAAAATGTATTGTAGGTTACCAAGTTGTCGCGATGCTCTAAGGGGCTAAAATTGGAGTCAAAGCCTATTAAAGTAGTACACAACTGTCTTAATGCAATAACCTATTGTCACAGAAAGGTAGGGAGTTGGAATGTTACTTTTCATAAACTAAATGGTTCTTAAATTTACCTGTTTGTCAAAATTAATTGTCTAACTCTTGGATTAAACTAAAAATATATAAACCGATAAAAAACAATCAGATGTGCCCTTACAGGTCCCCATTATCATAACACTAAAAATCTTGAGCTTATATAACTTACACACCTATTTCTGTGTCTAGGTTGTTTTAGTTAGCAGGGAAACTCATAAATGTATTGCAAAGGATGGGGGGGGGATTGAAATGTAGCTTAGCCACTGGTTCATAGGTTTAAAACGAGTATTTAACTATTGTGAGCATGATGACCTAGATTACGTGACCACAAAAGTAGTTTTTATACCAATAATAGAGTATTTTACCCATAGCCATGAGTATGTTAAAACAGTTGTGAAATTACAATTTTGTGGATAATTTTATACAAAACCATATATAATTAAAATCTTGCCGTTTACCCGACTGTGTCACTTTATTAAAATTATTTCTTTAAAATTTCACTAGTTCCTATGTACAAACAAAAGAATTCATCCAATTCATACATTTTAGAGCCGAAAGATCAATATGTTATGAAACTCGAAACACTTTTTCCATTACAAACAAATTCAGCTTTGTAGAAATCTGTAATTTTTTTTATTAAAACTAAGTTATGTGTAGTAAGGGAGAAGTGCAGTTACGAGGACTCATTTGCATAATTGGATGTGGGAGGGGGGGTGTGGGGATGAGAAGGGTTGGAGCACTCGATGGCGTGAGGGAGGGGGTTTGGAGCACCTGGTTTTTTTCTTATACCTTCGTTAAACATGGTGCAGATACGGGGACACATGAGAGATGTGAGGTAGGGGGTGAGGGGGGTGTGGAGCACCTGAGGTTTTTTTTTTCTTGCGGCATACGAGGACACATTAGCATAATGGAGGGGATGCTGCGATAAATATGGTGATGTGAGGTGGGGAGTGGGGGGATGACTGAGAGATGTGATGGGTGGTTGAAGCGCCTGGCTGACTGAGAGGGGAGACTTATATATTTTTTGGTGCGGCATACGGAGACTCATTTGCATAATTGAGGTATCCTGGGGGGGGAGGGGGGGATGTGAAGGGTTGTCTCTCGCACGGCCTGGGTGTTTTTTTCTCTCAGGGTAGAGGGTGGCGTGTGTATACTGGAACAGTGAGGAGAGGGTTACAGGGGGTATTGAGTGTTTTCTCTCTCTCTCTCTCTCTCTCTCTTTCATCGGCGTGATGTAGTAGGGTTTGGGAGGGCAGCTTATGGACCTCGAACCCTTACTCCTTGAGATATGACAAGTATAGTCTCTCACTCTCAAACCCTGGTGGTCTGACCTCTGTCCTAGCAAAGATTGGGAATTAAGGCTATGACAAGTATTATTCCCCCCCCCCTAAATAAATAGTACAGTTTTTTTTAAACCTAGTATATTCTTAGTATTACATTGATACATATATTCAGTACAAAATTCTCTCTCTCAAAGATTCTTTCATGCATAGTCTTAGTCTTTCAACAAACACATACATATAGTCTATTCAACACGCGCACAACCGGTTCTTTCACCACTTGAAAAGATCGTATTTGCCGTCACCTAGATAGATCAGCCCGCGCTGCGACGCGTTAAACCGACTTCTGTATCTCGCGCCAAAGTTTTTACCCGGAAGACACACTTTGCCCACATAGTCCAGCGTCACGATGTTTGGCTCGTCCTCCGGTTCGCTGATCTCTTCGTCTCCTTCCAGGCGACGAACGTTGTAGGTCCGATACTTTTCGAGTTCGGAGATGCTTTTGACGCGGTCGAGCTACTCCCGCTCGATTCGATCCAGCTCGACGCACAAAGGGTCTTCCTCGAGCAGGGATGTCGATTCCTCGAGCTGGGGAGCGTCTTCGCTGAGAATTTGCGGCTCGTCCCCTTCCTTCAGCTTGTAGACGGGACATGATGTTGAACAGCTCTCGACGGACTGACTCGCCTCGTACATTCCCGGATTATGGCATCCGAGCCAGTGCACCGAAGAGTCGCAACACTCGCTCTAATCCTTCTCGGCTCTCGCGATGTAGTATTCCAAGCCGTTGTCTGAGATCTTAATTTCACTCATGTCCTCCAGACGATAACCCAACCGTCTAAACATTTCGAATGAGATGCGTCTCCCTACCTCCCGGTCGCTTTATATGCTCGGGATGGAGGGGGGAACATACCCTCGCCCCCCTCTATATCCTTCGCATCGATCCACGAATTCTGGGTCGAGTCGAACCCTAACCATTTGACGTTCGCTCTATTTCCGGAACGTCTGACTATCTTCTCCACGAGGTAGACGTCGGGAAACGAAGTCTTTCTAAGTTCCTTAGCGTAGAAACCACCCGTGATAGGGTTACCTTTCATATCTTCGAGTAGGAAGGTCCTGGGATTAGTCTCGACCACCTTGCGTATTTTAAACAGTTCAGTCGACCAGTTTGCGGTATAACCCTTTTCTAAAACGTCCTTATACTTGCTGATACGGACTATATCGCCCACTTTAAATACGTTCGGCGTGGAATCTGAGCTCTTGAAACGTTTATAGACTGTATGTAAAAGTCTATCGTCCTTGACGTCTATAGGTCTAATCTTTATGGTCGAGTGTACAGTACGGTTGTATTCGTCCAGTAAGGAATCGATCATATCGATCCATCGATACGATACTTTAGCCGTGAACCTCCTCCACATCATGTTCTTGAGAGTGCGATTAAATCGTTCAACGACGCTAGCCTTGACGTTGCTGTATGTAGAATGATTGATCCTTTTTCTCCTCATGAGTGTTTTGAATTCTGCGTTGTAAAACTCCAACCCGTTATCCGTTTGGAGATGACGTACACGAGGTAAACCTACCTTGTCGAGGAGGAGAGCCATTGCGACGCTGACGTTATTACCCGTCTTAGTCTTGACGGGTGCGGCCCAAGCCCTCTTGGAATACACGTCGATGACGGTGAGAAGGTACTTGAATCCCTTATTCGAACAAGAGTAGGGTATCATCTCTACCAGATCGGCCTGAAGGTGCTCGTTCAAGCCTCGTACGCTAACATGTCTTCGGGGGAATCGTCGTCTTGCCGGACGATGAAGTTCGCGCGCAATCTCCCACTTGACGCCGGACATGATTATGATAAAATATCGAAGAGTTGAATGTCTTTATACGATGATTCCCGCCTCGCGTAATTCCTCGATGATAGAAACGATCTCGTTATGGTGAGCGGAATGTCCGGCCTCGGTAGATGCGTGCAAGAGTCGTAATCGATCAACCAATTCGTTAGGATCGTCCCAATAGGTATAATCAACGCCTCTTACCGTCGCCATCTTGTATAAACCTTCACCCTCGAGCTCCTCTTCAAACATAGGTTTGATGATTAGCAAATACTTTGATCCCGCCCGCATCTTGATACGAGCGTAAGGGTCGTTTCTCAACCGATGCGCGTTCGTTTCTTCGAGCATAGACTTGTATACTTTCAGATCATCCTTAGTATAATGCGTGGGTGCTCTTCTGAAGAGTAATTCTAATAGTCCTCGAGTATACGGTACCGTCTTATTGTTGAGAAGTATCGTTCCGTCTTTCCCGTCGAATACGATAGGCGTATCTCCGAGCTTGGTAGAGTCTTCTTCATGACGTACCCCATATGTCTTATCAGAATGCGTATGAGACGAATAAAGATAAGTATCCAATAAATGGTTGCTCTGCGATCTCTCGGGCGGGGCTTCGGGTTCGGGTTCGGCGAGCGCCTTCACCATCTTGTTTAGAGGTTCCGTGATAAGTTTGAACGTTTCATTCGCTACGTGCTCCGACTCGTGCCGGGCATCGCGTAGTTGCTTATACTCTCGTTTAATAATCTTACTCGCTTTTATGATATCCTCCGTAACCTTCGTCGACATGATGTAAGGTGCGAATGTCTCTTACGACGAAGAAACGGTTCATTATATCTAAACGTAAGTAAAACCTAATTCGACGTGTAAAATCTGAGGCGTCGTCGTCGAACGTGTTTCTATCATGAAAGATATAGTCATCTTTGAACACCTCGAAAGGAGGGTCGTCGATAATTTTAAGATTCAGCAAGCAAATAATATCTTTAAAGTTCATGACCATCGTTGAAACGATGCCCGCCCTCTTGAACTTATAACCGCGTTCACCTGTTAGAGTCAATTCGAAATGTCTCCCATCTTTCTTCAGAGGTTTCGAATCCAAGTAGATGTAGATGAAACTGCGATTAACCGTAGAGTCTACATAAGCTTTAGACGCAGCGTCTGAAGGTAATGAGGGCATACCTATGTTTCGCACAACTATACCGTCTGCATCGTAAAGCTTGTTGTTATCCGGCCCCCTTAAACGTAGTACACCTCCGGCTATAAAATCGTTGTAAATGGTTCGTTGTATCTCAAAAGCTTCCTCTAGGCTTAGCAGCTTAGAACCTAAAACGTCAAGCGTTGTTTTATTTTCGTTGAGACGATCCTCATGATGACGAGACAGTTTCCGCACCTCCTCTACCCCTTGACGAGCACTCTTCTCAAAGTTGATGTATTTCACTCGATTGTTCTCCAAATCCTCAATCAGCGATTCCATCTGTCCTTTGATGAGGTCCTTGGCAGTGTTGAGAGCGACTATCTGCTCGTTACTATGTCTCGCATCCATCCTATCGACGTAAGACTTGTTACAGACATCCTTAGATGTGACGGGTGGCTCGACGTTGACGATCCTTTTCGATCTAGCGTCGTAATACCCTTGAGAGTTTAGAGTTAGATTTCCCTCTGACTCGATGAGAGATCTATATTTGTAGAGACTATGACCGAATTTAGATATGGACGACATGATGTCTTATCGCGTACTGAACGCGCGTTCGCCTCAATCGTGCAAGATAAAGTTATCGAACCCGTAGCGATATCGTCTTTTATCGATCTCATGATCTTTGCTCAACACGAGAAAATCATACTTGTTTTCTTTCCAACACAGCGAGCACACCAGCTTGAATTTTTTGAAAGTCATATCCGTGTTCACGTGATCGTCGTAGACATGTCTCAGGTTCGTATCGTCCATCCTGAATAGGATGAGAAGATTAGCGTTATCTCTCAACATCTGTTTCGGGATGCGCGAGTACGTCTGACAGAGATAGAAAGAGTCTATGGTCTTGTGTCTACCCATACTGAAATAAGCCTGTATATTAAACTGTTTATCGCAAGCGACGTCGTCAAATATGAATACAGAGTCGCGTTCAGCCTCGGATGGTGGGATAATTTCCGCGTTGTCGGAATAAGGGAAATAGCCCATGCCTTCAACGAGTGAGAGGACCTTCGATAAACGTTGATACTTAGGCTGGTATAACGATTTTGAGTAAACGTACACGTTCTTGAAGCGTAGCCCGTTAGGTTCCTCCAACAGGCTGATCATAGCGTTGGTTTTACCGCAATTCGAAGGTCCACAGATGATGCAGCGGATAGTATCAGGTAACAACGTACCGTGTCTCTGAGGTAAAGCTCCTCCCTCATCATGATCATTGTTATGTACAGTTAAAGTGTCTGTTTCTCGAAGCGCATCTTGACGACTACTTCATCTATATAATGGACGCACCTATATAAATGCTAATCAGTACGTGTCATGAGGCGAAGAAGAGGGGGAGGTTTGTTGGATAAGATAATCAATAATCTACCGTTTGAAGCGCATATACCCGGATACCAGTACTGCGGACCGGGAACAAAGTTGGAAAAACGATTGAAACGGGGCGATCCTGGAATAAACGAGTTAGATCGACACTGTAAAGAACACGATATCGCCTACTCCAAGGTGAAAGATCTTGCAGGACGTCATACTGCAGATCGTGAACTTATCGAGAAATCGAGGAAAAGATTACTCGCGCCAGACTCGAAGTTGAGCGAGAAAGCCGCTGCGTGGGCAATCACCAACGCGATGAAAGCTAAAGTCAAGATGGGTTCAGGTCTAAAGAAGAAGAAGAAAACTCAACGTCGTAAGTGGCGTCCTACTACTACTACTAGACGTCGTAAGAAGAAGGGAGGAATTCTACCTATACTACCTTTGATCGCAGCGCTTGGAGCCGTCGCCGGAGGAGCAGCAGGAATCACCAAGGCCCTACAAAGTGCTAAGGCGAATACGAAACAATTGAACTAGGCTCAGAGACATAATCGTACGCTCGAACCTATCGCCATGGGGAAAGGTATGTATCTACGACCTTACCTGAAATTAAAATGACTACCTAAACGTGCCCTTACTGAAACGGATCTGCTCAAGTACGCCGTCGAGTTAAAAATCCCCCTCTTTAGAGGAGTATTTGCGAGAGATGCTTTACCTAACGGTCCTCCTTGGAAGATAGAGAACGTCATCATCAATCTTGATGATGATAGTGGTAAGGGTACGCATTGGGTGGCGTGTAAGAAAAACGGTGAACGGGCGGTTTACTTCGATAGTTTCGGTGATCTAAGACCACCGCTCGAATTTGTTCGTTATCTCGGAGGAATACCCATCACCTATAATCATACTCGGTATCAAGAGTACGGGACCGTTTTATGCGGACATCTTTGTTTAGCTTTCCTTAAATACTCACGTTGACGTTCGAACTTAGTAAATATGTCTATGACACTTACACTGACAGGTCAGAGTTCGAATCTGACAGAGAATACTTCCCGCATATCCTGCTCGGAGAAGAGAATCGTGAAGAAGAATGGTTCATCGGACTGATCAATCTGGCCACGTTCAATTCCATACCGAACATTGACGAACGTAATAATACATTTTTTTGCGACGGTAAAGAGTATACAGTCCCTCCAGGCACCTATGAACTTGAGGCGTTGGATCGATTCTTACGAAGGGAAGTCCCGAGTAACGTAAAGCTCTCGATTATCGGTGACCCTAACACTTTAAAGAGCTATATTACTTGCAATAAACCTATCGACTTTACCCGACCTGGTACGTTTGCATCCTTGCTAGGGTTCGACTCAGTCATACTTCCTGCAGGGAAGACGCACATATCTACCAATACTGTGAATATTCTTCACGTGAATGTGATCCGTGTAGAATATAGTCTCGCTAGCGGGACTTACGTCAACGGAGAACCGAGTCATACCTTGCAAGAGTTCAGCATGACCGTCCCGCCAGGTTATAAGATAGTGGAAGCGCCTAACAATATCATTTACCTTCCGGTAACGAAGCGAGTAATAGAGTCTATCTCGGTACGACTTGTTGACGAGCGAGGAGATATCGTCAACTTTAGAGACGAGACGATATCGCTACGTCTACATCTGAAACGACTCGCCGGAGATGGTACTCGTAATAGATAAAACAAGACGGCGAAGTCTTCCTCGAAACATTGAGAGAAGGACAGTGAAAGCGTTAACACCTGCCAATAAAATCTATTTAAGACGTCTAGGTTACTCGTTACGAAAATAATGGATGACGTCGTGGATATTCTGAACATTGGGAGTCTGCCGCTTTTGATACAGCCTTGACCAGTTCCCAGTATCATTCCTACACCTCGTATATTCCCGGTCCGTTAGCTAACGGGAACGAGCTTAGGATATCTATCCAACAAGAAGGGTTATGCACCCTACCTCATCGCTCTCTGCTACATATCAAAGGGCGACTATTTTTGAATACGGGAAAACCTGGAAGCACTTCGAGAATTGTTAATAACGGAATACTGCATCTATTCTCAAGAATCGCCTATGAGATCAACGGGGTAGAGATTGATCTATCGAGAGATGTGGGTATTTCGACCCAACTTAAAAACTATCTATCTATAAGGAATGCTTGGCAGACTCATATTTCAAACGCGGGTTGGAGGTTTGAAGGAGTTCACGTACATGCTGAAACAGGCATCTTTGACGTATGCATCCCTTTACGTCTCATACTAGGATTCGTTGAAGACTATTCCCGAATACTGATCAACGCGAAACAAGAGCTGGTGCTAGTTCGTTCCACCAGCGACAACAACGCTTTACAAAGAGCCCCACCTCCTGCTGCAGAGACACCGTCTAGGATTGAGTTAAGTAAAATATCTTGGCTTGTACCGCATATAAAGACTGATGATATCAATCGTCTCAACCTGCTTAATTTCATCAAGAGCGGGAGGATCATCGAGCTACCTTTCCGTACTTGGGAATTGTACGAGTACCCTAACGTACCTACCTCTTAATCAGCATGATTGGACTGTGAAAACGTCAACTTTGCTGGAGAAACCTCGTTACGTTGTTTTCGCGCTTCAGACCGGACGGAACAATACGACGGTAGCAGATAGAAGTATTTTTGACCATTGTAATTTACGTAATGCTAAACTCTATCTAAATTCTAACATGTACCCTTATGAGGATATGAACTTGAACTCTAGACAAGATTCCTTCTCGAAATTATACGAAGACTACGCCAATTTCCAGACTTCGTACTACGGAACGAGCGCCTCTTTACCTTTACTTGATCCTTCCCATTTCAAGTCTCACGCACCCATCGTTGTGTTCGATGCCAGCCGACAGGAAGATAATCTCAAGGACGGTATGGTGACGTGTCGTATAACGTTAGAGACGGAGGAAAATATCCCTGTAAATACCAAGGCGTTTTGTCTCATCATTCACGATAGAGTGGTCCGCTATAACCCTTCAGGCAGTGATGTAAGCAAGATGACATCATAAAGAGGGAAGACCTAATTGTTCTCGACTATTAAAGGAACTGAGAGCATGTCTCGGCTACAGAGTGCTATCGGTGACGATAGTGTCAAGTACGGACTAGACAAACCCTGCTAAAATGTCTGAGTGCTCTGCGAATGGTTTAAGAATTTTAAGTCTGATTGGTCAAAACTTTTGCGATCTAACCAAGAGTGCGATGCGGAACGATACGAGTTCGGTTATTCCAGCATTGCTTCATATGATAGCTTTGATAAACGAGTATAAAGAGTACATAGATTTCAATAAGTTATCATGCGTCTGTGGTCAAGACGAGGTTGACATAACCAGACGGAAAAAGAAAACTACAGACGCTTCTAAACGTAAGCTCGGAAAGAAGATGGAGCCTGCAAAGAAGAAGCCTCGAGAGGAGTTGGAGGAAGCGTAAGTCCTCGATTATCACAAGAATTAATGATGATTGGAAAAAATAAATGTTTAATGTAATTAACTTTTAACGATTGGAAAAAAAAAGTTTAATGTAATTAACTTTTAAAGTATGAATCTTGTAATAGAGTTCTAAATGATGATTGAAAAATAAATGTTTAATGTATGAATCTTGTAAAGAATTAATGATGATTGAAGAAATAAATGTTTAATGTAATTAACTTTAAATCTATGAATCTTGTAAAAGAATTAACGATGTTTAATGTAATTAACTTTTAAACGTACGAATTTTGTAATAGGGCTATAATGATTTTAACTTTTAATGATTGGAAAAAATAAATGTTTAATGTATGAATCTTGTAATTAACTTTTAATGATTATAACTTTTAATGATTGAAAAAATAAATGTTTAATGTATGAATCTTGTAATAGGGTTCTAATTATTTTAACTTTTAATAATTGAAAATAAATGTTTAATGTAATTAACTTTAAAAAAAAAAAATGTTTAATGTAATTAACTTTTAATGAAAATTAGAAATAAATGTTTAATATAATTAACTTTAAACGTATGAATCTTGTAATAATTTAAAAAAATAAAAATTATTTATTATAACTTTCATTGTATTATTTAATCAATGAGGGGAAGAGGAGGCAGATGAAGGGAAGGAAAGAAATAATGAAAAAAACACCATCCATAATTAATTCTATTTAATGAATATAAAGATTTAAAACACATAGATACATACTAAATTAGTTGTTTTTTTTCACGTTCTTTAAATTGTGGTTTTTGTTTATACATTAACACTAATCACTTGCACTATAGAGTACAGGACGTGAATATTTTTTTAGTTTTAATCACTTACACTACAGAACATGAATATTTATACATTAACACTAATCACTTACACTATAGAGTACAGGACGTGAATATTTTTTTAGTTTTAATCACTTACAGTATAGAACATGAATATTTTTTTTATACATTAACACAATAGAGTACATGACGTGAATATTTTTTTTAGTTTTAATCACTTACAGTATAGAACATGAATATTTTTTATACATTAACACTATAGAGACTACAGAACATGAATTTTTTTTAGGTATAGTTCTAATCACTTACACTGTAGAGAACATGATTTTTTCACATAGACGCACTGTTCACTGGCACACTATAGAGTTGACGGTCCGATAGAGTAATGGGACCATGGGAGAGTATTGACAGTTCATGGTACTCTATATCTTTTGTCGTCGATAGAGCATAGAGCGACCCTATTGAATTTTTGTGTGTAAAGTTTGAATCCTACAGCTCTTATTGAACGAGCCTCTCTCATGACTATCGTCTCATCTGTCAAACAATTACGATAATCCTCTAATGAAAGCGTTCTTAACGCGCTACTCTTCACCCCTTTAGCCTTGAGCGTCTCTCCAACTCCTTGTACTGAGAATGAATAGAGTTTAGGACGTAAACCAAAGAACTCAGTGATGATCCGACCTCGAGTCTCGTCTTTTAGTTTACCGAGCACCCCTTTATTTACTACGGGCATCCTGTAAACATTGTCTTCTCCGTAGGTGGAGGTGTCCAGGTAGTCATTAGCTAACAGGGCGAGTCTCTGGTATGTATCCTCAACAGTCATGTAGTAGAGAAGTGAGTCTGTGTCAGTGTATTGAAGTTTTAACGTACCTTTAGGGAAGTATGGGATCATAACCTGGTAATGCAGACCGTACATGACTACCTTCGAGATTTCCAAAATGGCGAATCCGGCATAGATAGGCATATCAAAGTAAATCTCTTGCGGTTCCATCTCGATGATGACTAGGTTTTCTGACACTATCGAGCGGTTTTTAAAGTTAGGGCTGGCTATGAGGTTACCCGCTCCAAATTTCCCATCCCACCTGGTAGCTATCTTTATCGTACGGTAAGCCCTCTTGTTAGACATGAGGTGACCGAATGCGGCATTGTTCATCAGTTTGAAAAACATGTTTTCAAATTGATTGCTCGCTTTACTCCTCATTTCCGCGTTCAACCTGATATACGGAGCCATCCACGGCGCTTGCTTGAAACTGAGAACACGGTGAACTCTCGTCAGTTTCAATCCTTTCGCTAAAAATAGCTTTAGATGACGGTAGTGAATGATGTACCCGGTCTTATCAGCTAAAGTTGTTAACAGTTTCTCATGTTTCCCTACGGGTGGAATCACTTTCTCAGGACAGAACGGCAAGTCAGAATGAGCGTCGTGCACATCTCGCGGATATTCAAGATCTACCTGCAAGATATAGCCCGTATCCGCATCGTCCTCTACTTTTAGCACGTCCAATCGAGCAATTTCTTCATCTTCGAGCCACCTGAACTCTCCATAGGGAAGTGAGGACAGCATACTAAATGAATAGAGTCCATTCACGTCTAGATAGACAATGTAGGACTCCGGCTTGGAAGGATCAAACGCGTCCATATAGCGATTATTCGCTACAGTGTGACGATTAGCCACAAAACATATCCCTCCGCGGATAGCTCCCTCAATGAATTGATGAGTGTCCACATCATCGATTAATTCGAGCCGTACCCGGGTTATTCTCAATAGAGCCTGGTACGCTAGACTGGGAGCTGTAAGGGACCATCCGGGATCGAGCCTATACGTCTTCATGCAGAGATCACGAAAGTTCTCAAAGACGTCGGCCAGTAAAGTTACGTCCGTGCACAGGTAGAGGTTCGAATAGTCCCAAAGATTCTTACATTCGAATACTCGCCAAACCTCACAGGCATGATCATAGTCTTCCTGAGAGATATGACTATCCGTGAGCGCGTTGTAAAATTTATCTTTGCTCGGTAACTGAGTCTCGTCCAGCCGCTCGAATGAATCAATATAATCATAGGGGAACACTCCTTTTCGTGTGACTAATTTGAAGTGTTCATCCTCGGATGGCACTTACGCGTTATTTTAAGTTGCTCGGGTTCGAGGTAAGATACGCATTTCTCTAGGGAAGTACATAGAAAACTGAAACTATCTATAATTTTAATTGTAATCCCTCGAAACCCACACCAAATATATTTCATGATTACTTTGAATCTTCCCATAGTCTCTCCAATAACTCTGACTTTTCCTGGATTGACGAGAACGCTCTCCCCCGTGAACGGATCAGTTTCTCTACGTTCAACGAGTGATTCGAGAAGGAAAAAATTATCGTAGCAACGCGCGTTATGGATTACTACGCTCAGGTGACTCGGGTTCTTGTAATTAATATTACACCCTGCGTGACTACTCCCGCGATAAAGTCCAGTCAAGTGACAATGATCCATAACCCGAATATCATCATTCTTGTAGGGCTTCTCGCATATATGACAATGAGAGGCTGTATTATGAGCGTCTCTTTGAGCAGGAGTTAACGGTTTCATTGGTACGACGGTACTATAGTACTCTAGTACGCGCTTCGCTGTATCTACGAGCGCCTCAACAAATTGGTCAGTACAATCTTTTCCCGTGAAGTGACGGTACTCTGAGAGACTATCGTCAAAATTACATTTAACGTACATTCCTACAGAATAAGCTACATGACGCTGAACATTCTCGGTATAAGAAAATTTTGGGTCGGGATCACTCGTCTCTATAGGCATAAGTAAGCTCTCCAGGTCCGCATATACGATAAATCCTGTTTTCTCCTGCTGTTTATACTGAGTGAACGTGAGGAATTTATCCTCCCCTTGAGGAACGCACTCCTTACCGCGTCGAATTTTATACACGCCTCTTTATGTTTTGTGAGTTTGTTTTCGGTCAAAAAAGCGGACAGGCATCTATCACAAAAGTATCTACGTCCTCTGTTAGACGCTAATTGAGGGTTTATTAACCGTGACAGATTTTTAATCCAGCTGAAATTATAAGTTTCTGTCCTGTGCACTCTTATCATGAATAAATGTACATGTCTAGCGCGCTCTTTAGCACTGACGTGTACGGGAACAATTACTAGTTTTTTTTAGAGGTGTCAGCTGTGTCAATATAAGAGTCACTCCCATCACGCTTTGTAGTGTACACATTTACAGATATATCGTTAAGCTTTTCAAAGCGCTCGATATATCTCATTTGGAAAGGGAGAGGAATCCCGTCTAGATTCAACACGTCTCGAAAATTAGGGTAAGAGGATAAACGTTGAGCTCTCCCTGTCGGTTCAAAAATACCTGATAAAACAGATACAGGGAAGCAATGACCTTCTTCACATTGCACATTTATCAACGCTTCACGCCTGGCTATAGTTTCAAGGATTTGAACCCGAGCCCCGATCGTGAAAACCGTGTTTTTAGAGAGATTTATTCTCATCTCCAATGTACCGTCATACATCCAACCCGAGTCTCTAGAAACAAAACCTTCAATTTGAGCAAGGAGGGGGAAAACCACATTATTCTCATATATCTCCTCCAAGTTTGTAGGGGTAAATATACCGCATAGAGTAGAGTTGAAATACCCTTTCTCAATTCTACCTTCGGTAGGATGTCTAAATTCGCAAATGAGACTGCAATTTACCTTTATCGAGTCATTTGCAATTGTTTCTTCTACCGTCTTTACGTATATACCCCCGCACGCGACGAGAAACTGAACGGGATCCTTATAAGGCAATTCATTAGTGATAGAATAGGTTTTTATACGGCGGGAGTACGCCTGCTCAGTAACTTTCAATGAGAGACCTAACGGTTCCAGGTAAAGCCTAAACTGGGTAAATCCCGTACCTAAGTCATGTGACTGAGTCAAAAGCGTCCGGATCTGTCTATCTATATCCTCATGTCCGAGTATCAAAACGCTCGAGGTGTTAATCAACCCTGGTGTATGCTCAATATATGCCTTATATACTTGTGTTGTGATATCACGTTTTAGATAATTAATTAAAAGTTGCTCATTCGAGGTTAATTCACGGAGAGTATACACTTTATTTTCATTTATTTGTTGAGATATAATGATGGGGGAAGAAAAGCGCGCTCTTTTAGCTAAAGGTTCTGCCATGTTCGATCTACACTCTCCTTTTTAGCCTCCTCTTCATTCGGGTACAGTCCCCTCCAAGATAACGTCAAGTGGGCTCGAGATGGCTGTAAACAAACAAACAGGAACGACTATGATGAGTAAGTGCATAAGTATGATAATCATAAAATAAAGTCTGACACCTTACCCTTAGACCATCAGGCTACTTAGCTGCTTCAGTCACTGCCTGTTCTAACGCGTTGCTCTCGTATTGGGAGGATCAAGGTTCGACTCTCGCCCAGGATGGTTTTAACCCAATGGTTTTTTTCTAGTCTCTCTTTCTAACCACGCAAATTTGTACACATTTCCTCTAAAAATATAACCTTATTAATCCCTAAACAGTATTAGTATGTAAGTGTATAACCAGAACGGGTAGTATGAGAGATTTGTACGAAAGCTGTTTGTGATAATTTTTTTTTAGTTTACTGTAAATACAGAAAGGTTTAAATGTTTCTTTTTTTTTGTCGGTGAAGGTTGTTCTCCCTCGGTCCCTTCTGTTAAAAGATGGTGGAAAAAAAGTGTGTTTAAACTCATTTCAAAAACGACTCAAGTAGGTGTTTTTTTTAAAACTATTAAACAATTCAATGATATTTTAACCTGTAAGATTATTAACTTTGTTCTTACGAGATGTAGATTAAGTACAATTATCTGGGGAGCAAGTTTCGAACCTTGTATTGTTAGTTAATGATGTAAACAATTCTTTTTAAAGATCATTAACTTAGGTCTTACGAGGTGTAGATTAAGCACAATTATCCTGGGAGCAAGGTTCGAACCTTGTATTGTTAGTTAATGATGTAAACAAATCTTTTTAAAGATTATTAACTTAGGTCTTACGAGATGTAGATTAAGCACAATTATCCTGAGAGCAAGGTTCGAACCTCGATCGCCAACTCGCATTGTTAGTTAATGATGTAAACAATTCTTTTTAAACTCATTTCAAAAACTATTCACATTTAACCTGAAAACAATTCAATGATTATTGATTTAGGTCTTACGAGGTGTAGACTAAGCACAATTATCCTGGGAAGTGAGGTTCGAACCTTGTATTGTTAGTTAATGATGTAAACAAATCTTTTTAAAGATTATTAACTTAGCTCTTACAAGGTGTAGATTAAGCACAATTATCCCGAGCGAGGTTCGAACCTCGTATTGTTAGTTAATGATGTAAACAATTCTTTTTAAACTCATTTAACCTGTAAACAATTCAATGATTATTGACATAGATTAAGCACAATTATCCTGGGAGTGAGGTTCGAACCTTGTATTGCTAGTTAATGATGTAAACAAATCTTTTTAAAGATTATTAACTTAGGTCTTACGAGGAGTAGATTAAGCATAATTATCCTGAGAGTGAGGTTCGAACCTTGTATTGTTAGTTAATGATGTAAACAAATCTTTTTAAAGATTATTAACTTAGGTCTTACGAGATGTAGATTAAGCACAATTATCCTGAGAGCAAGGTTCGAACCTCGATCGCCAACTCGCATTGTTAGTTAATGATGTAAACAATTCTTTTTAAACTCATTTCAAAAACTATTCACATTTAACCTGAAAACAATTCAATGATTATTGATTTAGGTCCTACGAGGCGTAGATTAAGCACAATTATCCTGAGAGCAAGGTTCGAACCTCGTATTGTTAGTTAATGATGTAAACAATTCTTTTTAAACTCTTTTCAAAAACTATTCAAATTTTACCTGTAAACAATTCAATGATTATTGACATAGATAAAGCACAATTATCTTAGCGCACACGCACACGCACACGCACACACACACACACACTTACCTTCAAAGTTCAGGATGGCTGTTTTGGTGGCGGTAGAGAGACCTTTGTAAACAAGTAGTAGATCCGCTTTCGAGATGTCCTCTATCTGAGCATCACTAAGCGTCGAAAATCTCCGCGGCAGCCAAACTTGATACTTGGAGTCGAGCACAGTAAGTATACGACGACCGAATCGGGTATTTACCGATTTTATTGAATAAATACGGTACGCGTGACCTATCTCCAGGTCGGTCAATTTACGCGGAAGTATTTCATTACTTCCCACCTCCGTTAAAAATGCAGCTACAAATTCTGACGCCATGGCTAATATAGATACCGGTTAATGATTCAACAAAAAAAGGACTGACCACCCCTATTTATAGGTTCCAAGCCACGCCTCTCCCCCCTCCCACAAGGTACACGGATCTAAACCCTCAATGTGAAAACTACTCAACACAAATCTCTGTCACGAATTAAGTATCATGATTCTAAGCATGTCACTTAGAAAGAAATTTATGTTCTAAAGTTCGTGTTTTGGTGAATCAGATAAAATATTTCTCGTATACCTTGACTGTTATGAGAATATATGGCTCTTTCAAGTGCAGCTGCCACACCTGAGACCACCTGTGCACCCCAGTCACTACGTCAAGCATGCCCTGACACACTTTACCACGTGAGCACCTTACAGCCCTACCCATACACTCTACACGCTACGTCACGATGATGAAAGAGAGAGGGAGAAAAAACATCCCAGGCCGTGCGAGAGACAACCCTTCTCATCCCCAGGATACCTCAATTATGCAAATGAGTCCTCGTATGCCGTACCAAAACAATATAAGTCTCCCCCTCTGTCAGCCAGGTGCTCCAACCACCCATCACATCTGTCATCCCCCCACCTCCCCACCTCACATCACCATATCTATCGCAGCATCCCCTCCATATTGCTAATGTGTCCTCGTATGCCGCAAGAAAAAAAAAACCCCAGGTGCTCCACACCCCCCTCACCCCCCTACCTCACATCTCCCATGTGTCCCCGTATCTGCACCATGTTTAACGAAGGTATAAGAAAAAACCAGGTGCTCCACACCCCCTCCCTCACGCCATCGACTGCTCCAACCCTTCTCATCCCCACATCCCCCCTCCCACACCCAATTATGCAAATGAGTCCTCGTAACTGCACTTCTCCCTTACTATGTGTGTTTCTTGAAATGAAATATTTGACTAATTTAAAGAGACCATAGTTCTAGAAACATGATCATATTTAGTTATATTTTTATCATCAATTGTGGATAAGCAATGGGACTTGATTCATTGGATGTTATTAAGCTTTATTTAGGTATAAAACATACAAAATATACCATTTCTCAGATAACCAAAGAAAGCGACACGATGAAGAGAGAAAATTTGCAGTAAGGGTCAGGAAATAATTAGCAAATGATTAAACAACAGAATACAACACACGCACAAAACACTTTTAGTAAATAAATAAACGTCTTGAAAAAAAAAACACAGGTCAAGAAGCCATTTTCATAAAACAATAAGATTTTTAACAATACCGTGTATAGTGACGTTTGGGTCCACTATCTGAGCTATATTTCTTGCTTTCCTTCTTTAAAGCAAGTACTTTATTTTGTAATTACTAAAGAAAAGTAGTAGAGTTAAATAAGTTTTTTAAGTAATATTTTGTGTATACGATAACTTAACACATGGTACTTAAATGCTTTTGACACACTTCCTTTTAATAATGTTTTTACTATTTCATTCTTCTTTTTTTATATCTAAGCTAATGTATTTTTTTTTATTAAATAAAAGCCCCAGGTTGATCACGTCGACTTGTCATGAGATAAGTAATGACATAGGAGCCGACTTCGGGGGTGCTTTGTTTACTAAGCACCCCCAATATTTAAGCCCTTTTAAAACGTTAATATTACGGCGCTAGTTATATCTTGGATATAGGGTTGCACTGCGAACAATGTTTAATAGCGTAGCAAATGGTAGGTGCTGCCATCTGATAGCGTTATTAAGTTGGTAGCACCCGACACTCTTGAACCGACAGCCTGCCATTTGTCAACATGTTTCTATTATAGTTTGGTATAGTTGGGCAGTATTCGTATAGTAAGCATTATTTTTGTGTTGTGAATGTTTGTTTTCTTTTATTAAATATATTTTTATTTTATTTTACTAAACATACCACCCCTACCCCCTTTTATAGAACACCCCCACTGTTTTTAACAAGTCGGTGCCTATAGGTAGGGGCGGCCTGAGATAAATTTCACACCAGGGCGGGAAAGCTTTTTGGCGCCCTCCTGTGTAACCGGTAGATAATATAGTCCATTCACCATAGGAGTGTTGGTAAGTGATAGCTAGCCAAATTTACCAGACCTACTCCCATGTATCTATTCGTCAAACCATATTACCTACAAACCCATAATTTGTTGATTTATCACTGTTGGCAGTCAAAACGTTCGCAAAACCATTTTTGTTTAATTTGACCGTTTTTAAATCTCCTGCTAGCTGCCAGCTACTACATTTCCCATGGTGATTGGACTCTAGGAAAATCTGAAAATAACCCCCAAACCTAAAGTAGTCTGGTAGGGATAGAAACATAATTTGAAGGGAAACTCCACAAATGCTAACTATAAGCTAAACATTTCACTTAGAGGTTGTACAAAAAATGTTTTGATTACAAATAAAACTATGAAAACCTGATTTGTAGACAATGTTCTCTATTTTTTTATTTAAGTTTAACAAACACTCTGACATTATAAACTGTTTTCGTTATAATTGCAACAAAAAAGTTTCAGGGCACCATTTTTTCAAGATGGCAAATGTTAAATAACTTTTTAAGAGTGGCACTAAATTCTAATTTACTCACCACTAAACTATACATATATGTTAAATTTCATGTCTATATCAAAAAGTGAACGTTTGTTATGTTCAGCAACTCCACTATTACGCCCAAGCTACGCTATGTTTGGAGCTGGTAATTGAAGATTATTTACTAATCACGCCCAAGGTACGTTAGGTTTGTGGATTTTTCATATCATGCCGAGGCTACCTTAGGTTAGGTTAGATCTAGCTCTGTTTGGCACCCCCTAGAGCTGACCCCACGGGCAGCCGCCTGGTTCTCACGGCCCTTAAGTCGCCCCGCTTATGGGTAATTTATTTTAAAGATTTTAAAATGTAAATACATTATATAGTACTCCTAAATTTAATTGATTAAAATACTTAGGCCTAATGTAACAAGTAATAATATATTTATTTTTTACTCATTGATATTATATAGTATAATTTAATTCAATGATATTGAATTTCCAGGGTTTCATACTTAGGCTAGAATATAAGCAAATAAAAAGATTTTCAGTAATAAAAATATACTAAAAACAATATAAAACATAGATAATCATAATTGGTTCTACACTATTTCTTAATCAGACCTTATCACTATTGTTAATTTTCTAAAACAAATTTTGGTGACCTGGTCGTCTAGGGGTAAGGGTACGGCTAGACTGAGCGCGCGAGCGACTAAAATATAAAATAGAACACATTGGAGCGAGCGCGCGCGCGCTTGAAAGATAGAACTGGTTCTATTTTTCAAGCGCGCGCGCTCGACCCAGTACAGTCTAGTTTACAGGCGCTAGGCAATATTATTGTATGTTGGTTCATTGAGTGCTGGGGAAACTTCTCATTTTGACATGATATTTGACTTTTTTCTATCAGTGATAGGTTTAACAGACTTGCTATTAATGGCCCGGTGACCTGGCGGTCTAGGGGTAAGGTGTCAGACTTCTGTGCTGGCGGCCGGGGTTCAATCCTCGGTCCCGGCACAGATTTATCTGATTACCAAACCCTTCCTTCACCTCTGGCAAGACATCTTGTGAATGTGGGGAAAGCCAGGCCTCCACCGTGGTTCGGATTCCACGTTAAACTGTAGGTCCTTCATTTCATCACACAATCACCCTACCATTACACATTAGCGTAAGTGCATATAACCCGAACGGGAAGTAAGATGCGGTGCTAATAATAATAATAATAATAATAATGGCCTAATTTAATTGGTAAGACCATAAATAATATAATGTATATATGTAAACCCGATATGTTAAAATACTTCAATATTATAATCAAAGTAGGCCTTTACAAATAAGAATCACCATTAGTTTGGAGAGAGTATGAAAAAACCACAACAATAAATAAGTTTTAAAAATCACCTTCAGTTCACTGAGCCAAGATTCGAACCTTTGCCTCCTAGTCAAAAGCTATCGAGTGCAACGCACCATTCCGCCACTGGTGCGGCTAATCTGATTTTAAAACACTTCAGTACAGTACCATACGCATTTCTCAATTTATTAATTGGATGCACTCCTACTTTTTTCTTTTTTATAAATACACAATATTTTCTGTAAGAATTTTCGAGGAGCAGAGATGTACCAAGTGTCTTTGACAGATACATCTTCTCTAACTAGGGGGGGGGGGGGGGGCGGTGACCTAGTGGTCTAGGGGTAAGGTGTCAGACTTCTGTGCTGGCAGCCGGGGTTCGATCCTCGGTCCCGGCACAGATTTATCTGATTTCCAAACCCTTCCTTCACCTCTGACAAGACATCTTGTGAATGTGGGGAATGCCAGGCCGCCACCGTGGTTCGGATTCCACGTTAAACTGTAGGTCCTTCATTTCATCTCACAATAACCCTACCATTACACATTAGCGTAAGTGCGTATAACCCGAACGGGTAGTAAGACGCGGTCTAATAATAATAATAATAATAATAATAAAACAAATTTATATTATCTTTATATATTAGATTTTACAAAACACAAATACACTATTTTTAAGTGTTTTCTAGAGTGTGTATGTATACAGTATATACACACACACACACACACACACAATCTTCTCCCTTACATAGTTTAATCATTTGTTGAAGGAATATAAATTTGCACTTTTTTTCTTTTTAATTTATACTTGTACATTTAAAATAAATGAAGGATATCGAATATTCATGCTGATTTTTATTCTACTATGTATGATTTCCGATAGCACACACTCTAAATGAAATCTCGTTTGCTAAGCTTAGATAGAATCTTCCCAAAATCGCTCATCAATCTCAATTCGTTTAATAGAACAGTATTTCGCCATAAAAATAACAAACAACATTGCCGACCTCTCTCTTATATTGCCTGTTGCAATGGGAAGAAATATAATATTTTAATTGCTAAATTTGTTAAAATGTTGTATATAGTATATTTTAAAAGTATAATATTTATTTTCCCTCCAGGATTGAAGGGAAGTAGTAGTGGCATGTAGTAGAGAAAATAATTTATCCTAGCGATTTAACACACTATTTTTTAATTTTCAAAATGGAATTTCGTTTCACTTTGGGCAAACTAAAAAAACTCACCCTAAGCTTATAGGAACGATTGATTGCCTTCTCAGCTCTCTTTTTTTCCCCATAGAGTCCCTTTTGAGCTACTGATAATTTAAATAACACAATCATAACACCACAATCATATGTTCTTTTCGATTGCTATCAAAGTCTAACAAATAACACAGGGAAACAGTGCCGTATCTAGGCAGGTGCAAGAACGGGGTCCAGTATGGAGGAGTCCCTGAAATGGAATTAACAACAAAAAAGTCTTATACATTAGTTATATTTTCAAATTTTAATTTCACCACCATTCTCTACTGTGCCGTTCAAATGTCGGTGAACCGATTGCGTCGAGTGGGCCGGAAGATTTAGCAAGTTAAAAATAATTAATAATGATTCAATGTTGTCATTTTTTCATTTATTTAACTTGTACTTTCTGAACCGACTGATTTTATCAGCACATAACTTATAAACTAACTTAAGTCTAGAACAAACACATCTGTTAATTCATACCCGCCTCGGTGGCATAGTTGGCTAACGCGCTTGTCGTGTTTAGTTCGACTGCTGAGGACGGGGAGATCGAGGTTCGAATCTCAGTCGGGTGAACTGGGGGTGGTTTTTCCTAAATGGTTTTCCACGCAAATGCGGGTTCACTTCCTCTAATTAAACCTTCTCAATTCCTAATCCATTAGCGTAATTAGTACTTAAAGCGTATAACCCGAACGGGTAGTAAGACGCGGTGCTAAATATTTTTTATATTGTTAATTCATCACTATGAAAGGGGAAATCTACACCCCACAAATTATAAATTTTTTGGTCATGCCAGAAATCGAACATAGGACTATAAAGCTCAGTAGAAAGACTGAGACAAGATGTCGGGACAAGAATAATTATTCAAGATATACTTTCAAGTCAAGAACGACTTTCAAGTCAAGAACGATAACTACCCAATCTTTCCATAATTTTGATTTAATATAATATCGTTAATGATGTTAACTCTAATGTACTTGATGTACAGGATATTTGACTCTCTCTCGGCCCCTGAGTTTCCCATATAACTTTAAAAATAAGACTCAATTCAGTGAAATCTGTCACGTACATACTTTGGTGTATGAGAAGTATGGTGTCGGAATGACAGAGGGGTGGCGCTACTGTCTAGTCCGTGTGTGGCACCTGTATGTAAAGAAGACTGATCGCGTGTTCGCTGTTCTCGGCAGTTGGTGTGACGCATCTGACTATGCTGTTATTGGATCAACAACAGTCGGAATATGAAGCGGTACACAGTGGAAAATCACGTGTGCATTGTCCGCACGTACTGGAAAACGGCGTCAATAAAGGTGTGACAAAGACAATTTAAAGCGAAGTCTCGGGTTTGAAAACCACCAGAAAAGTCCTCCATTCAGTACCTGGTGAATAAATATGAAGCCATGGGAACATTGGTGGATGTCCACGAAGGAGGACGTCCGAAACTGCCAGAAACAACGGCGCAGGAAGTTAAAAACAGACTGCTGGCCTCTCCACAGAAGTACTTGCGTAAACTGTCGCAGGAGATGGGCGTCCACATGTACATGTAAACGAGCAGCAAAAAAGTAAAGCTGCATGCATATCGTGTAACTGTTATGCATGAATTGAAACCTCCTGACAAATAGAAGACTCAATTACTGTCATTGATTCCAGCAGTTTGTCAATGCACATCCGAAAATGCTGGACTACTCATGGCTCTCCGACGAGGCGTGGTTCCACCTAAGTGGGTACGTCGATTCCCAGAATACCCTTATGTGGGCTAGTAATAATCCTCACATCTTGGATGAGACACATCTTTATGATGAAAAGGTTAATGTGTGGTATACGTTGTCACATCGCCGCATTATTGACCCCATCTTTTTCCATACAACACTTTACATGGAAATCTTCTATGTGTTTGTGAATCAGTTGGACGAACAAATCCGTATTGGCTATTTTAAGCAGGATAGTGCCATCTGCCACACCTCCACTGTCAGCCTGGCTGAAATTTTTTCCTTTGAAGATTCTGTAACTTCTAACGGACTTGGCAACCAAGGTCACCTAACCATACGCACCGGATCTCTTCCTATAGGGCATGATGAAATGTAAAGTATCGCAATAAATCACTGACTCACATGAAACTGCAAGGAAAGATTCGGTGGGAAAGTGAGGCTGTGACTCCCGATGTGTTGGTGAATACCTTTGATAACATGGAGAGGCGTGTGCAGGCATGCCTTGATACTAATGGCACCCACTTTCAAAACTTGGAATGAGATCATCATTTTCACATACACCAAGGTATGTCTGTAGTAAATTTCAATGAATTTCGTCCATTATTTTGAAACTTATAAGGGACACTCAGGGGCCGAGAGTGAGTGAAATACTCCTTAGTTGCCGAAATGAGTCAGAAAAGTGCAATTAAAATAATTATTTTCATTTAGAAAAATACAGTTGATCTTGTATATCTCTAGTGTACACACAACTTATTCATACAACATGGTTATATCATATTGGTTTTATTATTATCATCCCCCCACAAAAAAATTAAGTGGCCTGAAAATAGAACCTTGCACAGGACATATGAAAATATAGTCAAGACACTGGAATGATGCAACGTTCGACCTTTTCTCTGTTGTTCATTTATAAAAAAAATCACTCTGAAAACAAATGAGCTGTGTTGTAATTTAATTGGAAAATGCCAATTTTAAGACTTTGCTATGAAAATAATAGGGCAACGTTGCGCGCTAAGACCAGCAGACACCCGTTTTAGACGCTATCAATTCTCTAAAGATCCTTTGAGAGAATATAAAGTATTTATAATAGCCAATATAGAGAAAGGTTCATTATATATAGATTTAATCCACAAACATAGACACCATCTGTAAAATGGTCAAGCTGCAGAACACGTACCTTGTCATATAGATGTATAAATCTAGTTTGTATTTTAATAGCTAGAAAATGTACTTTAAATCGCGGTTTTACTGAGGCTATTGCCTCTCGATATTATGTATTGAAGGAGCTAGTCTTTAAATTGTTCTTTAATGGTCTTACTTCCTCTCTTCCCTACCAAATTACCTCTTGTAGTAGCTGATTCTTTTGAAGCTGTTGGAGATTTCAGTGGATAAAAATTCTACTGGACTTAATCCACACTCCATGTTTAAAGAAGGTTTCATAAGATCAATGCTTTTTTTTTTAAATGACATTTCTCAAATAAAAGCGCTGATAAAATTAAAATATCAAACCTGTATATCTGTATGGTTAACAAGCTTAGCTAGATATGTTTAATTCAAAACAAAGCTAAGATTTTTTTTTATCCAAGTAAAATGGTTCGTTTTAAAAAATCATTTAATAATCAGCATACGTAAGGCTAAGGAACTATTTTCTACACCCTTATAGAAAGTCAGTTATAAAGGTGTTATGGTTATGTCTAGACCTTGTATTATGTAACCGCCATATCAAACAAATATTGGGTGACAAATCAAATGACCTACCCTATCATAAAAAAACACTAACAGTACCTATTAATTTAAAAAAATGACACGTCACAATAATAAGAAAATGTATTCCAGTAATTTTACAGTTTCAACATTAGTAAAAAGAGGGCCATGCATCAAAACGATATCCCTTCACTTCTAATATCTTATAGTTATACCAAATTTGTGGATTATAGAATTAAATGGTCTTACTTGAGATGGTTGTAAATAAGATTTCTAGACTTAAGATGACTGGGTTTGTGAGAGCCGGTCTTGTGATAACTCGATATGGTTTGAACTAATACGATCAGACTTTATATGGTCAAGCTCCTCTATGCGCATTTTAGCAAGCGTGGAACTGAAAGGTAATTAATCGATTAGACAAGAGTGACGCTTATTGTTTGTAAATATGCTTGGATTTTTTTCTTGTTGAAGCCCAAATACCAGTTCTGACGTGGCAGGGAATCAAATCGTCTCAAGAGAGTGCTAACCATGTAGCAATGGAGCGTCTACCTTTAACAAATGAGGAGAAACCTATTAATCTGTGGGAAATATTTTCCCAAAATTGTTTCTTATAAAAGAGGACGAAGACATATTAATGAAATTCCCAAAGTAGAAGGATAGTACTTGTTAATAATCTGTCAAATAGGATAATGTAGCTTCACGAAATCAACTTTCAAAAGTTTTTTCTTGGAATGCGAGGGGGAGGAATTACAGAATGTATATTATTGTGCTCAAAGTGCTGGTGATCAAATGTTAAAGTATGAAGCATAAATTTGACCATTCATCAAATATAATGCAATTATTATCCATGGCTAGGAAGGGGTACGTCTAAGTATGATGTAGATCTCTGATTAAATTAATTTAGAGCTTAGATCGATGATAATTATGATGAGCTTTGATCAGTGATTAAATATAATATAAAATAATTTACTGATATGAGTGAGTATGATGTGGAGCTCAGATCAAGTATGATATGTCTATGATTCATAATATTTGATTATATGTCTCTTAAGTATAATAAAATAATGATTAAATACTGATTCATGATATGATCAATGAACTACGATCCAATATTTGTTTCGTGGCTCTGATAATTAGTGCCAGTTGATTAAATGCCTAGCAAGTATGATGTAGGCCGAACTTGCCAAAGAGGAATCCAGAGAGATGGTGAATATTTTGAAAAGCTTGCAAGAGTCTGTATGGACGAGCATACCTCATACAGTGTGAATGATGTAATCAGGTCAGTAAACCTGTCCGAGCTTGTTCTTTATTATGGGGAGTGTCCTTGCTCCGATGTGTGGTAAAGTACGCTTAGTTCAAAGCTGAATCTATATTCTCTTATCTTAAAAGATAAGTGTAAAAGACTAGAGATTAAGGATTAACCTTGTAAGGGGGTACGAATTTATATTTATGGACTTGAGCTTTAAGTCGTTGGAAAGACGCCCAATAATATTGGGAGTGAGCTCTCTAAGATAGGGACCAAAATGTATTAACCTTTAGAAAGTATACTAGTGAGTGAAGACATTCTGCTTCAGCATTTTCTTAGAGGGATTAGTATTATGCACTAAGGGAATTCAAAATTACAGGGTCAAGCTGTTTGGCACCAGGTTTTCAGTAAGCTATCGGTCACATTTCAAGAAGAGGAGGATGAAAGGGATGTAAAGAGAGAAATGTAATTTTTAGATTACATCTTCTATTCTTACATCCTATGGTTTATATATTAGGTCTACTCGTATAATATAGATTTGTCTTAAGGCCTTATTTCTCAAAGATGAAAGGTGAAGAATACTTAGCGATAGAAAGTATGCTTAAGGATCAATACATGAAGTCTAAAAGTTTTTTTCTACTTTAAGCGAATATTGATTAAATTTATATACTTTATATTAGTCCATTCTTCCTCCAAGATGAGGGGTAAATGTGATGCTTGTTTATAATAGATGAATCGATTGCGTTGTTCATAATTGGCCTAAGATTTAATCCTTCACGAGTAAGGATTTAGCGTTAAAGGGTTGAGTGTGGGCAAGTCGTTTGCAACATAATTTAAAATGATTTTACTCGGAGTTAGACCTCAGAACTTTAAATGTGTATAGATTTGTGGAAGATTGAAGGGTGTTATTTGAAGCTGACATGTTTATAAAGATTTAAGATTTTGAATTTGATCTCTCGACGTCACTGCAGTTATGATAATACTCTTGGGTATATGGCCTAACCAAGAGGGGCTTGCAACGTCATCTTTGAAGCCATCATACTTATGATGATTTATAACTTCAGGTTTGTGCGGAAAATATCCTCTCCCGCCTGACATGAAAAGGGGGTTTACAGGATAATCGACAAGTCCTGTCAAGTTTATAGTTATTGAGAGAGAGCACGTAAAACACCAACGAATATCAACTTTGGATAGGGGATAGTAGTCGGAAGTTGAACCTTGTCAGGGAAGTGGAGTGGATTGGTGTATAGGATGGTAACTAACCGTTATGGTTTCTGGATGGTGGGGTTGGTGGTTGTTGGTAGAAAGAAATGGTGGAAGGGTGGGTGGGAGAGGTTGGAGCTAGATTAATTCACCTTTAAAGGTTTGATTATGGTGTTTAATCGCCTCACAGCTGTGAATTAAGATATATTGGTTGTAGAGTATACCGGCATTTGCCTGGAATGAAAATGGAAAAGTGGAAGCTGTGAAAAAGGGAATTGCATTACCATTTGTAGTGAAATTAGCTTTATGGGCTCTGGTGTTGATATAGTTCGCAAAGGTTGTAAGCTCTCCATTTTTATTTCTTTAGGAATGGATTTTACTGCGTTCCACTAAATGTTTTGAACTTATTGAGGAATGCTATTACCAACTGTCGCTTGTAGATTTCCCATAAACTTTGGGGCTGGAAATGCCTTAAGCTGAATGAAAATATGAGCGATGGAGGGTGATAAGCTCGACTAGTTTTGAAATTAAGAAGTAAAAATAATGAAGGATTACCTACCTATGTCTGTCAATTTTACCTTTTGTTTAAAACCAAATCCAGGTTTTCTTCGAAATGCCATTTGAGCAAGATAGTTCACTAAGATGGTTTCCCCAAATTCTCGGAATATATAAAGGATAAGGTATTTTCCAGCTGACTAATGATGACGAGTCTTGACAGATTGCGTGACGAGGGCTTACAGCAGGAGAAAGTCAATTTATTATTATTATTATTATAACCACGTCTTACTACCCATTCGGGCTATGCACACTTACGCTAGTGTGAAATGATAGGGTGATAGTGAGATGAAATGGAATATCAACAGTTTAACGTGGGATCTGAACCACGGTGAAGGCCTGGCATTCCACACTTTCACAAGTTGTGATTAATACAAGTCTTCTCATAGGTGAAGGAAGGGTTTGGCAATCGAATAAACCTGTGCTGGGAGCGAAGATTGAACCCCGGACCCCCAGCACAGAAGTCTGACACCTTAACCAAAAAAGTCTAGTTGAATAGAGGAGGAAGCGTAGGGAGGAGGGAGGGCAGGGTTACTAGGGTTGACAGATGGGTGAGAGGTGGGAGGATAAGTGACCGGATAATTTACATCTTGCATCCCATTCGGCAGCATCGATTGTTTTTTCTTTGCATGTTTAGCAATAGTGGTCTTGAGGATAATCAGACAAGATGGGTGGCATATTTTTCGGCATCTTTCAGTTTTATGATGCCTATTTCCCCTGTACTCACATATTCTACGAACAATAGGATTGCACTTTTATTGGTATCAATATTATTAACAATGCCGTACGTAACTTTAGACACGTAGACCTACAATGAACATCCACCCTATCTCCCATTCCTTCCTATCAGCACTTGAATCCAAACCCCGACAATATAGCATCATTCCACAGACCGAAAGAAAGAGACTACACCAGGCGTGTTGAGTATTGCCGATGATTCATAGACTATACCTCTGTCAAGAGTTATAATATTCTGGAAGTGGCATACTTATCTGATGAAGCGTGTTTTCATTCATCCGGTTACTAGGACAGCCAGAACAGCCGCATTTGGTCGTAGAATAATCTTCCTAAGATACCAGAAACACCATTTACATGATCAGAAGATTGGTTTGTGGTACGTGATTTCTCGTAAGCGGATAAATGGCCACATATTCTTAATTGACTACATAAATGCGGAACGTTACTGTGACATATCATGTACCCTTTCTCCGGATATTTGAGAACGAAATCCCCCCCCCCCCCCCGGCTACTTATAGAAAGATACTGATACTGTACATACAACTCATGTATCCATGGCGTTGTTGCACAATTTATTTGGGAACAGATTAATTTCTAAGGGCATAATGATGGCCCCACGTTTGTCAAATAGCACACCCACCCGTGTTATCTGTAGAGAGGAACTAAAAAGGAAGGATTCGAAGATAATCTTCACTCTCTGATTGAACTGAAGAAAGCCATCACAACATTTATAAGCAACATATAACAGTTTGAACTATCACGGATTTTTGCCAAAAGATAGAACGTGTAAATGTATGTCTGAGACGACTTGACAATAAATGTTGGAAATGATCCCCAACACGTGAGAATGTAGCTATTGTATATGTATTGGCATCGGGAGATGCATCTACTTTTGGTTCAAAGTGTATATCGAAATCGAAACAAATTTAAGATAACTAAAGTTCTAAATGAATAAATATTTCCCTTATTTTTCTTGATAAACTTTTTGTCCCTTCATATAAATAAATATATGTACAGTATGCTTTCATTTTGAAGCAAGCTATTTTATTTTTGGTGATACTGTTAATTTGCTGAATTGACTGTTTATATTAGCACATTACTTACGAATTAGCTTAACTAGAACAGAAACATCATTATGTAAATTATTGCCCATTGAAGCCATACAACATTACACATTTTATTGCACTATTTGAACAAGTCTATTATTGTGCTTAGTTAATTTCATATCACTACAGATTTTCTTGACATACTATAATTATTTCATTGTGTGCGTGCACGTGTGTACTGTTGAATTAAGCACTTATTTTTTAAACTATCGATACATACGTAGATAATTTTAGTAGTTTTATCTACGTATGTATCGATAGTTTAAAAAATAAGTGCTTAATTCAACAGTACACACGTGCACGCACACAATGAAATAATTATAGTATGTCAAGAAAAAAATAGTGTTTAGTTAAGAGAGTTAAACAGTGATAAAATTAAATAATTTGTAATATTTATACACAGATTAATTTGTTTTGTTTTAATTTTTAATACATGCTGTCCTTATTATAGGGCACCTACACGATCAGTCAGACTGAGTTTGACTGTCAATATGCATCAGTATTTACGAGACCGTACACGCTCGGTCTTCGTATCATTATTTATCATTCTCGGCTCCTACATGCAACAACATGGATAAGAAAAATGCATGGGCAGTCAGTCTGTTTGCCACTGAGACTGAAGGAAATACTGAGTAACTTGCGCACACTGCCAGTCTCTCCCATCACTTGCAAGACTTGATGGACTGAGACTGATGTGATCAGAAAATTCGGATCACATCAGTATTTGTCAGTTCGGCCATCAGTCATCAGCACTGCCCTTACACGATCAGTCAGACTGTCTGTAATAATTATTACTTTATTAATAGTTATTTTACCCGCCTCGGTGGCGTAGTTGGCTGACGTGCTAGTCGTGTTGAGCTCGACTGCTGAGGACGGGGAGATCGAGGTTCGATTCTCGGTCGGGTGAACTGGGGGTGGTTTTCCTAAATTGTTTTCCACTCTCCCTCCACGCAAATGCGGGTTCACTTCCTATAATTCAACCTTCCCAATTCCTAATCCACTAGCGTAATTAGTACTTAAGCGTATAACCTGAACAGGTAGTAAGACGTGATGCTAAATAATAATAATAATTAATAATAAGTTATTTGAGTTAGATTTATAAACTAAATTAATTTGTAATTTTTTTATTAGTGACCAGTAATTGTATTGTAAATATTGTTTTTAAATATCTATCGATTGATTTGTTTTGACTGCACCAGAGTAGAGAAGTCGGAGTTACCTTGGTATCTTAAAGCCACCTTCTAAGAAACAAGGGGAGGTTTTTTATTATTTTATAATAACATATATAAATAAGAAAATAAGTAAATATAAATTAAAATTTCAGTTTCTGTAGAAAGTGTTTACAAAGAGATAAAAAAAATGTTCCATACACCCTTACCGGTCCTTGCCCTCTTATATTACTATCACGAAAATCTCTGGGAGTGAAGCCTAATTCTGTAAACTGCTAGGGCAGGAGTAAAAGCTGTTTAGATGGGGTCCTTGGGTGTCAATCATTCCCTAGTTTGATTCAGTCTGATAGGACTGTGCGCAGACCGTGCTGGGACTGTGCTGTTATAGCTACTGTTTTGCTCATTGGCAATTTAGACAAAGATCAAAAAGAGGAAGATGATTGTTGCATGTGGGCTTTATATTATTTCACTTGATAAAGAGAGGATAAAATGAAGGAAAATACTGTTTTTTTAATTTGTTTAGAGCAAGAGAAGGAGAATTCCACACTATTTGGGCGACTCAATGATGACCATCAAAAGTTTCACAAATATTTTAGAATGAGTGTCCTGAAGTATGAAAACTTACAGAAACCTCTAGCATTCAGTTTTTCAGCTATCTCCTTCCAAATATTTTCTTTAGTGAGCTTATTATTATAATCTTTATGCCGCAAATTATGAGTATAAGCATTCATACTCTTGAACCAACATTATTGTGTTTTCTTCATCCATAATTTTGGCTTATTGCACACAGTTGTGTTAATAATGTTGGAATGTTCCTCAGTCACTGTCAGATTGTAGTCAAGAACCTTCGTGAAGGTTCGCCGCTTGCCGGAAGAAGCCGAAGTAGGTTAAACGACACTAAGCCGACGTCACCAAGTTTTAAAATGCCTTAGTAATTGTAAAAGTGTAACCATACTAACCAAGAAGTTTGTAGTTGGAAAAGCCACAGTGACTGGAAAAAAAATCGTTCTGAAATATAATTGTTTAGTTCCTCAACATTGATTGAATCTCTGAATAGTCGTCGAACATTGAAAGAGTAATTGTTTGCCAAGCTTGATGAAGCACTTTTTTTTGAGGCTAACTCAAGGAAGGGGAAAGGAATCCCAATAAATGGACCCCTGATCAGCTTATCCGGAATTTAGGACTACCAAAGTTTTAATCTATTTGGTTGAAGTCATTCAAAGTGTATTTAGGTTTGCCCTATGATGTTTATGTAAGTTAGATTAAGTTTAGATAAGTTCACTAACACAAAATAAATTAATTGAAAGAATTGTTTTTCTATGAATAAAATATAAATAAATAAAAGCTAAACCCGAATTCCTTTGAAAATGATTAAAAACGGATGTTTATTTTAATATCTAGTGAAAAGCCAAGCGTTTTGTTTAATTTCTGCCAAAAAAATCTTATTGATAGTATTTGATTATTATTTTGCTCCTCAAACCTTAGTACAATCTTTAGTAATACAGTATTAATATTGGACACTCTAGTAAAAGTTACATAATATATTTTAATATATATGGCCAACTATTTATATTAAAATTCAATATTTTATGATCCATAAAAACCATAACTTATATACAGTAGTTATATTGACAATTTAAACCTAATATCATACAAATGTATATGCTACTGTAAATGTGCTGAATGAATGACCATAAAATTATTTATATTTAAAAAAATATGTAGATCTTCTTATTTATTATGTAAGACAATTCTAATATAGTTATCTTGAACTAAATATTTAAGGCCATTTTAGAAAAATGTAAGTTTTTCAAAATTTGTCAAAATTAAAGGCGCTTTAAGTTAATTTATTTTAGAAAAAATCAACATGCATTATTGTCTATAGTATAAAATATTAATTAAATATTTAAATCATTTTGAAAATTAATTTCTCAGCAAACTAAGCCCTATCTTTAGATGCTTACTTTTTTAAGAAAATCGATCAAATTGAATTACTTATCACGAAAAAAACTACTCTGATTCTCATTTTAAACCAAATAATGTGTGCCATTTTTAAAAGATTGCTGTGTTATTTGTCGTTTCAAACAATTCCGATATTAGGCCAGGTAAGATAGTTTTTTTCTTAAAATAAATTAACCATCCACTTTCTCAACGTGATAATTAGGAGAAAATCGTAGAAATTTAATGTATATACTTTGGACTTTGGCTTATAGCTTTTACGTTTAAAAAAAATTATAAAAGTGCCGAAAACTGGTATTTTTCACTTCTAAGGTGTGAACAATTTTTTTTTCTTCGATAAACAAAAATAGTCCATGATAGCGCCTAAAATAAAACGAAAAAGATGAGCCCTGGTCGATTGAAATCGGTTCACAACTTTTTCAATAAAAAAAATCACCGTGAAAAATGGTCATTATTTGACATTTAATAATAGGGGTTGTAATTATCTTAGTAACTTGTTCTTAGGCTTAAATTGTAGCTCTTGTTGGTGCCTATATACAATAAAAATTTTGTGCAAAAATAATCATGATTTTTTGCGGAAATCGTGAGTATGCAAAACATGTTTCCGAAAAAGGGCTTGGAAGCGGCCGATAATTGTCAGAGTGAATTTTCAAAGCCCTATTTATTCTAGAAGAGTTTATCTACAACCCCCATATGGTGAAATGTAAGCAGGATCCGATTTAATACCTAAAAAGCGCGTCTGAAAACTGGGGTGTTTGTTGCTTCAGGCACTCGGGCGTGCGAGTGGAGAAGTGGCGACTTGGTGTGGGAAGCCTCTCTGGTGGCCGGGCTTCGAGCGTTTTAAAGTGCGGGATCCCGCCAAAATATTAAGTGGGCATATTAGTGACGCATAAGAAGCAAGTGGTGAATGGCTTTTTTGACGATTCACATTGGCATGGTATTATTTGCCATTTTTAATTTTTGATCGAAACATTGTCTCGGTGTTTGGGAAACATAAATAACATCAAAGTTAATAAAACAAATCGTTACTAACATTTTTTATTGTTATTATTTTCATAATTCTTACTTAGTGCTAACGGTCTTCATAAGCATTGCATACGAAGTTATGGTAAATGAAGATGATTAGATAAATGTTTTGAGTGTCAAATTGAATTTTTTTATACATATTATTACTAATACAGTATTAAATTATTTTTTAAAATAAAATGTTTTAATAAAAATTTAATGTTTTTTATTTACATTCATATTTATGCATGATCCAAACCTATAACTTTGTATGCAATGCTTATAAAAAAACTATAAAAATTAAAAACACTTTTTTTATTAACTTTGATGTTATAGCTGATATATAGATATATAGTTGATCTTTAGCTCAGCAGGAAGTCACGTTTCATAGATAATTAGAAAACTGTTTGACACTTTTTTTTTAAATACTGCCTTTTCTAAATTTCAAACCAATCCTTTATAAATGTTATACCAAATTATTTCAAACAATATATTTTACTTACTCTCAACATTGTGACGATAACTCTCCAATCGTTTGAGTAATTTTGTCATATGAAATATCTCGGTTTAAATATACATTTATGCTTCAGGAGGCCCTAATTTAATATTGTGTCTACCCGCCTCGTTATCCACATAGTTTTAAGGCCGTTCTAGCAATAGACTAGACTGCCGATGACTGGGAGATTGGGGATCAAATCCGTCAGATGTATTGAGGGTGGGTACACTTCCTCTAAATTCAATCTTCTGAATCCTTAACATATTAGCGTAATTATTTCATATGCGAGTAACCCAAACGGGTAGTGAATAATATGTTTGTTACCACGTCTCACTAGTCGTTCGGGTTACTCGATATGAACTAATAAAGCTAATATGTTAAGGATTCAGAAGATTGAATTTAGAGGAAATGTACCAGAATATTTGTGGAGGGATATTGGTAAACCATTTAGTTTAAACACACTTTGTACACTGGTTCAGGATTCTAACTTACACCTTCTTGTTACTTGAAACCTGGACTAGATAAACCTGATATTTAGTTCGTGTGCCCATAGATTTGAGTCACAAGTCATATCATAGCCCTGTGTGCCTCTAGTAGTTTTTGCCACAAATGGGTTTTATAATCTTTTATTTTTAAACCATACTCATTTTGTGTCCTTATGAAAGATAATGTAGCTCGCTAATGGCCAGCGCACGTGTACTAAATGCAAATATTTATAATCCCATCGCCAGACGTGTGACTTCTAGCTACCAGAAGTTTTTCAAATTAAACTAATCATTCCCACACTAGTCCATGTGTTATAGCCATACCACTGTCAGCCTAATGGCACAAACCGATGGTTGAGGATGGTAGACTAATCAAGAGCCTTGCACGATGTTTCAGTTGCGTGATGAGCCCGGAAGTTCCAACGCTGAGCGACTTCTTGCACCAAAGGACGCAGTCTCTGGACTCATTGAGCTCTGGCCACAGCTCTGGGTCCGGTTTTAATCCGGAGAACTTCTCGTCTCGGCGCAGAGTTGTCGTCAAGCCGTTCGAAGAGCCCGATCAGGAGGAGGTGCCTTCCTTCATTAGGTAAGTCGGCTCATCTTGTGAGGGGTTTACTTTGAACAACACCTCTGGCATCTTTAGGGAGTGGGAGACGTCTTATAATATGCTAAAATGGTATACTTTTAGTACAGTATAATGAACAGGAATGATTTTATTCCGAAAATTTAAAATCCACGTCTGGAGCAATGCATATATGATTAACTTTATTTACATGAATTAAATAATTAATTCCTCATATCATACTATCATATGGTGCAATTTTTGTTGTTGTTAAAAAAAAGGGTTCTGTAGTCCATTCCTACCCCCTAAATAATTAAAAGAACTTACGACGAGTATTGAAAACACAGAATGGGATTTGTTAAGTAATGTATACTCAAATATGATTGGATTTTTTTCTCTGTTTCAAAATTTTAGTTTTACTAGGTACAATTTAATGCCAGTGACAAGTGTATGAGGATGAGGGCAGGCAGTATGGGTGTTTTATCATAAAATTGATTTTAAGGAATATAAATTATAACATTATTATACGGATGATACTCATGCTAAAATCTCATTGTTAGTACTTTCTTGGGGAAGTATTAATTTTCTATGTTTGCGCTAACAGAGAGGGGCATAATCCCCCATCCTGAAGCAGGCCAGGATCTCTGGCCAGTCCCCCTTCCTACTACATCTCTAAGTATAATTTATATCTTTTGCCGACGCAAATTTTCACTAACTTAAGTAAAATCAACTTGCTCAGCTAAATAATTTTTTATTTACAAAATTGCTAGGTGATTAAGTGTTTTTGACCAGTTGTGCTTCTTCGCCATGTTTTCAATGAATTTACCAGTCTGCTGAGTGATCGTTAGCTGAAGAAACAGAAACTGGAACTGTACAAAACAATTTGATGGGGAGACAGACATTGGCAAATATACTCCGTAGTTTTTTGTT
>JBCFYV010009882.1:30688106-30718368 GCA_039000515.1 Timema cristinae
ATGATTCTAAGCATGTCACTTAGAAAGAAATTTATGTTCTAAAGTTCGTGTTTTGGTGAATCAGATAAAATATTTCTCGTATACCTTGACTGTTATGAGAATATATGGCTCTTTCAAGTGCAGCTGCCACACCTGAGACCACCTGTGCACCCCAGTCACTACGTCAAGCATGCCCTGACACACTTTACCACGTGAGCACCTTACAGCCCTACCCATACACTCTACACGCTACGTCACGATGATGAAAGAGAGAGGGAGAAAAAACATCCCAGGCCGTGCGAGAGACAACCCTTCTCATCCCCAGGATACCTCAATTATGCAAATGAGTCCTCGTATGCCGTACCAAAACAATATAAGTCTCCCCCTCTGTCAGCCAGGTGCTCCAACCACCCATCACATCTGTCATCCCCCCACCTCCCCACCTCACATCACCATATCTATCGCAGCATCCCCTCCATATTGCTAATGTGTCCTCGTATGCCGCAAGAAAAAAAAACCCCAGGTGCTCCACACCCCCCTCACCCCCCTACCTCACATCTCCCATGTGTCCCCGTATCTGCACCATGTTTAACGAAGGTATAAGAAAAAACCAGGTGCTCCACACCCCCTCCCTCACGCCATCGACTGCTCCAACCCTTCTCATCCCCACATCCCCCCTCCCACACCCAATTATGCAAATGAGTCCTCGTAACTGCACTTCTCCCTTACTATGTGTGTTTCTTGAAATGAAATATTTGACTAATTTAAAGAGACCATAGTTCTAGAAACATGATCATATTTAGTTATATTTTTATCATCAATTGTGGATAAGCAATGGGACTTGATTCATTGGATGTTATTAAGCTTTATTTAGGTATAAAACATACAAAATATACCATTTCTCAGATAACCAAAGAAAGCGACACGATGAAGAGAGAAAATTTGCAGTAAGGGTCAGGAAATAATTAGCAAATGATTAAACAACAGAATACAACACACGCACAAAACACTTTTAGTAAATAAATAAACGTCTTGAAAAAAAAACACAGGTCAAGAAGCCATTTTCATAAAACAATAAGATTTTTAACAATACCGTGTATAGTGACGTTTTGGGTCCACTATCTGAGCTATATTTCTTGCTTTCCTTCTTTAAAGCAAGTACTTTATTTTGTAATTACTAAAGAAAAGTAGTAGAGTTAAATAAGTTTTTTAAGTAATATTTTGTGTATACGATAACTTAACACATGGTACTTAAATGCTTTTGACACACTTCCTTTTAATAATGTTTTTACTATTTCATTCTTCTTTTTTTATATCTAAGCTAATGTATTTTTTTTTATTAAATAAAAGCCCCAGGTTGATCACGTCGACTTGTCATGAGATAAGTAATGACATAGGAGCCGACTTCGGGGGTGCTTTGTTTACTAAGCACCCCCAATATTTAAGCCCTTTTAAAACGTTAATATTACGGCGCTAGTTATATCTTGGATATAGGGTTGCACTGCGAACAATGTTTAATAGCGTAGCAAATGGTAGGTGCTGCCATCTGATAGCGTTATTAAGTTGGTAGCACCCGACACTCTTGAACCGACAGCCTGCCATTTGTCAACATGTTTCTATTATAGTTTGGTATAGTTGGGCAGTATTCGTATAGTAAGCATTATTTTTGTGTTGTGAATGTTTGTTTTCTTTTATTAAATATATTTTTATTTTATTTTACTAAACATACCACCCCTACCCCCTTTTATAGAACACCCCCACTGTTTTTAACAAGTCGGTGCCTATAGGTAGGGGCGGCCTGAGATAAATTTCACACCAGGGCGGGAAAGCTTTTTGGCGCCCTCCTGTGTAACCGGTAGATAATATAGTCCATTCACCATAGGAGTGTTGGTAAGTGATAGCTAGCCAAATTTACCAGACCTACTCCCATGTATCTATTCGTCAAACCATATTACCTACAAACCCATAATTTGTTGATTTATCACTGTTGGCAGTCAAAACGTTCGCAAAACCATTTTTGTTTAATTTGACCGTTTTTAAATCTCCTGCTAGCTGCCAGCTACTACATTTCCCATGGTGATTGGACTCTAGGAAAATCTGAAAATAACCCCCAAACCTAAAGTAGTCTGGTAGGGATAGAAACATAATTTGAAGGGAAACTCCACAAATGCTAACTATAAGCTAAACATTTCACTTAGAGGTTGTACAAAAAATGTTTTGATTACAAATAAAACTATGAAAACCTGATTTGTAGACAATGTTCTCTATTTTTTTATTTAAGTTTAACAAACACTCTGACATTATAAACTGTTTTCGTTATAATTGCAACAAAAAAGTTTCAGGGCACCATTTTTTCAAGATGGCAAATGTTAAATAACTTTTTAAGAGTGGCACTAAATTCTAATTTACTCACCACTAAACTATACATATATGTTAAATTTCATGTCTATATCAAAAAGTGAACGTTTGTTATGTTCAGCAACTCCACTATTACGCCCAAGCTACGCTATGTTTGGAGCTGGTAATTGAAGATTATTTACTAATCACGCCCAAGGTACGTTAGGTTTGTGGATTATTTTCATATCATGCCGAGGCTACCTTAGGTTAGGTTAGATCTAGCTCTGTTTGGCACCCCCTAGAGCTGACCCCACGGGCAGCCGCCTGGTTCTCACGGCCCTTAAGTCGCCCCGCTTATGGGTAATTTATTTTAAAGATTTTAAAATGTAAATACATTATATAGTACTCCTAAATTTAATTGATTAAAATACTTAGGCCTAATGTAACAAGTAATAATATATTTATTTTTTTACTCATTGATATTATATAGTATAATTTAATTCAATGATATTGAATTTCCAGGGTTTCATACTTAGGCTAGAATATAAGCAAATAAAAAGATTTTCAGTAATAAAAATATACTAAAAACAATATAAAACATAGATAATCATAATTGGTTCTACACTATTTCTTAATCAGACCTTATCACTATTGTTAATTTTCTAAAACAAATTTTGGTGACCTGGTCGTCTAGGGGTAAGGGTACGGCTAGACTGAGCGCGCGAGCGACTAAAATATAAAATAGAACACATTGGAGCGAGCGCGCGCGCGCTTGAAAGATAGAACTGGTTCTATTTTTCAAGCGCGCGCGCTCGACCCAGTACAGTCTAGTTTACAGGCGCTAGGCAATATTATTGTATGTTGGTTCATTGAGTGCTGGGGAAACTTCTCATTTTGACATGATATTTGACTTTTTTCTATCAGTGATAGGTTTAACAGACTTGCTATTAATGGCCCGGTGACCTGGCGGTCTAGGGGTAAGGTGTCAGACTTCTGTGCTGGCGGCCGGGGTTCAATCCTCGGTCCCGGCACAGATTTATCTGATTACCAAACCCTTCCTTCACCTCTGGCAAGACATCTTGTGAATGTGGGGAAAGCCAGGCCTCCACCGTGGTTCGGATTCCACGTTAAACTGTAGGTCCTTCATTTCATCACACAATCACCCTACCATTACACATTAGCGTAAGTGCATATAACCCGAACGGGAAGTAAGATGCGGTGCTAATAATAATAATAATAATAATAATGGCCTAATTTAATTGGTAAGACCATAAATAATATAATGTATATATGTAAACCCGATATGTTAAAATACTTCAATATTATAATCAAAGTAGGCCTTTACAAATAAGAATCACCATTAGTTTGGAGAGAGTATGAAAAAACCACAACAATAAATAAGTTTTAAAAATCACCTTCAGTTCACTGAGCCAAGATTCGAACCTTTGCCTCCTAGTCAAAAGCTATCGAGTGCAACGCACCATTCCGCCACTGGTGCGGCTAATCTGATTTTAAAACACTTCAGTACAGTACCATACGCATTTCTCAATTTATTAATTGGATGCACTCCTACTTTTTTCTTTTTTATAAATACACAATATTTTCTGTAAGAATTTTCGAGGAGCAGAGATGTACCAAGTGTCTTTGACAGATACATCTTCTCTAACTAGGGGGGGGGGGGGGGGCGGTGACCTAGTGGTCTAGGGGTAAGGTGTCAGACTTCTGTGCTGGCAGCCGGGGTTCGATCCTCGGTCCCGGCACAGATTTATCTGATTTCCAAACCCTTCCTTCACCTCTGACAAGACATCTTGTGAATGTGGGGAATGCCAGGCCGCCACCGTGGTTCGGATTCCACGTTAAACTGTAGGTCCTTCATTTCATCTCACAATAACCCTACCATTACACATTAGCGTAAGTGCGTATAACCCGAACGGGTAGTAAGACGCGGTCTAATAATAATAATAATAATAATAATAAAACAAATTTATATTATCTTTATATATTAGATTTTACAAAACACAAATACACTATTTTTAAGTGTTTTCTAGAGTGTGTATGTATACAGTATATACACACACACACACACACACACAATCTTCTCCCTTACATAGTTTAATCATTTGTTGAAGGAATATAAATTTGCACTTTTTTTCTTTTTAATTTATACTTGTACATTTAAAATAAATGAAGGATATCGAATATTCATGCTGATTTTTATTCTACTATGTATGATTTCCGATAGCACACACTCTAAATGAAATCTCGTTTGCTAAGCTTAGATAGAATCTTCCCAAAATCGCTCATCAATCTCAATTCGTTTAATAGAACAGTATTTCGCCATAAAAATAACAAACAACATTGCCGACCTCTCTCTTATATTGCCTGTTGCAATGGAAGAAATATAATATTTTAATTGCTAAATTTGTTAAAATGTTGTATATAGTATATTTTAAAAGTATAATATTTATTTTCCCTCCAGGATTGAAGGGAAGTAGTAGTGGCATGTAGTAGAGAAAATAATTTATCCTAGCGATTTAACACACTATTTTTTAATTTTCAAAATGGAATTTCGTTTCACTTTGGGCAAACTAAAAAAACTCACCCTAAGCTTATAGGAACGATTGATTGCCTTCTCAGCTCTCTTTTTTTCCCCATAGAGTCCCTTTTGAGCTACTGATAATTTAAATAACACAATCATAACACCACAATCATATGTTCTTTTCGATTGCTATCAAAGTCTAACAAATAACACAGGGAAACAGTGCCGTATCTAGGCAGGTGCAAGAACGGGGTCCAGTATGGAGGAGTCCCTGAAATGGAATTAACAACAAAAAAGTCTTATACATTAGTTATATTTTCAAATTTTAATTTCACCACCATTCTCTACTGTGCCGTTCAAATGTCGGTGAACCGATTGCGTCGAGTGGGCCGGAAGATTTAGCAAGTTAAAAATAATTAATAATGATTCAATGTTGTCATTTTTTCATTTATTTAACTTGTACTTTCTGAACCGACTGATTTTATCAGCACATAACTTATAAACTAACTTAAGTCTAGAACAAACACATCTGTTAATTCATACCCGCCTCGGTGGCATAGTTGGCTAACGCGCTTGTCGTGTTTAGTTCGACTGCTGAGGACGGGGAGATCGAGGTTCGAATCTCAGTCGGGTGAACTGGGGGTGGTTTTTCCTAAATGGTTTTCCACGCAAATGCGGGTTCACTTCCTCTAATTAAACCTTCTCAATTCCTAATCCATTAGCGTAATTAGTACTTAAAGCGTATAACCCGAACGGGTAGTAAGACGCGGTGCTAAATATTATTATATTGTTAATTCATCACTATGAAAGGGAAATCTACACCCCACAAATTATAAATTTTTTGGTCATGCCAGAAATCGAACATAGGACTATAAAGCTCAGTAGAAAGACTGAGACAAGATGTCGGGACAAGAATAATTATTCAAGATATACTTTCAAGTCAAGAACGACTTTCAAGTCAAGAACGATAACTACCCAATCTTTCCATAATTTTGATTTAATATAATATCGTTAATGATGTTAACTCTAATGTACTTGATGTACAGGATATTTGACTCTCTCTCGGCCCCTGAGTTTCCCATATAACTTTAAAAATAAGACTCAATTCAGTGAAATCTGTCACGTACATACTTTGGTGTATGAGAAGTATGGTGTCGGAATGACAGAGGGGTGGCGCTACTGTCTAGTCCGTGTGTGGCACCTGTATGTAAAGAAGACTGATCGCGTGTTCGCTGTTCTCGGCAGTTGGTGTGACGCATCTGACTATGCTGTTATTGGATCAACAACAGTCGGAATATGAAGCGGTACACAGTGGAAAATCACGTGTGCATTGTCCGCACGTACTGGAAAACGGCGTCAATAAAGGTGTGACAAAGACAATTTAAAGCGAAGTCTCGGGTTTGAAAACCACCAGAAAAGTCCTCCATTCAGTACCTGGTGAATAAATATGAAGCCATGGGAACATTGGTGGATGTCCACGAAGGAGGACGTCCGAAACTGCCAGAAACAACGGCGCAGGAAGTTAAAAACAGACTGCTGGCCTCTCCACAGAAGTACTTGCGTAAACTGTCGCAGGAGATGGGCGTCCACATGTACATGTAAACGAGCAGCAAAAAAGTAAAGCTGCATGCATATCGTGTAACTGTTATGCATGAATTGAAACCTCCTGACAAATAGAAGACTCAATTACTGTCATTGATTCCAGCAGTTTGTCAATGCACATCCGAAAATGCTGGACTACTCATGGCTCTCCGACGAGGCGTGGTTCCACCTAAGTGGGTACGTCGATTCCCAGAATACCCTTATGTGGGCTAGTAATAATCCTCACATCTTGGATGAGACACATCTTTATGATGAAAAGGTTAATGTGTGGTATACGTTGTCACATCGCCGCATTATTGACCCCATCTTTTTCCATACAACACTTTACATGGAAATCTTCTATGTGTTTGTGAATCAGTTGGACGAACAAATCCGTATTGGCTATTTTAAGCAGGATAGTGCCATCTGCCACACCTCCACTGTCAGCCTGGCTGAAATTTTTTCCTTTGAAGATTCTGTAACTTCTAACGGACTTGGCAACCAAGGTCACCTAACCATACGCACCGGATCTCTTCCTATAGGGCATGATGAAATGTAAAGTATCGCAATAAATCACTGACTCACATGAAACTGCAAGGAAAGATTCGGTGGGAAAGTGAGGCTGTGACTCCCGATGTGTTGGTGAATACCTTTGATAACATGGAGAGGCGTGTGCAGGCATGCCTTGATACTAATGGCACCCACTTTCAAAACTTGGAATGAGATCATCATTTTCACATACACCAAGGTATGTCTGTAGTAAATTTCAATGAATTTCGTCCATTATTTTGAAACTTATAAGGGACACTCAGGGGCCGAGAGTGAGTGAAATACTCCTTAGTTGCCGAAATGAGTCAGAAAAGTGCAATTAAAATAATTATTTTCATTTAGAAAAATACAGTTGATCTTGTATATCTCTAGTGTACACACAACTTATTCATACAACATGGTTATATCATATTGGTTTTATTATTATCATCCCCCCACAAAAAAATTAAGTGGCCTGAAAATAGAACCTTGCACAGGACATATGAAAATATAGTCAAGACACTGGAATGATGCAACGTTCGACCTTTTCTCTGTTGTTCATTTATAAAAAAAATCACTCTGAAAACAAATGAGCTGTGTTGTAATTTAATTGGAAAATGCCAATTTTAAGACTTTGCTATGAAAATAATAGGGCAACGTTGCGCGCTAAGACCAGCAGACACCCGTTTTAGACGCTATCAATTCTCTAAAGATCCTTTGAGAGAATATAAAGTATTTATAATAGCCAATATAGAGAAAGGTTCATTATATATAGATTTAATCCACAAACATAGACACCATCTGTAAAATGGTCAAGCTGCAGAACACGTACCTTGTCATATAGATGTATAAATCTAGTTTGTATTTTAATAGCTAGAAAATGTACTTTAAATCGCGGTTTTACTGAGGCTATTGCCTCTCGATATTATGTATTGAAGGAGCTAGTCTTTAAATTGTTCTTTAATGGTCTTACTTCCTCTCTTCCCTACCAAATTACCTCTTGTAGTAGCTGATTCTTTTGAAGCTGTTGGAGATTTCAGTGGATAAAAATTCTACTGGACTTAATCCACACTCCATGTTTAAAGAAGGTTTCATAAGATCAATGCTTTTTTTTTTAAATGACATTTCTCAAATAAAAGCGCTGATAAAATTAAAATATCAAACCTGTATATCTGTATGGTTAACAAGCTTAGCTAGATATGTTTAATTCAAAACAAAGCTAAGATTTTTTTTTATCCAAGTAAAATGGTTCGTTTTAAAAAATCATTTAATAATCAGCATACGTAAGGCTAAGGAACTATTTTCTACACCCTTATAGAAAGTCAGTTATAAAGGTGTTATGGTTATGTCTAGACCTTGTATTATGTAACCGCCATATCAAACAAATATTGGGTGACAAATCAAATGACCTACCCTATCATAAAAAAACACTAACAGTACCTATTAATTTAAAAAAATGACACGTCACAATAATAAGAAAATGTATTCCAGTAATTTTACAGTTTCAACATTAGTAAAAAGAGGGCCATGCATCAAAACGATATCCCTTCACTTCTAATATCTTATAGTTATACCAAATTTGTGGATTATAGAATTAAATGGTCTTACTTGAGATGGTTGTAAATAAGATTTCTAGACTTAAGATGACTGGGTTTGTGAGAGCCGGTCTTGTGATAACTCGATATGGTTTGAACTAATACGATCAGACTTTATATGGTCAAGCTCCTCTATGCGCATTTTAGCAAGCGTGGAACTGAAAGGTAATTAATCGATTAGACAAGAGTGACGCTTATTGTTTGTAAATATGCTTGGATTTTTTTCTTGTTGAAGCCCAAATACCAGTTCTGACGTGGCAGGGAATCAAATCGTCTCAAGAGAGTGCTAACCATGTAGCAATGGAGCGTCTACCTTTAACAAATGAGGAGAAACCTATTAATCTGTGGGAAATATTTTCCCAAAATTGTTTCTTATAAAAGAGGACGAAGACATATTAATGAAATTCCCAAAGTAGAAGGATAGTACTTGTTAATAATCTGTCAAATAGGATAATGTAGCTTCACGAAATCAACTTTCAAAAGTTTTTTCTTGGAATGCGAGGGGGAGGAATTACAGAATGTATATTATTGTGCTCAAAGTGCTGGTGATCAAATGTTAAAGTATGAAGCATAAATTTGACCATTCATCAAATATAATGCAATTATTATCCATGGCTAGGAAGGGGTACGTCTAAGTATGATGTAGATCTCTGATTAAATTAATTTAGAGCTTAGATCGATGATAATTATGATGAGCTTTGATCAGTGATTAAATATAATATAAAATAATTTACTGATATGAGTGAGTATGATGTGGAGCTCAGATCAAGTATGATATGTCTATGATTCATAATATTTGATTATATGTCTCTTAAGTATAATAAAATAATGATTAAATACTGATTCATGATATGATCAATGAACTACGATCCAATATTTGTTTCGTGGCTCTGATAATTAGTGCCAGTTGATTAAATGCCTAGCAAGTATGATGTAGGCCGAACTTGCCAAAGAGGAATCCAGAGAGATGGTGAATATTTTGAAAAGCTTGCAAGAGTCTGTATGGACGAGCATACCTCATACAGTGTGAATGATGTAATCAGGTCAGTAAACCTGTCCGAGCTTGTTCTTTATTATGGGGAGTGTCCTTGCTCCGATGTGTGGTAAAGTACGCTTAGTTCAAAGCTGAATCTATATTCTCTTATCTTAAAAGATAAGTGTAAAAGACTAGAGATTAAGGATTAACCTTGTAAGGGGGTACGAATTTATATTTATGGACTTGAGCTTTAAGTCGTTGGAAAGACGCCCAATAATATTGGGAGTGAGCTCTCTAAGATAGGGACCAAAATGTATTAACCTTTAGAAAGTATACTAGTGAGTGAAGACATTCTGCTTCAGCATTTTCTTAGAGGGATTAGTATTATGCACTAAGGGAATTCAAAATTACAGGGTCAAGCTGTTTGGCACCAGGTTTTCAGTAAGCTATCGGTCACATTTCAAGAAGAGGAGGATGAAAGGGATGTAAAGAGAGAAATGTAATTTTTAGATTACATCTTCTATTCTTACATCCTATGGTTTATATATTAGGTCTACTCGTATAATATAGATTTGTCTTAAGGCCTTATTTCTCAAAGATGAAAGGTGAAGAATACTTAGCGATAGAAAGTATGCTTAAGGATCAATACATGAAGTCTAAAAGTTTTTTTCTACTTTAAGCGAATATTGATTAAATTTATATACTTTATATTAGTCCATTCTTCCTCCAAGATGAGGGGTAAATGTGATGCTTGTTTATAATAGATGAATCGATTGCGTTGTTCATAATTGGCCTAAGATTTAATCCTTCACGAGTAAGGATTTAGCGTTAAAGGGTTGAGTGTGGGCAAGTCGTTTGCAACATAATTTAAAATGATTTTACTCGGAGTTAGACCTCAGAACTTTAAATGTGTATAGATTTGTGGAAGATTGAAGGGTGTTATTTGAAGCTGACATGTTTATAAAGATTTAAGATTTTGAATTTGATCTCTCGACGTCACTGCAGTTATGATAATACTCTTGGGTATATGGCCTAACCAAGAGGGGCTTGCAACGTCATCTTTGAAGCCATCATACTTATGATGATTTATAACTTCAGGTTTGTGCGGAAAATATCCTCTCCCGCCTGACATGAAAAGGGGGTTTACAGGATAATCGACAAGTCCTGTCAAGTTTATAGTTATTGAGAGAGAGCACGTAAAACACCAACGAATATCAACTTTGGATAGGGGATAGTAGTCGGAAGTTGAACCTTGTCAGGGAAGTGGAGTGGATTGGTGTATAGGATGGTAACTAACCGTTATGGTTTCTGGATGGTGGGGTTGGTGGTTGTTGGTAGAAAGAAATGGTGGAAGGGTGGGTGGGAGAGGTTGGAGCTAGATTAATTCACCTTTAAAGGTTTGATTATGGTGTTTAATCGCCTCACAGCTGTGAATTAAGATATATTGGTTGTAGAGTATACCGGCATTTGCCTGGAATGAAAATGGAAAAGTGGAAGCTGTGAAAAAGGGAATTGCATTACCATTTGTAGTGAAATTAGCTTTATGGGCTCTGGTGTTGATATAGTTCGCAAAGGTTGTAAGCTCTCCATTTTTATTTCTTTAGGAATGGATTTTACTGCGTTCCACTAAATGTTTTGAACTTATTGAGGAATGCTATTACCAACTGTCGCTTGTAGATTTCCCATAAACTTTGGGGCTGGAAATGCCTTAAGCTGAATGAAAATATGAGCGATGGAGGGTGATAAGCTCGACTAGTTTTGAAATTAAGAAGTAAAAATAATGAAGGATTACCTACCTATGTCTGTCAATTTTACCTTTTGTTTAAAACCCAAATCCAGGTTTTCTTCGAAATGCCATTTGAGCAAGATAGTTCACTAAGATGGTTTCCCCAAATTCTCGGAATATATAAAGGATAAGGTATTTTCCAGCTGACTAATGATGACGAGTCTTGACAGATTGCGTGACGAGGGCTTACAGCAGGAGAAAGTCAATTTATTATTATTATTATTATAACCACGTCTTACTACCCATTCGGGCTATGCACACTTACGCTAGTGTGAAATGATAGGGTGATAGTGAGATGAAATGGAATATCAACAGTTTAACGTGGGATCTGAACCACGGTGAAGGCCTGGCATTCCACACTTTCACAAGTTGTGATTAATACAAGTCTTCTCATAGGTGAAGGAAGGGTTTGGCAATCGAATAAACCTGTGCTGGGAGCGAAGATTGAACCCCGGACCCCAGCACAGAAGTCTGACACCTTAACCAAAAAAGTCTAGTTGAATAGAGGAGGAAGCGTAGGGAGGAGGGAGGGCAGGGTTACTAGGGTTGACAGATGGGTGAGAGGTGGGAGGATAAGTGACCGGATAATTTACATCTTGCATCCCATTCGGCAGCATCGATTGTTTTTTCTTTGCATGTTTAGCAATAGTGGTCTTGAGGATAATCAGACAAGATGGTGGCATATTTTCGGCATCTTTCAGTTTTATGATGCTATATTTTCCCCTGTACTCACATATTCTACGAACAATAGGATTGCACTTTTATTGGTATCAATATTATTAACAATGCCGTACGTAACTTTAGACACGTAGACCTACAATGAACATCCACCCTATCTCCCATTCCTTCCTATCAGCACTTGAATCCAAACCCCGACAATATAGCATCATTCCACAGACCGAAAGAAAGAGACTACACCAGGCGTGTTGAGTATTGCCGATGATTCATAGACTATACCTCTGTCAAGAGTTATAATATTCTGGAAGTGGCATACTTATCTGATGAAGCGTGTTTTCATTCATCCGGTTACTAGGACAGCCAGAACAGCCGCATTTGGTCGTAGAATAATCTTCCTAAGATACCAGAAACACCATTTACATGATCAGAAGATTGGTTTGTGGTACGTGATTTCTCGTAAGCGGATAAATGGCCACATATTCTTAATTGACTACATAAATGCGGAACGTTACTGTGACATATCATGTACCCTTTCTCCGGATATTTGAGAACGAAATCCCCCCCCCCCCCCCGGCTACTTATAGAAAGATACTGATACTGTACATACAACTCATGTATCCATGGCGTTGTTGCACAATTTATTTGGGAACAGATTAATTTCTAAGGGCATAATGATGGCCCCACGTTTGTCAAATAGCACACCCACCCGTGTTATCTGTAGAGAGGAACTAAAAAGGAAGGATTCGAAGATAATCTTCACTCTCTGATTGAACTGAAGAAAGCCATCACAACATTTATAAGCAACATATAACAGTTTGAACTATCACGGATTTTTGCCAAAAAGATAGAACGTGTAAATGTATGTCTGAGACGACTTGACAATAAATGTTGGAAATGATCCCCAACACGTGAGAATGTAGCTATTGTATATGTATTGGCATCGGGAGATGCATCTACTTTTGGTTCAAAGTGTATATCGAAATCGAAACAAATTTAAGATAACTAAAGTTCTAAATGAATAAATATTTCCCTTATTTTTCTTGATAAACTTTTTGTCCCTTCATATAAATAAATATATGTACAGTATGCTTTCATTTTGAAGCAAGCTATTTTATTTTTGGTGATACTGTTAATTTGCTGAATTGACTGTTTATATTAGCACATTACTTACGAATTAGCTTAACTAGAACAGAAACATCATTATGTAAATTATTGCCCATTGAAGCCATACAACATTACACATTTTATTGCACTATTTGAACAAGTCTATTATTGTGCTTAGTTAATTTCATATCACTACAGATTTTCTTGACATACTATAATTATTTCATTGTGTGCGTGCACGTGTGTACTGTTGAATTAAGCACTTATTTTTTAAACTATCGATACATACGTAGATAATTTTAGTAGTTTTATCTACGTATGTATCGATAGTTTAAAAAATAAGTGCTTAATTCAACAGTACACACGTGCACGCACACAATGAAATAATTATAGTATGTCAAGAAAAAAATAGTGTTTAGTTAAGAGAGTTAAACAGTGATAAAATTAAATAATTTGTAATATTTATACACAGATTAATTTGTTTTGTTTTAATTTTTAATACATGCTGTCCTTATTATAGGGCACCTACACGATCAGTCAGACTGAGTTTGACTGTCAATATGCATCAGTATTTACGAGACCGTACACGCTCGGTCTTCGTATCATTATTTATCATTCTCGGCTCCTACATGCAACAACATGGATAAGAAAAATGCATGGGCAGTCAGTCTGTTTGCCACTGAGACTGAAGGAAATACTGAGTAACTTGCGCACACTGCCAGTCTCTCCCATCACTTGCAAGACTTGATGGACTGAGACTGATGTGATCAGAAAATTCGGATCACATCAGTATTTGTCAGTTCGGCCATCAGTCATCAGCACTGCCCTTACACGATCAGTCAGACTGTCTGTAATAATTATTACTTTATTAATAGTTATTTTACCCGCCTCGGTGGCGTAGTTGGCTGACGTGCTAGTCGTGTTGAGCTCGACTGCTGAGGACGGGGAGATCGAGGTTCGATTCTCGGTCGGGTGAACTGGGGGTGGTTTTCCTAAATTGTTTTCCACTCTCCCTCCACGCAAATGCGGGTTCACTTCCTATAATTCAACCTTCCCAATTCCTAATCCACTAGCGTAATTAGTACTTAAGCGTATAACCTGAACAGGTAGTAAGACGTGATGCTAAATAATAATAATAATTAATAATAAGTTATTTGAGTTAGATTTATAAACTAAATTAATTTGTAATTTTTTTATTAGTGACCAGTAATTGTATTGTAAATATTGTTTTTAAATATCTATCGATTGATTTGTTTTGACTGCACCAGAGTAGAGAAGTCGGAGTTACCTTGGTATCTTAAAGCCACCTTCTAAGAAACAAGGGGAGGTTTTTTATTATTTTATAATAACATATATAAATAAGAAAATAAGTAAATATAAATTATAAATTTCAGTTTCTGTAGAAAGTGTTTACAAAGAGATAAAAAAAATGTTCCATACACCCTTACCGGTCCTTGCCCTCTTATATTACTATCACGAAAATCTCTGGGAGTGAAGCCTAATTCTGTAAACTGCTAGGGCAGGAGTAAAAGCTGTTTAGATGGGGGTCCTTGGGTGTCAATCATTCCCTAGTTTGATTCAGTCTGATAGGACTGTGCGCAGACCGTGCTGGGACTGTGCTGTTATAGCTACTGTTTTGCTCATTGGCAATTTAGACAAAGATCAAAAAGAGGAAGATGATTGTTGCATGTGGGCTTTATATTATTTCACTTGATAAAGAGAGGATAAAATGAAGGAAAATACTGTTTTTTTAATTTGTTTAGAGCAAGAGAAGGAGAATTCCACACTATTTGGGCGACTCAATGATGACCATCAAAAGTTTCACAAATATTTTAGAATGAGTGTCCTGAAGTATGAAAACTTACAGAAACCTCTAGCATTCAGTTTTTCAGCTATCTCCTTCCAAATATTTTCTTTAGTGAGCTTATTATTATAATCTTTATGCCGCAAATTATGAGTATAAGCATTCATACTCTTGAACCAACATTATTGTGTTTTCTTCATCCATAATTTTGGCTTATTGCACACAGTTGTGTTAATAATGTTGGAATGTTCCTCAGTCACTGTCAGATTGTAGTCAAGAACCTTCGTGAAGGTTCGCCGCTTGCCGGAAGAAGCCGAAGTAGGTTAAACGACACTAAGCCGACGTCACCAAGTTTTAAAATGCCTTAGTAATTGTAAAAGTGTAACCATACTAACCAAGAAGTTTGTAGTTGGAAAAGCCACAGTGACTGGAAAAAAAATCGTTCTGAAATATAATTGTTTAGTTCCTCAACATTGATTGAATCTCTGAATAGTCGTCGAACATTGAAAGAGTAATTGTTTGCCAAGCTTGATGAAGCACTTTTTTTTGAGGCTAACTCAAGGAAGGGGAAAGGAATCCCAATAAATGGACCCCTGATCAGCTTATCCGGAATTTAGGACTACCAAAGTTTTAATCTATTTGGTTGAAGTCATTCAAAGTGTATTTAGGTTTGCCCTATGATGTTTATGTAAGTTAGATTAAGTTTAGATAAGTTCACTAACACAAAATAAATTAATTGAAAGAATTGTTTTTCTATGAATAAAATAAATAAATAAAAGCTAAACCCCGAATTCCTTTGAAAATGATTAAAAACGGATGTTTATTTTAATATCTAGTGAAAAGCCAAGCGTTTTGTTTAATTTCTGCCAAAAAAATCTTATTGATAGTATTTGATTATTATTTTGCTCCTCAAACCTTAGTACAATCTTTAGTAATACAGTATTAATATTGGACACTCTAGTAAAAGTTACATAATATATTTTAATATATATGGCCAACTATTTATATTAAAATTCAATATTTTATGATCCATAAAAACCATAACTTATATACAGTAGTTATATTGACAATTTAAACCTAATATCATACAAATGTATATGCTACTGTAAATGTGCTGAATGAATGACCATAAAATTATTTATATTTAAAAAAATATGTAGATCTTCTTATTTATTATGTAAGACAATTCTAATATAGTTATCTTGAACTAAATATTTAAGGCCATTTTAGAAAAATGTAAGTTTTTCAAAATTTGTCAAAATTAAAGGCGCTTTAAGTTAATTTATTTTAGAAAAAATCAACATGCATTATTGTCTATAGTATAAAATATTAATTAAATATTTAAATCATTTTGAAAATTAATTTCTCAGCAAACTAAGCCCTATCTTTAGATGCTTACTTTTTTAAGAAAATCGATCAAATTGAATTACTTATCACGAAAAAAAACTACTCTGATTCTCATTTTAAACCAAATAATGTGTGCCATTTTTAAAAGATTGCTGTGTTATTTGTCGTTTCAAACAATTCCGATATTAGGCCAGGTAAGATAGTTTTTTTCTTAAAATAAATTAACCATCCACTTTCTCAACGTGATAATTAGGAGAAAATCGTAGAAATTTAATGTATATACTTTGGACTTTGGCTTATAGCTTTTACGTTTAAAAAAAATTATAAAAGTGCCGAAAACTGGTATTTTTCACTTCTAAGGTGTGAACAATTTTTTTTTCTTCGATAAACAAAAATAGTCCATGATAGCGCCTAAAATAAAACGAAAAAGATGAGCCCTGGTCGATTGAAATCGGTTCACAACTTTTTCAATAAAAAAAATCACCGTGAAAAATGGTCATTATTTGACATTTAATAATAGGGGTTGTAATTATCTTAGTAACTTGTTCTTAGGCTTAAATTGTAGCTCTTGTTGGTGCCTATATACAATAAAAATTTTGTGCAAAAATAATCATGATTTTTTGCGGAAATCGTGAGTATGCAAAACATGTTTCCGAAAAAGGGCTTGGAAGCGGCCGATAATTGTCAGAGTGAATTTTCAAAGCCCTATTTATTCTAGAAGAGTTTATCTACAACCCCCATATGGTGAAATGTAAGCAGGATCCGATTTAATACCTAAAAAGCGCGTCTGAAAACTGGGGTGTTTGTTGCTTCAGGCACTCGGGCGTGCGAGTGGAGAAGTGGCGACTTGGTGTGGGAAGCCTCTCTGGTGGCCGGGCTTCGAGCGTTTTAAAGTGCGGGATCCCGCCAAAATATTAAGTGGGCATATTAGTGACGCATAAGAAGCAAGTGGTGAATGGCTTTTTTGACGATTCACATTGGCATGGTATTATTTGCCATTTTTAATTTTTGATCGAAACATTGTCTCGGTGTTTGGGAAACATAAATAACATCAAAGTTAATAAAACAAATCGTTACTAACATTTTTTATTGTTATTATTTTCATAATTCTTACTTAGTGCTAACGGTCTTCATAAGCATTGCATACGAAGTTATGGTAAATGAAGATGATTAGATAAATGTTTTGAGTGTCAAATTGAATTTTTTTATACATATTATTACTAATACAGTATTAAATTATTTTTTAAAATAAAATGTTTTAATAAAAATTTAATGTTTTTTATTTACATTCATATTTATGCATGATCCAAACCTATAACTTTGTATGCAATGCTTATAAAAAAACTATAAAAATTAAAAACACTTTTTTTATTAACTTTGATGTTATAGCTGATATATAGATATATAGTTGATCTTTAGCTCAGCAGGAAGTCACGTTTCATAGATAATTAGAAAACTGTTTGACACTTTTTTTTTAAATACTGCCTTTTCTAAATTTCAAACCAATCCTTTATAAATGTTATACCAAATTATTTCAAACAATATATTTTACTTACTCTCAACATTGTGACGATAACTCTCCAATCGTTTGAGTAATTTTGTCATATGAAATATCTCGGTTTAAATATACATTTATGCTTCAGGAGGCCCTAATTTAATATTGTGTCTACCCGCCTCGTTATCCACATAGTTTTAAGGCCGTTCTAGCAATAGACTAGACTGCCGATGACTGGGAGATTGGGGATCAAATCCGTCAGATGTATTGAGGGTGGGTACACTTCCTCTAAATTCAATCTTCTGAATCCTTAACATATTAGCGTAATTATTTCATATGCGAGTAACCCAAACGGGTAGTGAATAATATGTTTGTTACCACGTCTCACTAGTCGTTCGGGTTACTCGATATGAACTAATAAAGCTAATATGTTAAGGATTCAGAAGATTGAATTTAGAGGAAATGTACCAGAATATTTGTGGAGGGATATTGGTAAACCATTTAGTTTAAACACACTTTGTACACTGGTTCAGGATTCTAACTTACACCTTCTTGTTACTTGAAACCTGGACTAGATAAACCTGATATTTAGTTCGTGTGCCCATAGATTTGAGTCACAAGTCATATCATAGCCCTGTGTGCCTCTAGTAGTTTTTGCCACAAATGGGTTTTATAATCTTTTATTTTTAAACCATACTCATTTTGTGTCCTTATGAAAGATAATGTAGCTCGCTAATGGCCAGCGCACGTGTACTAAATGCAAATATTTATAATCCCATCGCCAGACGTGTGACTTCTAGCTACCAGAAGTTTTTCAAATTAAACTAATCATTCCCACACTAGTCCATGTGTTATAGCCATACCACTGTCAGCCTAATGGCACAAACCGATGGTTGAGGATGGTAGACTAATCAAGAGCCTTGCACGATGTTTCAGTTGCGTGATGAGCCCGGAAGTTCCAACGCTGAGCGACTTCTTGCACCAAAGGACGCAGTCTCTGGACTCATTGAGCTCTGGCCACAGCTCTGGGTCCGGTTTTAATCCGGAGAACTTCTCGTCTCGGCGCAGAGTTGTCGTCAAGCCGTTCGAAGAGCCCGATCAGGAGGAGGTGCCTTCCTTCATTAGGTAAGTCGGCTCATCTTGTGAGGGGTTTACTTTGAACAACACCTCTGGCATCTTTAGGGAGTGGGAGACGTCTTATAATATGCTAAAATGGTATACTTTTAGTACAGTATAATGAACAGGAATGATTTTATTCCGAAAATTTAAAATCCACGTCTGGAGCAATGCATATATGATTAACTTTATTTACATGAATTAAATAATTAATTCCTCATATCATACTATCATATGGTGCAATTTTTGTTGTTGTTAAAAAAAAGGGTTCTGTAGTCCATTCCTACCCCCTAAATAATTAAAAGAACTTACGACGAGTATTGAAAACACAGAATGGGATTTGTTAAGTAATGTATACTCAAATATGATTGGATTTTTTCTCTGTTTCAAAATTTTAGTTTTACTAGGTACAATTTAATGCCAGTGACAAGTGTATGAGGATGAGGGCAGGCAGTATGGGTGTTTTATCATAAAAATTGATTTTAAGGAATATAAATTATAACATTATTATACGGATGATACTCATGCTAAAATCTCATTGTTAGTACTTTCTTGGGGAAGTATTAATTTTCTATGTTTGCGCTAACAGAGAGGGGCATAATCCCCCATCCTGAAGCAGGCCAGGATCTCTGGCCAGTCCCCCTTCCTACTACATCTCTAAGTATAATTTATATCTTTTGCCGACGCAAATTTTCACTAACTTAAGTAAAATCAACTTGCTCAGCTAAATAATTTTTTATTTACAAAATTGCTAGGTGATTAAGTGTTTTTGACCAGTTGTGCTTCTTCGCCATGTTTTCAATGAATTTACCAGTCTGCTGAGTGATCGTTAGCTGAAGAAACAGAAACTGGAACTGTACAAAACAATTTGATGGGGAGACAGACATTGGCAAATATACTCCGTAGTTTTTTGTTGCAAATTGCGCTTAAAATTATAGTCACCCTTCTTCCAATGCCGAAAAATGTCTTTTGAATACTTTTAAGGTTAGTTCAGTATGTCTTCCGACAGATATTTCTCATATGTATTTTACAAGTTTTGCTGTTTTTGCGTTAAGTTTACCATCGTCCAAGTTCTGGATGCTCGAATGTGTGAGAATAATTCACATATGGCATCTGGTGCTTCGAATCTTGTCTTTAAATAATTAGTAGTAAAAGCCAATACTATGTAAACTATTTGAAATATTGTTTAAGTTCTTTATAGGTTTTTGGTTTTCGGGAAATTGAGGTTACTCCTACTGCTTCAGCAACTATTCTTGCTTCTTGAACAACAAACACTTCCACTAGTCACGAAGTGCTGCATCTCTTGCACCAAGTCTCTTTTAAGTGCGGTCTTGACATTAAGGGATATTACTTTACTTTGTATGATAACGTTTTTGTTGCCAATACTTGCTAACATTTTATGCCAAAACATTGTCACTAGCAGTCTTTTGTAAGAATGGTTACTTACAGACATTTTAATTCCTGGAGTGAGAGTTAAAATTATTTTAAAAGGGGTGGAGGGGTGGTGGTAATATTCATTAATGTTACAGACCCACCATGCTGGTTCCCCCCTTAATCCCGGGCCCCTAGGCTATAGCCCTGTCAGCCCCCCTTCCCCTTGTGGGGGCCACGGAGAATGGTTTTACATAATTAAACAAATTTATCGAATTTCAACATGAAGTCTTCCTTAAAGACATTATAAATATATATTAAAATATTTTTCCGATTTTTCAATAAAAATTAATTTAATGTGACTTTAATTGAAACTCCGAATGAATTGTATTAGTTGGGGAAATACTGTAAACTATCTTGCATACTATAGGGAAGAATCATTACTTTCAGTGATTAAAGTAGGTGATTATTTCCACTTCTAGTATCAATCGTAGCCCTTTCTACACACGTGTTTGCAGCTTTATTTGTTAACATAGTTTACCAGTTAGTTAATATTTTAAAGTTGAACAGTCTTAACCTTTATCAATAACTCTGCTAATTTTGTAAATTCAGAAAGAACACACTTGGATAATGATTTGATTCATGGGCGCCTGGCTCTAGGCCTACTTTACAATAAATAGTTTACCTTTTTTCAAAAAATATAACAGCTTATCCGAATATGCTGGATAGGACCAATAAGGAATGACATTCAATCTAAGCGCGTTGTCCTTCATTGCATATAACGCATAATGCAAGATACATATTCTAATGTAACTTGATTAGGCCATATATATATATTCCATAATAAGCTATAGTGGTGCAGAGAAGGAGGGGAGGGGGCAAGAATTTGTTACATCCCCTTGAATAAATTTCCCTCGCTACCCTTAGATAATTTAAAATCCCCCAACATCAACTAGGGACCTGAAAGAGGAGTTAAATCAAACTCCAAATTACTTCTACACGCATTCAGTTTTCAAAAAATTCCCAGAGAAAACCACCTAAAATATCTTATAGATCATATAATTTTACACACACTTTCGGGATGAAAGGACCATTCACAAGACCTTCTAAGAAGGTCCAATCTTCAAAAGATTGATAATTGAGGACCACTTAAAATAGCTTAAAGAGGCTTCTAGTTTTCGATTAAAATGCATGACTAGAGCGATCTAAATAGCTTCTAGAAGAATCTATCTAGATCTAGTCTGGTGAAGACTACTCCAATTGAATTATTAAAAATCTAATTTTCAAAAATTAGGGATTAAGACCATTCAAAAAGCTTTTAGGGAAATCCAATTTTCTAACATTTATTGGTGGATGTGGGGAAGAAAAGAGGGAAGTCTAGAAAAAATAACACAAGATTCCACCACCACTGTATTTATGAATTGTTAAGTATGTCGTCACTTTGATACAACGAATAATTGAAATCAAATTACTAAATCAGATTAGTCAACTTTAATTTTGTTTGATACCAGCCCCCTTCCCCGTAAAAAAATATTGTAAATAATCCTGTAAAACATCAACAAAACAACAAACATCATGTCAATATAAAAACAAAACTTTTTTTACTTGATTTTTTTTAAAAATAAAGTACTACCATCACTGTATAGCCCTCTCCCTCTTTTTATCCTTCCTCCTATTTTCATCTCATTCCTCTTTCCTCACCCCTACCCTCAGCCCCGTTCACCAACTTTTTTCCCAACGACTATATAATATACTATCGACATTTTTATGAGGAATAAATTAAATTTTCAAAATAAAATATAGCCTATGTTACTCGCTGATAATGTAGCTTTATATTGGTGAAATAATTTTTAAAATCGGTCCAGTAGTTTTTGAGTGTATCCATTACAAACAAAAAATCAAATCTTTCCTCTTTATAATATTAGTATAGATAACCAATACAATATTATTACAAAAAAAAATCTAAACAAACCTAGCTTGACGTTGACTAATCTCACCTATCACTTCACATAAGTAAGGGAGTTTATGGTATACGAGGACACACAATAGCTTTTCTGAGATGTTGAGATAGATATGTTGATGTGAGCTGTGTAGGAGGGGGGATGGGGGGGGGATGGAGCACCTGGGTGTGGGGTGGAGTGGGAGACTATTTTTTTGGTACGGTGGGTAAAGTGAGAATACGGCGACACTCATTTGCATAATTGGATGTGGGAGGGTTCCTGAGATAGATATGGTGATGTGAGGTAAGGGGGTGGGGGGATAAGGACTCGGGATGGCTGAGAGGGGGGCGAGGGGAGACTTTTTTTGTGCGGCATCCACTCTACCTCCACGCAAATGCGGGTTCATTCCCAAGGGTTGTCTCACGGTCTGGTTGTTTTTTCTCCTGGACAGCTACGGGTCTCGAAGTATCCACTCTACCCCCACGCAAATGCGGCTTCACTTCCCAAGGGTTGTCTCTCGCACGGCCTGGGTGTGTTTTTTCTCCCTATCGTAGTTGGGTTTGGGAGGGCGGCTTATGGACCTCGAACCCTTACTCCTTAGGATATTCTCTCTCTCTCAAACCCTGATGGTCAGTCCTAGCAAAGATTGGGAATTAAGGATATGACAAGTATTATTCACCTCTAAATAAATAGTACAGTTTTTTTTAAACCTAGTATATTCTTAATATTACATTGATACATATATATTCAGTACAAAATTCTCTCTCTCTCTCTCTCTCTCTCTCTCAAAGTCTTAGTCTTTTCAACATACACATACGTATAGTCTTTCACCACTTGAAAAGTTTGTATTTGTCGTCGCCTAGATAGATCAGTCCGCGCTGCGACGCGTTAAACCGACTTCTGTATCTCGCGCCAAAGTTTTTACCTGGAAGACGCACTTTACCCACATAGTCCAGCGTCACGATGTTCAGCTCGTCCTCCGGCTCGCTGATCTCTTCGTCTCCTTCCAGGCGACGAACGTTGTAGACCCGATACTTTTCGAGTTCAGAGATGCTTTTGACGTGGTCGAGTTTCTCCCGCTCGATCCGATCCAGTTCGATGCACAAAGCGTCTTCGTCGAGCAGGGGAGCGTCTTCGCTGAGAATTTGTGGCTCGTCCCCTTCCTTCAGCTTGTAGACGGCACATGATGTTGAACAGTTCTCGACGGACTGACTCGCCTCGTACATTCCCGGATTATGGCATCCGAGCCAGTGCACCGAAGAGTCGCAACACTCGCTGTAACCCTTCTCGGCTCTCGCGATGTAGTATTCCAAGCTGTTGTCTGAGATCTTAATTTCACTCATGTCCTCCAGACGATAACCCAACCGTCTAAACATTTCGAATGAGATGCGTCTCACTACCTCCCGGTCGCTTTATATGCTCGGGATGGAGGGGTGAACATACCCTCACCCCCCTCTATAATCTTCGCATCGATCCACGAATTGTGTGTCGAGTCGAACCCTAACCATTTGACGTACGCTCTATTTCCGGAACGTCTGACTATCTTCTCCACGAGGTAGACGTCGGGAAACGAAGTCTTTCTAAGTTTCTTAGTGTAGAAACCGCCCGTGATAGGGTTACCTTTCATATCTTCGAGTAGGAAGGTCCTGGGATTAGTCTCGACCACCTTGCGTATTTTAAACAGTTCAGTCGACCAGTTTGCGGTATAACCCTTTTCTAAAACGTCCTTATACTTGCTGATACGGACTATATCGCCCACTTTAAATACGTTCGGCGTGGAATCCGAGCTCTTGAAACGTTTATAGACTGTATGTAAAAGTCTATCGTCCTTGACGTCTATAGGTCTCATCTTTATGGTCGAGTGCACCGTACGGTTGTATTCGTCCAGTAAGGAGTCGATCATATCGATACATCGATACGATCCTTTAGCAGTGAACCTCCTCCACATCATGTTCTTGAGAGTGCGATTAAATCGTTCAACGACGCTAGCCTTGACGTTGCTGTATGTAGAATAATGATTGATCCTCTTTCTCCTCATGAGTGTTTTGAATTCTGCGTTGTAAAACTCCGACCCGTTATCCGTTTGAAGGTGACGTACACGAGGTAAACCTACCTTGTCGAGGAGGAGAGCCATTGCAACGCTGACGTTCTTACCCATCTTAGTCTTGACGGGTGCGGCCCAAGCCCTCTTAGAATACACGCCGATGACGGTGAGAAGGTACTTGAATCCCTTATTCGAACCAGAGTAGGGTATCATCTCTACCAGATCAGCCTGAAGGAGCTCGTTCAAGCCTCGTACGCTAACATGTCTTCGAGGGAATCGTCGTCTTGCCGGACGATGAAGTTCGCGCGCAATCTCCCACTTGACACTGGACATGATTATGATAAAATATCGAAGAGTTGAATGTCTTTATACGATGATTCCCGCCTCGAGTAATTCCTCGATGATGGAAACGATCTCGTTATGGTGAGGGGAATGTCCGGCCTCGGTAGATGCGTGCAAGAGTCGTAATCGATCAACCAATTCGTTAGGATCGTCCCAATAGGTATAATCGAAGCCTCTTCCCGTCGCCATCTTGTATAAACCTTCACCCTCGAGCTCCTCTTCAAACATAGGTTTGATGATTAGCGAATACTTTGATCCCGCCCGCATCTTGATACGAGCGTAAGGGTCGTTTCTCAACCGATGCGCGTTCGTTTCTTCGAGCATAGACTTGTATACTTTCAGATCATCCTTAGTATAATGCGCAGGTGCTCTTCTGAAGAGTAATTCTAATAGTCCTCGAGTATACGGTACCGTCTTATTGTTGAGAAGTATTGTTCCGTCTTTCCCGTCGAATACGATAGACGTATCTCCGAGCTTGGTAGAGTCGCCTTCATGACGTACCCCATATGTCTTATCAGAATGCGTATGAGACGAATAAAGATAAGTATCCAATAAATGGTTGCTCTGCGATCTCTCGGGTGGGGCTTCGGGTTCGGGTTCGGCGAGCGCCTTCACCATCTTGTTTAGAGGTTCCGTGATAGGATTGAACGTTTCATTCGCTACGTGCTCCGACTCGTGCCGGGCATCACGTAGTTGCTTATACTTTCCTTTAATAATCTTACTCGCTTTTATGATATCCTCCGTAACCTTCGTCGACATGATGTAAGGTGCGAATGTCTCTTACGACGAAGAAACGGTTCATTATATCTAAACGTAAGTAAAACCTAATTCGACGTGTAAAATCTGAGGCGTCATCGTCGAGCGTGTTTCTATCATGAAAGATTTAGTCATCTTTGAACACCTCGAAAGGAGGGGCGTCGATAATTTTAAGATTCAGCAAGCAAATAATATCTTTAAAGTTCATGACCATCGTTGAAACGATGCCCGCCCTCTTGAACTTATAACCGCGTTCACCTGTTAGTCAATTCGAAATGTCTCCCATCTTTCTTCAGAGGTTTCGAATCCAAGTAGATGTAGATGAAACTGCGATTAACCGTAGAGTCTACATAAGCTTTAGACGCAGCGTCTGAAGGTAATGAGGGCATACCTATGTTTCGCAAAACTATACCGTCTGCATCGTAAAGCTTGTTGTTATCCGGCCCCCTTAAACGTAGTACACCTCCGGCTATAAAATCGTTGTAAATGGTTCGTTGTATCTCGAAAGCTTCCTCTAGGCTTAGCAGCTTAGAACCTAAAACGTCAAGCGTTGTTTTATTTTCGTTGAGACGATCCTCATGATGATGAGACAGTTTCCGCACCTCCTCTACCCCTTGACGAGCACTCTTCTCAAAGTTGATGTATTTCACTCGATTGTTCTCCAAATCCTCAATCAGCGATTCCATCTGTCCTTTGATGAGGTCCTTGGCAGTGTTGAGAGCGACTATCTGCTCGTTACTATGTCTCGCATCCATCCTATCGACGTAAGACTTGTTACAGACATCCTTAGATGTGACGGGTGGCTCGACGTTGACGATCCTTTTCGATCTAGCGTCGTAATACTCTTGAGAGTTTAGAGTTAGATTTCCCTCTGACTCGATGAGAGATCTATATTTGTAGAGACTATGACCGAATTTAGATATGGACGACATGATGTCTTATCGCGTACTGAACGCGCGTTCGCCTCAATCGTGCAAGATAAAGTTATCGAACCCGTAGCGATATCGTCCTTTATCGATCTCATGATCTTTGCTCAACACGAGAAAATCATACTTGTTTTCTTTCCAACACAGCGAGCACACCAGCTTGAATTTTTTGAAAGTCATATCCGTGTTCACGTGATCGTCGTAGACATGTCTCAGGTTCGTATCGTCCATCCTGAATAGGATGAGAAGATTAGCGTTATCTCTCAACATCTGTTTCGGGATGCGCGAGTACGTCTGACAGAGATAGAAACAGTCTATGGCCTTATGTCTACCCATACTGAAATAAGCCTGTATATTAAACTGTTTATCGCAAGCGACGTCGTCAAATATGAATACAGAGTCGGGTTCAGCCTCGGACGGCGGGATAATTTCCGCGTTGTCGGAATAAGGGAAATAGCCCATGCCTTTAACGAGTGAGAGGACCTTCGATAAACGTTGATACTTAGGCTGGTATAACGATTTTGAGTAAACGTACACGTTCTTGAAGCGTAGCCCGTTAGGTTCCTCCAACAGGCTGATCATGGCGTTGGTTTTACCGCAATTCGATGGTCCACAGATGATGCAGCGGATAGTATCAGGTAACAACGTACCGTGTCTCTGAGGTAAAGCTCCTCCCTCATCATGATCGTTGTTGTGTACAGTTAAAGAGTCTGTCTGTTTCTCGAACCGCATGTTGACGACTACTTCATCTATATAATGGACGAACCTATATAAATGCTAATCAGTACGTGTCATGAGGCGAGGAAGAGGGGGAGGTTTGTTGGATAAGATAATCAATAATCTACCGTTTGAAGCGCATATACCCGGATACCAGTACTGCGGACCGGGAACAAAGTTGGAAAAACGATTGAAACGGGGCGATCCTGGAATAAACGAGTTAGATCGACACTGTAAAGATCACGATATCGCCTACTCAAAGGTGAAAGATCTTGCAGGACGTCATACTGCAGATCGTGAACTTATCGAGAAATCGTGGAAAAGATTACTCGCGCCAGACTCGAAGTTGGGTGAGAAAGCCGCCGCGTGGGCAATCACCAACGCGATGAAAGCTAAAGTCAAGATGGGTTCAGGTCTAAAGAAGAAGAAGACTCAACGTCGTCAGCGACGTCCTACTACTACTACTAGACGTCGTAAGAAGAAGGGAGGAATTCTACCTATACTACCTTTGATCGCAGCGCTTGGAGCCGTCGCCGGAGGAGCCGCAGGAATCACCAAGGCCGTACAAAGTGCTAAGGCGAATACGAAACAATTGAACGAGGCTCAGAGACATAATCGTACGCTCGAAGCTATCGCTATGGGGAAAGGTATGCATCTACGACCTTACCCGAAATTAAAATGACTACCTAAACGTGCCCTTACTGAAACGGATCTGCGCAAGTACGCCGCCGAGTTAAAAATCCCCTTCTTTAGAGGAGTATTTGCGAGAGATGCTTTACCTAACGGTCCTCCTTGGAAGATAGAGAACGTCATCATCAATCTTGACGATGATAGTGGTAAGGGTACGCATTGGGTGGCGTATAAGTAAAACGGTGAACGGGCGGTTTACTTCGATAGTTTCGGTGATCTAAGGCCACCGCTCGAACTTGTTCAATATCTCAGAGGAATACCCATCACCTATAATCATACTCGGTATCAAGAGTACGGGACCGTTTTATGCGGACATCTTTGTTTAGCTTTCCTTAAATACTCACGTTGACGTTAGAACTTAAATATGTCTATGACACTTACACTGACAGGTCAGAGTTCGAATCTGAAAGAGAACTACTTCCCGCATATCCTGCTCGGAGAAGAGAATCGTGAAGAAGAATGGTTCATCGGACTGATCAATCTGGCCACGTTCAATTCCATACCGAACATTGACGAACGTAATAATTTTTTTTGCGACGGTAAAGAGTATACAGTCCCTCCAGGCACCTATGAACTTGAGGCGTTGGATCGATTCTTGCGAAGGGAAGTCCCGAGTAACGTAAAACTCTCGATTATCGGTGACCCTAGCACTTTAAAGAGCTATATCACTTGCAATAAACCTATCGACTTTACCCGACCTGGTACGTTTGCATCCTTGCTAGGGTTCGACCCAGTCATACTTCCTGCAGGGAAGACGCACATATCTACCAATACTGTGAATATTCTTCACGTGAATGTAATCTGTGTAGAATGTAGTCTCGTTAGCGGGACTTACGTCAACGGAGAACCGAGTCATACCTTGCACGAGTTCAGCATGACCGTCCCGTTCATAATCCAGCTTCATTTAAAGATAATTACACACACACACACACACAACCTTGTATTGTTAGTTAAAACTCATTTAACTTGAAAACAATTCAACGATTATTGTCTTAGATTAAGTTCAGTTATCCTAAACACACACACACATACACACACACACATATTGTTAGTTAATGATGTAAACAATTCTTTTAAACTCATTTATCTTGAAAACAATTCAATGATTATTGTTAGTTAATGATGTAAATAATTTTTTTTTAAACTCATTCAACGATTATTGTCTTAGATTAAGTTCAGTTATCCTAACACACACTCACACACGCACACGACCCTGTTTTGGTAGTTAATGATGTAAACAATTCTTTTAAACTCATTTAACTTGAGAACAATTAAATGATTATTGACTTAGTTTAAGTTCAGTTATCCTAAACACACACACACACACATTGTTAGTTAATGATGTAAACAATTCTTTTAAACTCATTTAACTTGAAAACAATTCAATGATTATTGTTAGTTAATGATGTAAACAATTCTTTTTAAACTAATTCAAAGATTATTGACTTAGATTAAGTTCAGTTATCCTAACACACTCACACACGCACACAACCTTGTATTGTTAGTTAATGATGTAAACAATTCTTTTTAAACTCATTCAAAGATTATTGACTTAGATTAAGTTCAGTTACCCTAACACACACACACACACACACACGCACACACACAAACACACACTTACCTTCAAAGTTCAGGATGGCTGTTTTGGTGGCGGTAGAGAGACCTTTGTAAACAAGTAGTAGATCCGCTTTCGAGATATCCTCTATCTGAGCGTCGAAAATCTTCGCGGCAGCCAAACTTGATACTTGGCATCGAGCACAGTAAGTATACGACGACCGAATCGCGTATTTACCGATTTTATTGAAGAAATACGGTACGCATGACCTCTCTCCAAGTCAGTCAATTTACGTGGAAGTATCTCATTACTTCCCACCTCCGTCAAAAATGCGGCCACAAATTCTGACGCCATGGTTAATATAGCTACCAGTTAATGATTCAACAAAAAAAGGGCTGACCACCCCTATTTATAAGCTCCAAGCCACGCCTCTCCCCCCCTCCTACAAAGTACCTTCAATGTGAAAACTACTTAACACAAAGTATCATGATTCTAAGCATGTCACTTGGAAAAAAATTTATGTTCTAAAGTTTGTGAATCAGATAATACCTTGACTGTTATGAGAATATACGGCTCTTTCAAGAGCAGCTGTCACAGCTGTGCATCGCAGTCACTAGGTCAAGCCCCCCACAACACACTTCACCGTGTGGGCACCTTATAACCCTGCCCATAGGGTCTACACGCTACGTCACGATGATAGGGATAAAAAAAACATCTGGTCCGTGCGAGAGATAACCCCTCCACCCCTCGCCCGGTTGCTCCATCAACCCTCCTCCATACCGAAAAGACTAAGACTTTGAGAGAGAGAGAGAGAGAGAGGGAGAATTTTGTACTGAATATATGTATGCGAAGAAATATCATTCGTTTTTTTCAAAGAGGTGAGTGTTATACATTTCGGGGAAATCAACTCTTCATAATCCAGCTTCATTTAAAGATAATTACACATACACCCACACGCACACGCACACACACACAACCTTGTATTGTTAGTTAATGATGTAGACAATTTTTTTTTTAAAAACTCATTCAACGATTATTGTCTTAGATTACGTTCAG
>JBCFYV010009882.1:30718468-30837636 GCA_039000515.1 Timema cristinae
TGAAAGGGCCTACCAATTTTTCCCGGAAAGGTATTGTCATCTACCTTCCAGGATTCTTTTACACACCACAATCGATATAGGACCGACGCGGTGGCACTCCTTTCCTTCCGAAGAAAGTTGTGCTACGGATTTTTATCGCTCAAGAAAAATCCATCAACCTCATTTAGTTTTGAATCCATGGGCACTAAACTTAATAAAACTAGAATAATAAACCAACGTATCAAAATGTTTGTGAAGGTTACTTACTTAAACACTTTAAGCCAAATTGTACATAAAGCTTACTCAAATGACCACAGCTCACTCCCTGCATGTTAATCTCTATGCAACTAAGACCTGTTATTATTATAATGAGCTTTATATTCTCAGCTCACATTGTTGTATGGGTCCTAGATTACTAGTTGGAGATTTCCCCGGTTGGGGTCAAGAGTGGGGTAATGTTGAACCAAACATCTCTCGGGAGACTATAAGGGCGATTAGCGAGACGTATACATATGGAATTTTAAGGACGTTCACAACAGCTGAAACTCCTTAGGTAAACCACTTAATTTATAAACACTGATTTAAATATTAATCAAGCTTAGGCCCTTATTGGGAGTCACATGAACCTTAGATTACTGGATAAACTATTAATATTAATTTTAACACCAGGAGGGAAAAAGTTCTACAATACTTTTTAAAATCTTATATGATAGATGACTTTCTCTGAGCTTTGAATTTAATTCCTGTGAAAGGTACTTCAATTAAGTTTTAGAAAGGACTTGATAGTGAAAGGGCTCGAGAACATTTTTAAAATCAATTTAATCACTCTGAGGAATTCTAGTCCCCGCCCCAATATAGGTCTACAATTTGTGGATATTTTTGTGTTTTCTCTTGGGGAGTAAATTCCTAGCATCATGGCCAGGAGTGTGTATTAATATTTAGTTTTATATTGTAAACTTTATGGGTGCCCTTGTCTGGGTCATGTCCTTAGAGCACTGAGCCCCATTGCAGACCTTTAGAAATCCCGTATCATCTAAGAAGTTTTTAGTGTTTTTTAATATTGATATCAATAAAATGTAGTTAAAAATTATCAGGAAGTTTCTGACCAGTTAAAAAGTTAAAATTATTGGTTTAAAGTTATTAAAAATTATTAAAGACAAATTACGCGAAAACTATACTTAAAAGCTTAAAGCAAAATGTCATAAACCTGGATCTAGCCGGTGACTTGGTGGATCAGGGGTAAGGTATCAGACTTATGTGCTAGGAGTCCGGGGTTCAATCCTCGGTCTGGGCACGGATTTATCTGATTGCCAAACCCTTGCCCTCTGACAAGACGAGCATTAATCACAACTTTTGAATGTGGGGAATGCCAGGCCTCCACCGTGGTTCGGATTCCACGTTAAACTGTAGGTCCTCCATTTCATCTCACGATCACCCTACCATTACACATTAGCGTAAGTGCGTATAACCAGAACGATAATAATATCTAGCCTTTCTCTATCGATATAAAGCTATTTTTTGATAGGGTTACAACAGAAAACTTTAATAAACGTAGTATTGTTCTATGGTTTAAGCAAGTTAATTTTTTTTTTTAACTGGTCATAGCTCTCGCCTACAATTTGTTGAAAACATTTTAAAATATCAAACCATTTAATATATAATTCAGGCTTTCAAAAAGTTTGACACGCTTCTTAATGCCCTCCCATTTAGCACCCGAGTGTGCCTATGAAAGGCATTTTGCTGGAAACCAGGCGTGGAGCGTTTTTTAATTAGAGGTCATCAAAATTTAAGGGACAATTGTTGGTTCATTAAAAATAAACTATTAGATTGTGCTAAAATGTATTCAAAACATTTTAGTGGTACAGTTTTACTCGTTAAAATCTATCAACTTTTCATTGATTTTGAGCTTTCTGTGTTTAATTTTAAGAAAACATTATCATGGTATGATTGGTGAAAACTTAACTTTAAAACAACTGCCCTCCCATCTCTCTGCCTATCTAAACTCGTTTGTGGGGGTATGAAAGTAAATTTATTTTGTTAGTAGGTTTAAGTTATATAAATACCAGAGGCAAATATTTAAAGATAGATATAAAGAAAGTTCAGCAATCAAACAATTTTTTTAACTATTATCATTGGGTTTTTTTGGCACATAAACATTTTTACAATTTTTTTACTCTGCGCCATACCACTTAAGTAGGAATTGAGTTATTATTTCTAACCGAAGAAAGATATTTTATTTGCCGATATGCGATCATATAAAAATCAGGGTTTCCATGGTGATGTAAACAAATAATGATTGCACAGATGAGCCACTGCGAAGAAGCCAAGAAAGCTGGAAATTGGATAGAAAAATTGGGTTTTAGATGGAACATACTATTTAGGCTAACATTTTCGGTCCCTATCCTTTAAAATGAGTGGTTATTTGTTAAAATTGGATAAGCTGGTTTCTCATCATTTCAATTACCAAAAATGGGCATATCAAATTTTATATACATAGATACACACAAATGCTTTAAATAAATAGCTTCTTTGCAGTTTTAAAATTTTGTTTTATTTACACCGGAAGTCGTTTGCCTTGTCTCTTCTGATATGCCGGTGGTGGAGAGGTTTGCTATGTCAAGTTCCCTACCTCTCCCTATGAAAGGGCGAATAAGTTTCCTTTAATTTTTACTAGGGGTGCGAAAATTTCTTCGATAGGGTCAGTATTACGAAAAAAAAATCCTTAATTAATTTTAGGACATTCCCCTTAGCTCCCGAATTCCTTAAAGTTCTGGAATCAAACGAAATCTCAAATTTATGGGTTATGTTCGTTAGTGTTTTCTTTTAATAGTTAGTTTAGTTCAGTTATTGCTTTATAAGTGCCGAAAAAGTATGGAATTGCTCAGAATTTTTATGTTCTGATGGTCTTACATGGAACAAAATTCAAAATGACGTGTTTTAAATTTCAAGGAATTTAAATCAAGAATTAAACATCGCGGCTAATCTTTAAGAATAGGAATCTAGAAAAAATGAACTTTTGAAAACTCTTTTTTACCTTTCTAATCCCTAATCTGCAAGTGTAATTAATTTTCCCAGCCTTAACAAGTCGTGAAGCGTGTGGTCTTTATTTTATTATGTGAAGACTGCTGAAAACCACGCTTTGATCTTTATCTTGGGCCTAAATTAGTTAACCGGTTGAAAGACCATGCGATATGCCAGGATCACGATAAACTTAGTTAACACGTAACGTCACTTAAAGGTTCTCGTGTTTTTAAATGTGAGCCAAACGATACAGCTAACTTTACGTTCACTTAACGAAATCGTTGTCCAAGGAAGAACTTTCACGTTACGTGAACGTGAACGTGAACGTGAACGTTAAGTGAAGGATACCACGTTCTAGAAAGCCAATAATATTGTGAGCAACATCAACACGGCTATTTTGTACCTTACTTCATTTGTTTGTTTATGGAATGCAAACTACTTATTCGGTAGAGTTTGTTTGTCCGCGCTCTTGAACACTAAAACGTCGTAGCTTCTTATGATACTTTATTTTGTAAATTCAGTTTACTTCTATTGCAAGTATCTGTAACTTAAGTAGTGTGTAAGATAACTCATTCCACTCCCGAGGCTATTTCCCGTAAGAGAGAGATTGTGATGTCAATTAACCTACTTTCCACATCCAGGTGGTTATTCCCCACCCCCTCCCACATCCTCTAGTGACGAGGAAAGAGAAGTAATGTGATTCCACTGCCATAGGTGCCATGATTTAAATACATTCTTGTGGTTTGTGATGACACTCCACCCCTCCCCATAGGGTTAAGGACACAGCTCCCTAGCCATCCCGGCTTATTCTTCGTTATACCAAGAGGCAGTCGGGCAGAGGGTCCAACCCAAAAATTTGGGGGCATTGCCCACCCGCATGGGCTAGGGACCATGATTAAACAACCAGGGTTTGGGGCTCGCCCCTCACTGGGTCAGGAATCCACAGAATGAGAACAGTGGAGCACATAATGTTGTAAAGTTGGAGCCTGATTACAGAGTATCTCTGACTTGGAGCACGCCGGTTTCTGAAACGTCTGCAGGCGCCATCTTGATACTGGAATGTTTAGCGCCGTAGTAGGCGTCGACGAGATCTTGGAGGATGTCCACATAGCGTGTTATTTTTGCTAAAGTAACGCCACGTGCGCCTGTATAGAGTTCTATTGAATCGTTCAACGATTCTTGCTTTCACGTCCCGATAATGGGTGGTGGCCTTCTTTATTGAGAAACTTCCGGACTAGACGTTACGTTAACTTTGTCCTCTTGTCAGTCTGTAAACGTAGAGGTATACGGCCACTTTATTTGAAAATGTCCTGAAAGGCATCCCTCACGACGCTCTCCGTATTGAAGGGAAGTGTCCTCGCCCAGGCCGTCTTTCTAAACAAGTCAATGACTGTGAGAAAGTACATGGCAGCATCATTGTATTTGCCGAGACTTCATATATGGTTGAGATCGGCTTGCCAGAGACCGTCAATGTTTGACAACACGTACTTGTTGTGTGGAAAATTTGTATCACAGGTTTGTGTAGTGTATAAGCGTCCTGCGCACGAAGCCATTCTCGTACTTAGACCAGATCTTTCTTGGATGCCTTTATGAGCGACGCCGCCCCTGCAAACCCAGCAGGATGAGGATCGTAGTAGATGGCAACTAAACGGTCCATTAAGCTCGGAAAGACAGCCACCTGTTTTCGTCCACCCTTTTCAATTTCTTATTCTTATGGTGTTGCAAGGGTTTACGTGGTTGGGATGTGGGCATCGGATCTCTAATGGGTGCTAAGATTTTCGGCTTGACAATTCATTCTTTCGGGACGTTTATAATTTTTGGAGCGCCGTGAGAAACTCTCGCCTCCCAGATGACTCACTGTGTCTTCTTGCTCTGACTAGATCATTGACTAGATCCACGATATTGGATCCATGGAGAAGCTTATTGGGAATACTCTCTTGGGACGCAAACGGGCAAGTGGGATACCTTCTCGGGAAATATGTTCTAGTGAAAGTTCATCTTTTTGACGTGCCTTAACGGGTACACTATAGAGTACAACAGGGATGGGAATTACAGCAACTTCAGGGGTCTTTGTGGCAGTATTTTCAGACGCTGGAGGGTGCTGAAATCGCTTTAGCACTTGTTGGTATAAAGTCCGTTTAGACTTGTCAATTTTTTAAGCAAGGATTTTTTCCATTTCCTTGTCCAGCTCGGAGACCACTAGATATGTGGCTAATGCCACTTGTTGGTGGTTTTGCTCGTATTTTTCATAATGTTTCCTGGGACATCAATATCATCGTTTTCGTGTGTTCTATTATCTACTTGTTGAATAAGGAACCGAGGACACCGCTGATTAATGGAGCTAAAAGTAAGGCCAGGAATGCACCCCCTTTATGAACGAGTAGTCATCTCTTCTGTTTTTTCCAGCACTTTCCTAGTTGTGACCAGCTTGCGCAAGACCTGCTAGTGAGCAAGTAACTTTGTCTTCTGAGCATTTTTCAATGGCACCCTCCCTTTTAAAGTGTTGTAGGCACACTCGCAAACAGTCGATCAGTTTCTTGTCTGCCGTTTTCAGCAAGATGACATTGGGGTTGAGGGTTCATGTGAAGAATCACACGCAATAAAGGGGCTTGTTTTAGCGCCTTAGGACTAATTGTTATGAAATGATCTGTAATCGGGAATTGTCGATGTTTCTATAGCTTTTGCGTGGAAAGTACACGCATAACCCTACATTTGTGCGAGTTCTGTATCTGAGCCATTCGGGTGTACCTTATTTGAAACCTAACAATATACACCCGTGGGAAGTACTTGTAGCATCAGCGTAAGCCTCTTGTAATACACGCGGGTTTTCAAGAAATACCTGACGTGCAAAGTTTTGTGTCTGAGCTTTATCCCTGGGATTTTTAAAAATTACGATATAGTGTGCTTTGAAGGAAATGTATCTTTGGCCCATACCCTGGTGGAATATATTTTATGTAAGTTACATGACGCTAATATTTTGATGATGGCATCCTTTGGTGAAAAGATCGACTACTTCGTTCTCTTCACGCATCAGGTCATCCAGAATAATCAGCCATGGAGAGCTATTAGTCTCCATCCATTTCCGGCAAGCCCTTACAGAATATGACTCGGGGACCTGTCCCGTCCTGTTCGAATCCCGGTTGCCATAAACCATAATACCAAGTGATTTTTTTTATCAAATTTAACGTCACACATTGTGTCTAATTGATGGATAAAGTCGGCTACAAAATGTGACTTTCCACAGCCAGAAGGACCACTGATGATGGCCGAAAATTGATGTTCCAATTCGTCCATAATGTTTGAGACTGAGTTTATAAGCTAAATTAACTTGTATTTATAGGATAGGAGGGAGGGGGTGTGGACGTTAAAACGCAAACATTTTATTTATTTATTATTATTATTATTATTATTATTATTATTAGCACCGCGTCTTACTACCCGTTCGGGTTATACGCACTTACGCTAATGTGTAATGGTAGGGTGATTGTGAGATGAAATGAAGGACCTACAGTTTAACGTGGAATTCGAACCACGGTGGGGGCCTGGCATTCCCCACATTCACAAGATGTCTTGTCAGAGGTGAAGGAAGGGTTTGGTAATCAGATAAATATGTGCCGGGACCGAGGATTGAACCCCAGCCGCCAGCACAGAAGTCTGACACCTTACCCCTAGACCACCAGGTCACCATAACATTTTATTGTTTTATAATATTTATTTGCACAAATAAAAGTATCTCACATCATGAAAAGAATACTTGGAATACTTACAAAAAAAAAGTTTTATAAAGTATGTATTTACAAATATATCTTATCAATTTCTTGAGGTCGTAGTGGGAATAGTGGCCTTGGTACTAAATATCTACGTTAATTTACTAAGTTCAGTTTAAAGAGTATAATTATATATCAGGGTCCTTGAAAGACCTGGAAATTAATGTGTCTGTTCAAGGCCTGGAAAAATCCTTAAATTGCTCTGGGCCTTGAAAAGTCTTAGAATTTCCAGGTTTCAATATTTATTTTTTTAAATGGTTGTGAAGAGTGGATTTAAAGACCATGATTTAAGAAGCACTGGTGTGGTAAATATCTAGCACATCCTCTTTGATCAAGCGTTAGCTGTTGTCTTCTGGTTACTTTACTCTTCGCTGCTCTTCCCACTGCTTTTGTTTCTTATCGCGTCATCAGCTCAGAGAGTTGAATCAATGGAATTGGATCTCTATAGGTGATGGGGAAACAGTGTTAACCTCTCTAACAAATGCATTGCATAATGTCGATGAAATACGACGGTTTTTTCTTTAATTTCCTATATTTAAAAATCTCAATTTATGTGCATTCGCCATTTTTTTAAGTTAATTTGAAACTGTCATTTGTAATAATTTTTTTAGGATATTTGACTACCTATTGTGACTTTATGTACTTAAAGTTAACAGTTTTGCACTAAAATGCCCGCCGATAGCTATTAGTTAATTTCCCATCCATCGTAGCGCTCAAATTCATGTTCTAGCCATACTACAATTAATACTGAATCTAGAATGACTGCACTAACCAATAAACCAAGGAGAGTGAAGCAAGTGACAAACAAAGTTAAATTATTATTTTTATAGTCCTCTATGTAAATTAAATTTAGTGAAACGTTATTGTTTTCCATCTATTTAAAATTTGATATGTTTAATATTTTTTTATTAATGTGTCTGGCCTTAGGCAGTACGAGAAATAAGTTTTAGTCCTTAAAAAGTCTTTGAAAAGTTCTTAAATTTATCTTTCATATTTCTATAAGAACCCTGATTAAAAAATATATATAATATAATATACGGACGGATGGTTTAGATTTAAAATATGTACTAGGAAAAAACCCAAATAAATTTGACTAGAATTAAAAATAAATCTATACAAACAACAAATTAGTTTTGACTATAAATAAACAGGTAGGTGAAGGATTGTATTGGTGGATAAAAAATATAAAGTATCCAGGGTGCAAAGAATAAATAAAAAAATCCTTGTGTTCATGCAGAAAAAAATCTCGAATCTTTGAAAAATGTTTGGTCAATGGAGCTGTCAAGAATGAAATAAAAAAAAGATGATTGTTCGGCCCGTCCAATTGATCACCTTTTAGTTGTGGCGAGCGCGTTTACAATGACTCTGATATCCAAACGGCAACGTATTAAAATCATCGGTTATCCGTCATTTGTTGTACATAGGCTGGTAGACTTTATTTTGCGAAATTGTACATACAGTCACAAGACCTTTTCTTACAATTTTGAACGGTATCTGTATGTACCTTTCCACAGCTTGTTGGGTGGCCATCGCTTTCAAAACGTCAAGATTAACGTCGTTCCAGTTGCCTTAGTTTATGGTAATCCCTTGAACCTTGCACACAGTTTCTGTTTTGGCAGGATTGCCACCAATACAAACTCATTACGCGTAATTCTTGGCGCCACCAGATACAAAGGCATTAATATAGCTTATCGAACCCTAATCTTGAAGTTCGTCAGATCACACAAAAAGTTTCCGGTCAGTTGACTTTAATCGCTGTGGCATTCAATGAATAGACCGCTATCTGTATCATGATACGAAACGCGGTCCCCCAATTTCTTAAGGATGCTGTTTAAGTGCAAACCAGCCATAACAGTCGTGTAGCATACCACCACAACACTTCTGTCAGGGTTAGAGTGCAACACGTCACATGCATACTTTTAATTGAGGAACATTACCTAATCATTAACATCAATGACACTGTCCACGGTGATGTACGGATCCATCAGGTACTTGTGAATGCCCTGATAGTCGTTGACAACGTCTACGTGTGGTAAATCGGGTCTTTGCTCAAACTTTCCCCAATAGGGAATTTAAAGAGTTTAACCAATGTGCTGAGACCAGGGTTTTTACAAACAGAATCGAATCGAGTTTTACCCCTTCTCTTTCCTCATAACTTTGTATATTATCTAACTTCTCATCTTGTGAGGTACACCACTCAGGCCATCCGCTGGCTTCTTGTTTAATTTTCAAAAAAGTATCCATGTGTCCGTGAAACAATCCTATAGAACGTGTCTTACAATCGTAGACAGATACATCGTACTCCCGCACTTGGTGTACGGCTCCAACAGTGTAGCCTTTTTCAAAGTTTTTATGGATCTAGTCAATCACTCAAACACCTGTCAACCAGCGATCTTTCTTGTCTTTTGCTGACATGCACCTTGGTTTTTCTCCTCCCCGCATTTCCTGCACAAGATGAACATTAAATTGGCGTGCATCCTTGTAGGCAATATAGGCATGAATAATCCCGAGGAGGCGTCACAGAAACTTTGGTTATGCCTTCTGCTTGTTCCATAGACGGAAGGGAATGCCAGGCCTCCACCGTGGTTCGGATTCCACGTTAAACTGTAGGTCCTTCATTTCATCTCACAATCACCCTACCATTACACATTAGCGTAAGTGCGTATAACCCGAACGGGTAGTAAGACGCGGTGCTAGTAATAATAATAATAATAATGACAGAAAATTTGTTTTCAAGTGAATTTTGGGGTGACCCTTAGGAGATAAAATCTGTACGCCCTCCAAAATATGCGTCCCTGGGAGTGAGGGACTCCTTGCTGTACACCTCATGCTTGGGTACAAATTGTTTCAAGTCCTTGTCTGTGCATTTCATGGCATTAAATATACACTCCCACATCTCTACAACCGTGTATTCGGCATTCTTAAAAAATTTACACGCAGGCCATGATCGCTTCAAAGCGCGTCTCCATGGTCCCATGGTGGTGTTTTTTGATACGGGTGGTCCTGTAAGGATAACAGAGAGGGTACCTGTGCAAATAGCATCCCCAGAACTGGAAGACGATGGTGTTATCTCCAGCTTTAACAAATTCGTATACACGTTGCCCCCAACGATATTCCTCACGGCAGTTGCCTGCATGAATGATAGAAACACGTCATGATGGGCCTTCCAGCTGAGCAATTGTGCAGCGACGTGCAACTGTTGGTCTGCACACCAGTAGCTACCGTTAGAGATGATATCGGTGGTATTCTCCTTAAGGAGACTTCGGCGGTAAACCAACATGGCCGTTTCTACGATCCTACACACCTCTCTGAAAGGATCCGCATTGGCATGTTATATGAGCATATCTCTAAACTTTAGGGCAGGCCTTCTGTAGTATCTCTACATCTTTCACTAAATACAGTTCCAAATCACGGTTAAAATCTGACATAATCGTCTTTTACTAGCGTGTCATATCACTTTTCAAAGTGCCCCTTTCCCTCAACCAACATATCGCCGATGCCGTAGTCCTCCTTTTGCGCCAAGGGCCCCCTGTACCCCACATTTTTTTATTGAAAAATTGGAGGAAATGTAACTTGGCCAAAGACTCGTCCAAGCAGATTGTTTTGGGCATCTTGGAAAATGCCATCTGGAGAAATTTCAGTGAGTTAATAAAGTGGAGCGGGCCGTAAAGTATATACATGATTTTTACACCGTTCATGAGCTCTGGGGTCCATTTTTTTTAATCTCAATCATATATTTTAAAATAAAATTTCCATCATAGCCCTTGGCATGTTGGGTTAGGAGTATGGGGTCCTTAAATTTTGTTGTTTTAATTTGTTCGAGAAATCCAAATATTTGGGCCATTGTGGCATCACTATTGAATATGCGAGTCCTATCGCCCCCGAATTCAGTGCAATTATGGCTATTTCCATAATTATGGAGGCAGGCCTTGCAACATGTCTGCGCGACACGCAGATTAGGCTCGTGCAAGTACATGTTGACTACACCCCGAAGAAGTTTCTTGTCTGCATTCGAAATCGTAGAATACAAACAAAAATATGCCCTGCTTTTCTCCAAGTTTGGTTTTGGTTTGGCCTGTTTCATGTAACATAAATGAGCAAAAGGACGATGTGTCTCACATACTTTACAAAAAGTTTCATAACACCTGTGTGAACAATTTAATTTTTACAAACTGAAATACTGCCCGCATACCTCGCAAACCCTTTTGGCATCACAGATAGACATGTTATCCATAAAAAAAACTAGGATGTTTGTGGTTATCGAAACACGTTTTGTTTACAAACCACAGTCCACAATCTTTATAGGGAATTGATCGATCTCTTGTCCAGACCGATTTAGCATAACACTTTTTACAAGTTCTGTTGCATTTGTGTCCGTTCTTGTGATAAAATGGCATACGACATTGACTGCAAAAGTAGCTACACTTAGAGGCTGATGTCAACGACGATTCCTTTGTTCTGTCTGCTATATGTGGCGCCATGAGCAAGTTTATCACAATAACTCCCACGAGGCTCCTTAAAATAGCAGAGTTTAACGTAAAGTGGTGCCGTACTAAAAAAAAACTATTGCTCTGTAAAACTCTGCTCACGTGATCCAGCCCGGCTTGAGCATCTAAACCTAAACGAAACTTATACAGGATTCAATGTCGAGTCCATGCTGTGCAATAGTTGGCCGGATGATCGTCAGCATTGACCCCATGGTCCTGCAGCCAATCCAACAAAACAGTAATTTGTGCTTCAAGCCAGTTTAACGCGTCACGATCACATGCTGAGTCACCAAGATGTACGGTAACCTCTCTCCCAGTATAAAAGAAGCGTCGCTATTGTTTAATTCTCTCCTCAATGATACGAAGAGAGATACCTTGAGGCAAACCTGCATCTGCCTGACTTAACGGGCCACTAGTTCTGGATGGGGGTGCTTATAAGGGGCCGGCTGCTGCCCACCGCTGGGACGTGGATGGCTCTTAGAGATGGTGGTGGCCCTGGAGGCACCACGGCTTCTACGTGCCGTTTGGAGTGATTTTTATCGGTGTTTTCCGCCTCCAGTTGAACTTAAACCAGAGAGTTTGAATTCAGACACACGAACTTCCTGTGACATAATTTACTACCGGTGCACCAATTAATTAGAGCAAATTACTATAAATAAGAACTAAATTAATGATTGATCCTGTAAAATAGTCCCGAATGTTAGAAATATTTTTAGTAAGGGTGACTGTCAGAATGCATTAAATTGATTATTTATAATGTAAAATGGTTCCCCTATACCATACTTTAAATAATTTTTTAGTATAAAGTCTTAAATTAATTAATTTATAATATGTATATAATATATATAATATATATATGTATATGTATATAATCACACAAGCTTGGAAGAAAACTTTCCTAATAACATATTGTTAATCACAATAAATACGCTTAAATAAATTATTCGTAAACCACCCTAGAATTATTTTGAATTTGTTGAGTTATTTGTACAAAATGATTTTGAATTTGTGCGTTTGATAATTTTTCTTAGGTATGTATAGTATAACACAATGCACAAGCTTTCTCTTATAGGCTTATTTTTGTTGGCAGAACAGTAAAAAAAAAATTGTCGTTAATATTGGTAGCGTTTTACTATATTAGTTGTATTATTTTATAGTTATTGATAATATCTATGAAGGTGCCAGATGCAGATCACATGACTTGACGTATGAATATATTATATTGTGGGATTCTGTCAGTTTAGAAAATATAAACGTTTGTTTGCATTCAACATCAATGTTATGGATCACATGATTTGACTTAAATACTCTTCTTCCTACCAAAATCCCAATATAGCTGTCACAGTAGATGACACTAGATTAAGAAACCCGTCGCTAATAATGAGGTTGGACAGGGGAACAAACCTATTGAATGCAGTAATTAACTTTAATACATATAGAGAGTAAAAGTATAATCTAGTCACATTAGTTTCACTGCTGTAACTTCCAAGTTTCATGCTTAGTGTGCGTGCCATAAAATTACTTACATAGAACATTGTCAATTCCATCCAGATCACTATAGATGTCGTCAGTGTGGTATCTATTTGTACAAATACCTTCCACCCCGTGAAGAACGGCCGGGTCGTACTGATATTGTGATGGATGGTGGGTGGTAGGTGCTACCCCGCCGAACTCGCAATAATCTAAAACATATGGCACATTGTTTACATGTCAGTAGTTTGACCAAATAATTATGGGGGAATTTAATCTCGTTACACTTTTCAATCCACCAACCCATTCTAAATTGTCTAGTCTCAGTGTTATTTGTACACCACCCTAAAACAACCTATTTGTAAACTACCAAAACTATTTCCCCATTCAACGGTAAACTACCTTTAAATGAATTTCACCCCTCCCCTATTGAAAACAAAATATTTGGGAGGTCCCGATTTGAGGAGGGTGAAAAAAGTCCTGTCGGCCTGAACAAACAGTTTAATTATAAAACTTGCCATATTATGCAGCTGTTACGGCTGAGCAAACTCCGTAGTCTGTAAAGCTCTCCAACATAGCTCTGGTGGATACCCCCCCTCTTCCCCTCCGGGCCAGTCTTCTTTAAATCCTAATGAAACACACTGTTAGAGATATTTGGGTCGAACGATACACAACTGTTGTATTACATAGTCAGTCAATAAAGCGTCCAATGTTAATATTACTCATGATTATTATTTGAAAATGCGTAAAAATTTAGTAACTCTGCCAAAAAAACTAAATTATTAAATACATATAATAAAGTAATTGTTAATGAGTTATCATTCTTAAAAATTGTCTAAGTTTAGTGACACTGACACAAAATAAATGAGTCACAGTTAAAGTCATAATCTAAATTTTATGAGTGAGTAGTTATTAAATGTGTGACACTTGATAATATAAATAATATCCACAATGCTTGCATACCTTCGTTTACTCCGTCAGGCAGACCTCCTGTTGTTGTGCGATTGTAGCTCATTTTTTTATCTTCTTGCCGATAGAAGGTCAGAAGTAAAATAAAAAAAAAAATTCAAACTTCGAGGGGCTTTTATACAAAATCTCATCCGGATGTAGCCTACAAATTTTCTCGCAGCCTATTGGCTAGTAATAAATTTTAATCTGGCTTCGTTAGTAAATTAAATGTAATGTATAGTAGACCGACTTCTTTGGTGCTGACTGTCAGAAGTGACAGCTGCTAAGTACATGTTTTTGTAGATCATATGGTTCGGCGTAGGAATACATAATTTGGTCTGGTAACTCTTCAAAGCCATCAGTTGTCAGCTTTGAGCTGTAAGTCGGCACCAAAGAAGCCATGGGGCTACTGTACCGTTACTTGATCACTTATCTTGATGATCGTTGTGTACGGTCATGAATAGCTCAGCGCAGACCTTTGGCTCACTATGGTCCTGTCCCTCTTTCAAACATAATACGTTAACATTATTACATAAGTGTGCACCACTCCACACTACATGATTGTAGGTACACTATGTTGAGGTCACCTTTTTTAGGTTACCCGTTGAGTGTATAACTTTATATATATAATGTGTGTGTGTACCGAAAATCTCCACTTGCAGATAGACTCCGTTGAGGCTACTTCTTTGGTGCCGATTGTACAAGTGGTTATGATGGTAACATTTCCTTTAATTACCACTAACACCACGATGTGTACCGTAAGAAATACGCCTCAGGTGGTTTTGGCAGGATGTGTGACTTTGAGTGGTCATTAAGGAAGGTTTGTATTGATCACCTCCAACCACCTCCTCACCTCTTGCGACTAATTTGCAGCTTGATTCTATTCAACAGTGAGATATGTTTCTATTGTTCAATGATCTGTGTGCCCTACTGTCCAGGCATGATATTAATTAGGCAATGCCACATGTTAATATCCTCCTGCCAAGGTTGTGGTCTAGATAGTTTCGTCACTCATTAGTAATCAGGCTCCGAAATGACAGAATTATGTGCTCTTCTGTTCTCAGTCTGTAGATTCCTGACCCAGTCAGGGGCGAGCCCCAAACACTGGTTGCTTAATCATGGTCCCTACCCCATGTGGGTCCCCCTAATTTTGGGTTAGACCCTCTACCCCATGGCCTCCTGTTATAACGAAGCATAATCCGGGATGGCTAGGGAGTTGTGCTCCAAACCCTATGGGAGGTGTGCAATATTGTTGTCACAAACCACTAGGATGTATTTAAATCGTAGTGCATAGGAAACTGGAATCACAATACTTCTTTCTTCGTCGCTAGAGGATGTGGGAGGGATGGGGGAGTAAACACCCGGATGTGGAATGTATGCTAGTTGAAATAATCTCACGGGGAATATCCTCTGAGGTAACGGTAAACCACCAGTATGTGGAAAGTAGGTTGATTCCCATCACAATATCCCTCTCACGGGGAATAGCCTCGAGGGTGGAACGAGGTATCTTGCACACTATAAACCTAATCATCTTTAATTCCTTGGGTTCCATTGTTATGGACAATTTGTTTTCACACAGTGCAAAGTAATTGTTTTGTGTTTTGCTAGGGAATTTACGTTGCATTACGCTATTCCTGATCAGTGTCTTAACGCTACGTGAACGTTAAGCTCTCAAAGAAACGCCAAGTTAACTTTTTAATTGCCACTGAACGTTAAATTCTCAAACCAAACATAAACGCGCCCACTTGGTATTCATAGCTATTTAAACTGTTCGGTTTGAATATGTAAAACAAACTTGAGGCAACTGTACAATGTTTCCCTGGGAACACACTATACAGAGATGCTTCAGACAGTGTAGCCTACACATTGCTAGGCTGAGTTTGATGTTCTCTCATTGCCAGCTCTGTCAATGATGAACTGTAATATTTTTTTTATCGCGCCATTTAGGTTAGCATTGATTTGACTGATTTGATTGGTTGTTGAGTGTGAAATAATAGTTTGGCTTTCTTGTAGTGTTAGGTTTTGTATTTTTATTCAATGTTAACAAAAGAAGTAATGTGTTAGTGTACACCAAAACTCTCAAAAGCTTCTCACTGGTATCGAAATGGATAGTCACAAGCCTTCACATTTATTAAAAACCATGCGGGATTTGGGTACCGCCAAACTTACATAAGACTTGCTGCATTCCCGTGTGGCTACAGTTATATAACTAGTGTAGATCTATTTTATCTATCAGCGGTGAAGATCTAACCAAATTAGCGACTGTGTTTGAATGGATCCTGGAAATTCAACGTTCTGAAATGTGTAATCTACGTTTGCACTTTTGACCGTTAATTTTGGGTTACTGTCCATAATCCAGCATTTTGAAATGCTCTCATATATTTGTCTTCATCACCTTGTAGATGACGCCACCATATTGCACACTCGTTAGCGATGTGGGTTGATTGTACTCGGTTTTCGTGGTGGAAAAAGATGTGCTGTTCCGAAAGTTGTTTATGGGATTTCCTGAATTTACACATTCAATAGTTTCCATGAAGTGCACTGTCAATAGAATATTGATTGAAACCTCCGCAAGGATTACTGCACGTCCTCAGTGGCTAACACACAAGTTAGTGGCGGCGAGAGATGATTTTAGAGTTAATGATGCATCATGCATGGCCTTCTAGCCCCTCAGCGAGCCCTTTGCACCTAGTACATCAAAAGGTCAAGTGATTGACGTTCATGTGGGTATTTCCACAAATAAATACTGCCACGATAGTTATTCCGTGCCATTCATTAGGAATTGCACATACTTTTTTATATTGGAAGTTTTTTTTCCCGAAAATTGATTTTATGAGAACGGACCAATTGTTTACTGTTTGGGAAGACATACAGAAAACCATGATAATATTAAAGCTCACATTATTTGGGAATAAGAGGAGCCAAACAGAATTTCTAGCGTTTCATGGACCAGGTGCTTTACGGACTGATTTTTTTAAATACTTGGTTGATATGCTTATGGCGTCAGAAAGCACAAAAGTATCGAGAGCATTTACGCACAATTTTCCAGTGCCTCCAATATTATGAAGTTCTCTTAAACTCCTAGAAGTGGGTATGGGGAGTAAGTGAGGTGATTCTTTGGGGAGGATTCCACATTTCCACTGATGCTCTTAAACTACTTTCGCAGAAAGTGCAAGCCATTTTATATTCCCCCAAACCCGCCATCTTGAGTGGTATGAAGAGTTTCCTGGTCAGGATCCATTTTTAACATAGTTTTCTCCCTCATGCTGATCATTTACAGAAACCGTTACTCATCAATATGGTCGCACACTAAAGTGAGGACCAGATTCCATTACGTTTCTCTCAAGACGACGAAGCGAGCATTCCAGTAGCTAAAGGATGCGTTGACCCCCGTGGTGTGAATAGCTAAGCCTGAATTTGGGACCAAGCTGTTTCTCACAACTGACGGGTCGGATATTGCGATTATGGTAATGTTGGAACAAGAACGGGGGCAAGTGTGTCCACCACCTTCTGTTTTCTCTTGGGAGTTTAATCCTGCTCAGCAGCGACATAGTATTTACTATCACGAACTTCTAGTAGTGTATGAAGCTGTCTAGCACTTTAACTACCTTTTTGACTGATCACATCCGAAACCCTAGTGTGCACCTGTGACAGTGTGATTATCTTTAGTCGAAAATTCAGTTTTTGGTGAACTCTCTGCAGGTTGCGTTCAGCCACACATTCCCGGAAAATAACATTTTTTCATGTTTGACAATATTCCCATTTTCAAACCCTGTAATGAGGAGATTAGTTGAGCTAGTTCTGGCACGCTTTTCTGGAGTAAGAAAATATGTTACCACTTGGGCTGTCATGTCCTGACTTTCAAAAATCAATGGCCCTGAAGATCGTTTCAGAAATATTCAACTCAATATTGTGGGACTGTTGAAACCCTGCCAAGGCAAACTTTACTAGGGCACAACAACGAATCGGTTTTCCAGATGATTTGAGGAATGACTCATGTAGGACTAATAGGCAAAATCTGTGGTATTTTTTTTAATGAATGGCTGGCACGTTTTGGATTGCCCTAAACCGTAAAGAGATTTAGCACGACGGTTTGAGTGTGACTTTTTTCCAACCCTTAAGTTTTTGAGGATTAAATCATCCGTCTACTGCTTATAACCATCGAGATAACTGTATGGTGCAGGGGCAGCACCTGGTCTTAAAGGTTGCATTGATATTTCACTTCCAAAACTTTGTTTCTTGTTAGGAACTTGTTAATTAAAATGAGCTTTTTATACAAATAGATATTGTTTTAAATTTGTTACGTTTTTTTATAACCGAGATTGCAATGTTGATATTTTTTGATGGAGTCAAGCACAAAGTGATGATTTTTTTCCATTAGTTAAACTGTTATTTAAAGCATTATTTTATATATTTGATCATTTTTATGCTCTAAATTTATAGCAATTAAAGAGATCTATATAGCAGAGCAGGTATATAAAGTGTTTTTTTGCAGCTTTTATTTTAATTTATTTGGAACTTATTTGTTTAGAGAACTTAATTTTACAATTGGAGAAAAATTTTATTTAGCTAGAAATGTCTAGCTTTGTCTTATTATAAATTAAATGACTTGTTTATTTCAGGAAACTAAAAGAAACCCCAATAGAACGAGAGATTCGTCTTGTTCATGAACGCGAAGAAGAACTCCGGCGAGAGAAAGGACTGCCTCTCAACAGTAGCCCAGTCTCTACTAGCATCCCAAAAGAAGAGGTCAGTCATACTTTGAATAGAATTCAATCTCTAAACATCTCTTGAAATATCCATATACAATCAATGTTTTCTTGACCATAAAAATGTTAGTACCATTTATGGTGATGGAACCATTGGTATTTCTGTCTATTGGCCTTAAGATGTTAGTCTTATATAAAGCTCTTCAATATTTAGATTTAAAATATTCACTGTTAAAACTAACATTAGGTAAAATATTAGACATAAAAATCCATAGCTATTAAAATGATTTTAATTGCAATATCTGTAATGTATTTAAAATAATGAAATTGATGTTGCACCATTGTGGTGCTAAATTCTGTATGCAAGTGCATACACTGCGCTGAAAACGGACGGTGTACAATCTTTCCTGATAGGCACTGAAGCCAAAATCCAGGTGATGAGAACATTAAATGATATTATTTTGCTTAGTGTGAAAAAGTGTACACTTACAACTATGTTTGCACCATTTAAGGTGGCCGCCTCTGTAAATGAGAAAGTATCTCACTTTCAGGCCACACAGCTTCAAATACAATAGCCTGTGTCATTTTCTGGAACTAATTCTCTATTATGTCCAAGCTTATACTCCCTTTTCCCCCAACCTGACAAAAACCCTTTGTCATGTCAATATGGTAAAGAGGAAAGCGAGCTGCTTGTTTTCAAATTTCTTGAAATTTGTTGTTGTGAGTTTATACAAAAAATTACTGAATTTGTTAAGAGGAAGGCTAAATCTAGAGCCTTTTTTCACCAAGCTTAGTCTCATATCTGTGTAAATGTTTTAAAAAGTTAATGAAAATGAGTATGTTAAATTTCACATTTTTTTATTTTGATAAAACTCAAAATATAGGGTTTTAAGGAAAAAGAGACTTGTTTTAATCTGTCGACTTAATTTTGGCATGAAGCAAATTTTGAAATAAAACTTAGAATTAAATATTGTTTTAGAGTTGAGCGTCTGCACTGAGATTTCTCACCTACAGAGGCGGCCCCCTTTACCCATTTTTATTTAAAGAGTTCCGATTACACTTTAATAATAAATAAGTTTTGTTTATTACATTGTCATTAAAACTTGTTGATTTTAAAGTACTGGGGAAAATGGTCATAAGTTTTGGAAACTAAACAGATAGCATTGATTAATTTTAATATCCTAAATATTTTACATACATATTTTAGCATATAAAAGTATAGCTTATAAATAAAGGCTTGCGCCCACTTGAAAAACTATATTTTATTATGTAGAAAAAAACTAGATTGTGAATTTAAATTAATTTTTTGGAATTCCTTTTTATTCACATTTTAATGTTAACAAAAGTGTATAAATTGATATAAAAAATAAGAGTATAGAAATTATGTTAGGGAACTCATTTAATACTACAAACTTAAAAAAGTTCACATTTCCATAATTTGCGCTAATTCTATCTAGTTCACCTCATTACACACTATTGCTTTCAGGTCCATTCAAATGTTATCCTCCCATTTGTCTCTGGGTCTTCCCGATGGTCTTTTACCAACAGGTTTGCCAGTCAGAAACTCGAACAAGGATCTAAACTCTCCCATTCGCTTTTCATGTCATGCCCACTGTATGCGACTAGATTATCCCCACAATGTCTTGTGATGAATACAAGGTATGTAATTCATCATAATGTAACCTCCTCCATTCTCCATTAGCCTCATCCCTTCCCTTTATTGACCAAATATCTTCCTAAGCACCTTGTTTTCGAACACCCTAAATCTGTTTTCATCATGTAAATTAGGAGACTATTGTTTCACACCCATAGAGAACAACCGGTACAGTTATTGTTTTTATATTATTAGTTTTACATTGTTTGAAAGAAGTTGAGATGTCAACATTTAATAGCATGCATTTCCCAACTGTGTTCTTTTTCTTATTTCCAATTTAATCATAATTGCTAGTTTAAATTGTACATAAATATTTAAACTCATTAACCTCGCCAAATGGTATGTTGTTCGTATTCATATTTAAATTATCGACCCCAATTTTGGTTCTTTATGTGATCATATACTTAGGTTTAGAAGTGAATATTGAAAAGACTATTTCCTTAATAGCCTCTTGTAAATTTCTGTATTTCTTGCAACAGCTCCCTTACTTTTTCCCAACAAAGCTAATTCATATGCATATCCTAATAGCTGCATTGCACTGTTTAACGTCAACCCCTTCCTTTTCCCTCGCATTACCATGTCATCATACTTTAAGGTTAGATTAAAAGATAGTGGGGAAAGTGCATCTCCTTCTTTCAACCCATTATGTATCTTGTTTCAACCTATTATGTATTTCGAAAGAATCAGAAAAGATGCATCCAACCGCACCCTGCCGCGTGTATCATTCAAACATACCTTAATAGGTACCTTGATAGGTTTTTTAGGTATCCCAAATTTAACTTTAATTTATTTAATCTACTAGATAGCTGTTGCCCGCGGCTTTGCTCGCGTGGAAGTTGATTATATACAAACACGAAAATATACATATGTATTTACAGATTAATTAGAAATATTACGTTACGTTGATGACCATAACTTGACCTCAGATCAAAAATAATGCAAGTCCGATACAAACTTTCACCCCCTTTTTCATCCCTTATTAAATAAAATTTCCAAAATTCCTGAAACACGTATTTATTTGTTTTACGTCAATAACCGAAATACAAAATTTTGTTTATGTAACTTTCAAAATGACGGACTTTCATACATATTATCATACATATTAACATCCCCTATTTTGACCCCTTTGGGGTGGAATTTTCTAAAATCCTTTCTTAGTGGGTGCCTACATAACAAAATGAATATACAGTCCGAATTTCATGCTTGTAGCCTTGATAGTTTGCGCTCGGCGATGATGAATCAGTCAGTCAGGACATGTTATTTTATAAGTATAGATTTCTTTTAACTTAATCATAGGTATTTTTAAAATCTATGTATAATTTGTTATCAGTCATGTTGTATTCCCATTTTTTTTTTTCTAATATTTGCAGGGTAGTAAAAATCTAATTCGTTGTTGATCTATTTCATCAAAATCCACACTGGAGACACCCAATTATTTATTCTGCATATGGTGTCAATTTCATTAAAATTATATTGGATACAAGTTTATAGTATGTTGGTTTACTTTGCTCGTAAAAAATCAGAGGTTCACATGGCTTTGTCAGTCAATCTTGAATATAGCCTGGGTGGGAAAACTATAATAAATTAATTGCATAGCCAAATTTATCTTAATAAATTTCCTCGTCACCAAAACCAGATAATAGCAAGTTCAAATACACAGTAACATTTTTGAGAGTATGGCATTTGATTAATGACTCACTGCATAGCAGATATTTTATTTAAATGGGGTTTTTTCAATTTAATTTTTTTTGGGGGGCATTAAAAGGGAATCTCCTTAAAATGTATCCCTTCAACATATTTGCTTTGTAAAGGTAGTTTGTCTTTAGTAACCAAATTATAGCTAAACTAAAACAAAGATGCACAAATACCGTGCTAAAACTATTGTTTGTTTTAATTTCTACTTTAAATTTTAACCATAATTGTCTAATTTTCAAAATGGCTTAACTATTTAATTTTCTTTATTGATTTGATTTAATAATTTTTCCTTGTCCCTCCATCCAAAAAGTGAAATATTCTGACTAATTTTGATTCACTATACAAAATGAAGTGCCAGTATAATATCCCTTGTTATAAATAATATTAAACTTTATTTTAGGTTCGGCGATCCACAAGTCGAAGTACAATGATAACAAATGACCCTCGCAGTGTCCAACACAGAATTGCTACAAGTCGCATTCAGCAAGAAATCAATGAAGCAACTGAACGTGAAATAGAATTACGTGATGGTGGCCAGATACAAACTACATCTGAAGAAACACTTGATTCAAAGGTATTTTATATTTAATTTTTGTCAGCATAAGAATTGTTTGTTTTTATATAATAGCATAAAAATATTTAATATAAAAAATATGAAGAAATTTTTTTAAAAATTTATTTCTATTCTTAGTGAAATATCCTTAGGGTTGAAGCTATCTTAATGACAAATGATGTTAGGGGTTAATCTTGTTCTTGTGTATAGTGTATTGGAGAATATTTTGTAATAATTGCCATATGACTAGTAGCTTTTTAGCATTCATAAGGGAATTTTCTTTTCACGCGCAAGACACGCTTTTCAGGAACTATAGGATCTAGTTAAAGTTAACTTCACATTTCTTCAGCAAGTTTCCCTTCTTCCATGAAACCGTTTCCCTAAAGGTATTTAATTCTGTATTTAGCCCAGCAAGCTGGCTTACGGCTACATCTAGCTGCATATTTTTTGACTGGAATAATTCGCTCACTTGGTTTATTTAGTTCAGAGTTTCGAACCAAATAACAGTACAAATAATAAACCGAAATAAATAAACCTCCAGTAAGGCTTGACATTTCAGAATAGCACAACGAATCTTACCACACACATTGTCTTTCAGGTCTTGTAGATAAAGGAGTACCGGTTTCATTTGAAAACGCACTGCCTTGACAATTTTGATAAAAGCCTCCCATCGAGTGTCTGAAAATGGTTTTAATGAAATGTCTCTATCTAGCCTTAAAATTTTCCAGCGCTTAACTTGCATCACTGATAACCAAGTTTAAGGTGTGTGTACTGCATAGCATGAAGCATGCTCGTGGATTCATATGTAATTTGTGGGCGTGAACACCATTGATGCGCCCTTTCATATTAGCACAGTTATCATATGCCTGGCCTCTACAGTCACTCAATGGTATGTCATGCTGTTTTAGGATGTTAAATATTGAGTTAGTAATGCCAGCTCCAGTTGTATCATTAACAAGAATGAAGCCTAGATAATATGCTTCAATATTAATACTTTCTCTTTTCATATTCACTATCCTTGTTCAATTCTGTTAACGTCAGGTGTGCATTCTGATATGAGTAAATAATATTTAACTGCTTTTATAGATTTTACAATCGTCTTGATTGTACTATCTACTAGCACCTATATAATTACATTTTGGATGTTTTTACTAAACTAGGATGTAGTCACCTTTTTCTCTTATATTTTACGCAGATGTTCTTTCAAGTCATGACCAAATTCCTAAATTAATTCTATTTGACCAAGAAACTTATCATCATGAACATCTCCCACTTTTTTTTATTGTTCCTCCTAAAGTTAAGTTATGCACGGCCATATGTTAAATTATGGCAAATAAACGTTATAAAATTTCCCATTATATTTGCCATTATTCTTCAGTCACCATCACTTGGTTTTTCTCATCCTTGGTTGAATTTGTTGATAAACGTATTAGTAGCTCCTTCCACTACACATGTTGTTCTTGAGGAATTTCATGACCTGAGGGACGTAGCCTAGGTAAAGGAGGGGAAAAATACCAACAAACACTAATCAAACAATTGGTGCAATTGTAATAATTTAATTTTACTGCTTTTATATTTATTTATCTAACCGATTAAAAAAAGGGCTAGCTTTGGGACCCCCAATCCTTGGTGGGGGCCCCTACAGGCACACCACTCGCATAGAACCGGTCCTGGCAGGGAGTTTTAGAATGAAGCTCTAACTGAACATATTCCTCTTAGTCAAACAGATCATGGGAACTGACAATGCACCAACCTCAAGTTCATGCCCATAAGTAGATCCCATCAAAGATATTTATTCATTAAAATATCAAAGGGCTAACACTAAATCATCGTGAGAAATTTAAAATTTGACAAATATTGAATTTGAGATGAAAACTTTTTATTTCTCATGTCGGCAGATTGGTGGTCTTTTATTATACCCAAGCAACAAATCAATTTGCAGCAAAAAATTGCCGAGATTGCTCCAGAGTCTCAAAAATCTAAGTTTAACCTTTTATGTGCTACGGCTATTACAGAATTCACACGTAAAGAATACCAGAGGCCTGTTAGGTTTTGTGTGCGAAGAATGCCACAGCTATTTCCTCATTTTTGTAAGTGTTTTCAAAAAAAATCGCCAAACCTTTATTTATGAAGCGATTATTTTGATTTTTCTATAATTTTAATCAATATGTACTGTTATTGGATAGTAATGAATTAATTCAATTTAATTAAAATAATTTTATTTCTTAGTTTTAAATTTAAATCTAATTTTTTTAAATTTTTTCAAAACCAATGCTAACTAACATATTTAAAAAAATATTATATGGGTATACATTTCAATCTTATTTTGTTGTAGTGCATCTAGTTTTATACAAGAAAATAGTTTTGAATATAAATGATTATAAATAGTGATTACAGGAATTTTTATTTGATATCCTACATTAGATATTTGGGCCGTTAGTGCTTACCTTAAGGCAAGATATATTATATTGCTTACCACATGAATAAATATTTAGGCCTACACATAATGAATGAGTTTTTCAAAAAACCTTTTATAATGAATAATTTCATATTTTTAAAAATATTATATAAATTTATAAAGTCACTACACCTATTTACTTACATTGGTAAAGAAATATTTTCATTCACATGACATAAATGAAAATCTAAAAAGTATATTTTTCCAAACTCAGAACAATTTAACCCATCAATTTGAAAACTCTTTACCAAACTATTTAAATCAGTATGAATGTCAGCCACACTTATGTTTTACCATGCAGCTCATACATAAAACGGCATTGCACTTAGTACATTGAGTATTTATGTTAACATTCCATTGTGAATGTACTAAACTCCCAGTTCCAATAACTATTTACGGTTGATTTTTGTTGCCAACCGTATATAAAATTATTACTATTATTATTATTAGCACCGCGTCTTACTACCCATTCGGATTATACGCACTATATAAAATTACAAAGGGAAATGTTCTCTTTCCAGTGATATGACACTACTACACTATCTATCAGATAAAGCGAGAACTAGCTCATCTGGAGAGCCGGCTTCATAGGCTCGTGGCACTTTAAGTGAGTAGGCGAAACTGATCGGATCGGCTCGTGGCGCTTTTGGCGATGGTAGGCGAAGCCGATCAGATCGGATCGGCTCGGCTCGTGGCACTTTTGGCGATGGTAGGCAAGGCCATCATGGTTATGGTTCAGCTACAGCATGCTGCAGCCATTCTTCGGGCAAGTTTCACTGATTGTAACATTATCCTCGGCAGTTTTGTGTTTCTTTAACCTGTTGCTGTAAGTGTGTCAAAAGAGAATAGAGAAACATTTGTGCAACTAGCCAAATTCTATAAAAAATATTTGAATGGCATTGGGATGAACTGTTTGATAGCTGTGTTTGAACTGTGGTATAACAAATTCCAGAGTAGGCCTACAGCAAATTTGAAAACTAAGATATCCAATGAAAATTAAATTTTATTGGCAAAAAATGCAATTGATGCGTAGAACATTTGTGACAAGTTTTTCCCAAATGTACTTCTGAAGATATTTTAATCAGTCTATTTCTACAAGAACTTGAGACAGAATATTCTAAACTTTGAGAAGAGTAAAAACTTAGTTGGAGAACTCAATGGGCGAGATCAATCTTCATGGGCTTGCCAACCAGAACCACCACAGACCTGTCGACCTAGAAGAAGTAAATTGCATTTTGGTTTAGAAAGGACCAAGAAGACTAAATTGTGTTTTGTAATTTAAAAAAAATCTAAAATCCTACTTTTTAGGCTTTAATCTAGGCTACCATTGTTGTTATTTGTACTTACTGTAGTACAGTTTTGGAATAGAAGGATCAAGATGTAACTTTCTCCATATTTTTACATAATGTATTCATAATTCCCTGTACTACCGTTTGTTTAAAAAGATGCACTATGATACTTTTTATATGTTGTTCAACGCTCAAGTACAGTTTAAGGTTGCCCTTCCCTAAACCATAATCCTGGTATCTCTATAATGTTAAGATTTATAAAGTGAATTCTTCTTAAAAATTCCTTAATTGCTAGGTACTTAAATTTTCATATGTATATTTTTAAGGATTTCAAATGTGCTATGACTGTTGTAGCCGGTCTTACAATAAGATTCTCATATTAAAAAGTAAAAGAGAAAGAGAGGGAGCTTCTCCCACCAAAAGCAGCTCACCGAGAGTTCAGCAATACCTGAAGAGGTTACATTCAAACACAGCATAGAATTTAATTCAAATGGGAGCTACAAAGAGAAAAACAATACCGTTATATGTAAAATTTAAAATACATGTATAAAAAATAAGTAATCCAGGAATGATCACATTCTTTATGATCTTATCTATCACTAGTCCACTATTATATATGCCTTATTCAGTGATTGGGCATAGGGGTGTGTACACTACTATTCTAAAAAACTAATATCTTTTGTCAACATTTTTTAGACTTTTGAAAATTCCCCTTTAAATGAGTTTTCATGTATATTGTGTGGCACCTTTGCAGGAATTTTCAAAAAAAATCTATTTACAACCAAAGATGTCTATGTGCTTAAATGTTAAATGTTTTACATTTTGGACTTGTCTTTAATTGATACAGTGAAAATTAAAAGATATGTATTAGTAATTCATATATTGCTTTAAATAAATAAATTACATACTAGGAGAATATTTTATTGACATATAACTTAGCATGATAATTTCACGATAAAAAAAACTCTTGGGACTCGCCAGAATATTATTAGGGAAGAACTATACTAAGATTGTGGCAAGAGAAAAAAAAAAGTTTTGACCAAAACTTAGTTATATTATTTTATGTTTCTTTTTAAATGCTGGGAATTTATAATAACCATAATTTGTATATCAGAATTAACAAACCCTTAATGATGTTTTTTTTAATTTCTAGGTCACACGATTCACAGACTTGGCTGAATTTGCTATTGTAGAGCAGGATAGAAAAATGCAAAAGGCTTCATCTATTTCTAATGTTTTGACTACAGTAACCCAAGAAACTGATATAATTGAAACACCAGAACTTCATCAAAAGAAACATACTCGCTCTTCCTTATTTAGTGTTAATGAATATAATCATGCCCATAGTCAACCTTCTTATTCACCAACAAATTCAAGAACATTTTCTGCTACATTTGGACCTAAAGGACAAAAGGGATTGATGGAAAGATTTCTAGCATCCCATGGAAAGTTACCGGGTGCCAATAATTCAAGTTTATCCATATCTCCCATTAGCACCTCATCTCAAATTGCTTCATCCTTACACTCACGCCCATCATTAAATTCTCGCACACCTTCAGACTTTTTCTATGATGACAACCAGGTAAAGTATTCTACATATTAATTAATGACTTCTATTTAACTATAATTCATGTGGTGCTTGAAATTATTAGATAATTATAAAGAACATTTTGCAAAACCTTGATAACTTTAAATGTTTTAGCTAGCTTATGGATCTTAAAATAATTTAAATTTTAACATAATTATAATAATTGGACACTGTTGGATATTTTAATATGTTCCATTATTTACAAAATCTACTTCCACCTATCCAACAAACATTGGTTAAAAGGAAATTAGACCATTTAAAATAATTAAATATGTTAGTAATAGTTGATAGTGGAATGTTGGTACCTCTTTAGTTGGTTGATTGTTTTCAGTCATTCATCATAGTATCAGAGTGCAATAGTGACACAAGGTTTCTCAGAATTTGGGTATTAGAGAGGATGATGAATCGGGGAAGAAGGTTCATTAGGATTGAGGGCTAAGTACCAAGTACAAGTCTTATGCAATATAGATCTAGTATTTGGGTGACTTTAGATCTGATGTTAACATGGAGTTTTGTGGGTACTGTCTCAGGAATGAGTTAGAAATTAATTAGAAATGTATCTTGAGTAAGGTGGTCTTGAAATGTAGGCCTAAGAATAAATCAATGGGGTAGGAACAAACAGTTTTTGGCAGAAATGTAGAATTTAAGTACAGGTACGTCTAGGACCTTGTTATTTTCTCCCCCTACCCTCTAGTTCATGTCTAATATGCTCACTTTGCATATTGGTGATAGTGTGGGTGTGATACCTTAATACCGATAAACAAAAGAGTGTAACTAGTAATAGTATCTATTGCTCTTCAAGGTGTGAAGGTACTACCAACTGCACTGGGGTTCTAAACAAACATTATGAAGGAGTATTTGTTCTAGTTAGGTCATGTCACATGAGAAGCATGCCAGAAAGGCACCCATTACAAACAGCACTAGTATGAAAAGGGTTTGACTAATGATTGTTTAGTTCAAATCACATTGATAGAGAGAGTTATAGATAAATCTTCAAGATTGCTCAACTCTTTTTAAAATACACAGAATATACATATAAATAATATACACATTTTCCACTTAATGTTACACAGATTACATAAGTAAATTTACATAATACATACTTTATGCATACAGAAAATAGTTCACTTATTAACTTAGTGTGTTAAAATCATTTATGATTTTCCTAATTTCTGAGGTAGTTTTAGCTCTGAAAGGTGTACCTGGTGATATACCTTAGTGCAGTGTAGATGGTTCATAAATAAATCTGCCTGGTTTAGTTTGTTTTGTTGGTGATGGTGAGGTCTGGTTTTTAATCCTGTTCAGGTGTAGTAGTTTTTGTGTTCCAAAATGGTTTGCCATTCTCCCCACCACTATTTATGCAGTTGCATCTATCACCTGCACGAGTTGAGGTGTTAAAAAATAAAAAAATTAATCTAATTGTAAAGTCTTCTTACATAGTTAATTAAGGGTAGGATATTAAACTTATGTTCCAAAATAACCTCCAGGACTTTTAAATGCAACTGGACAATTTCAAAGTTTGCTAACAATCTAATGGACACCAATAAATACCCATCCATTAACCAAGGCTGTAGCCAGATCAACATTTCAGGGGATTGTGGGGGTGAACACCTCAACCACCCTCCCTCTTTCAACCACTAAAAATAAAATTTACAAATATTAAATGCCCCCAGAAACTATCCAGAGCTTATTTTTTATGGTAATTAAGATAAGGGATAAAATACATTAAGTGCTTTGCATTTGTTCAATATTTATATACTTACTCTGTGCGTCCTCCCTCCAAGTCTGAAAATTTACATAGAGCACTTACTAAAGGCATACAAAGTTGTGGCAGAACGGGGGAATGAATTTTAAGATGGGGATGGGGATTTCATGGGGGCACTACTCCTTAATTTTTTTGCCCTCGTAAGATTTATTTCAATGCCTCTTATAATTTTGAATATGATACGATTAAAACAATCCAAATAGCTTCAGAACAGTTTCTAAATTTAAGGTAATTTAGTTAAGTACTATTTAAAAAACCTTGTGAAAAGCATTTTAAATAGCTTCAAGGGCATACAAATTTCTAATAAAATATGAGGGAAGACAACTCTAATTAGATTATAGAACGTGTATAGGTTTCCAAAAAATTTTAGGACCATTCCAATAGCTTCAAGGCATCAAATTGCCAAACGATGGCTGGGGGAGGGGAGACAGGTTACTAGAATCCCTTTTGATTAGTTGCCCTGCCCTTACAAACATAACATTCTGGCAACACTAACCCAACATGGATCATTTTAGAAACTATGTCATCTTTCTCTAGTAAAGTTAGAGGTTTAAAAATTTGTGCTTGAAGAAAAATTTGTCAATCCTGCTTCATAGTCCAAAAGTGTACACTTTAAAAATATAGATATTTTCCATTTGACCAAATTTAGACTTTGTTTGACTCCTATACCTAACGTCAAGTTGTTTGGGGTTGATGGCTGGACCCCCCTCCCCTTCATCCTATCCCACCCTTTCGTTACTCTTTTTTGGAAACTCAATTGTGATGTGTTATCAAAACTACCATCAGATTAGTTTCTAGTTGGAGGGATTTGTTGTTTCCTAATCTCAAATACTTACCAGAATTCACTGTTCTCCCCACATTCATTAATATTCCCTACTTTCTTTGTTTCCTTTGTCAATATTGTCATATTCTAATAGTCTACCCAGCCTTGTTTCCTGGATAATGAACACAATCACAAACTGTTTTTAAAAATGTACATAACTATTAGGATACATAGCCTAAATATTAAAAATTTGCTTGATTTGTTTAAGCTATGAATAAGGCAGTATTAATTTTTAGAAAAAAATTTAGGGGAATTTGAAACCCTCCCCCTCCCCCCCGGCTAGCTACAGCCTTTCCATTAACAACTAAACCCTCTATAGTAATTGGAGCCATCGATAAAGCCTAGCCCACAAGAAAATATTAACATTTACTCAAATATTTATAGTTTATATAGTGTATAAACCCTTACCCAAGTATCAAATATGAAAGAAACTGTGACAGTTAACCTTTTGATCAATTTTGAACTACTCTACTAATATTGTCTAGACATCCTACTACGAATACGAGTCCTGAGTATTTTAGCTATCAATATTTTTATTAGCGAAGCATCGAAGCCAGAATTATTTTGAAGTGAAGCCGAGGATGATGTTTGTTTTGAAGCCAAGTAGAAGTTTCAAAGCTTCGCACACCCCTGCAATGTTAAATATAACTTCATTGTCCAAAGACTTGTTCTTTGTAAATCATATATTTTTAATAGCTTTGCCCACTTGATGAATCATGATGAGCAGTGTCAGCCTGGCCCATCTTAAAGCCCTTTACTAGTATTTCATAGGCCTCCAACCCATATCGGTCCAAAAGACAATTTTATTTTATTAATCTTTCCAATAAAGATAATAGCCTCCACCAAACCACAATTATGATTATTGACAGGGGAATAAAATTTAATACTGTATAATTAAATACATCTAAGTGCATCTATACAAACTAAGCTTAAAAATACCTTAAGTGTCAAAATTAAAACTAATTATAAATATACAGCTTAGCAAAATGTAAAAAAGAACAAAAGTGTGGAGACAAAAGAGTTTTGCTTAAGAAAGATCTTAATCTATTTTTGAGAACTTTAAGTTTAAAAAATATCCTCTCACACGTTACTTGCATACATGAAAGTGTAGTACAAATTTGAAAGTGCCAGCATTCGGGATAGTGAAGAATCCAGATCAGATGTTCATTATAAAACAGAAAATTCTCAACATTAACAACTAATAACATTTTTAGAGGCTGGAATGTTTTTCATACTATGATGTTCAAAATTAACATCTGGGTCTTCAAAATCATCTAGCTCATCCTCTTCATACACACTACTACAGACACTGCCACTTATCATACTCACAAGCGAACTTTTTTCTCAAAATTTAAACTATTTATATTAATACTGGCCAATTCATAAATTTTAAATAAAGTATATCTATTAAAATAATCTACTCAAAGTTCAGAAAATATGGCTTTGTATTTTTTTTGTTCCAATCATGAAGTCTAGTCATAAGTCCTTATTTAGAAAAAATCTTTTTTCGATGTGTCTAAAATTTAGAAATAAATTGTTTTGTATTTTTATCAATTTCTTACTAAAGAATCATTTTTGATCGGAAATTTTCTTTCAGTAAAATCGTCTGGCAAATTTACAAGTGTTTTCTTTAAAATATTTTGAGCAAATATTTGGCATTTTTTGAGGAGTTTCAATAAATAGAATTAATTTTTTTAGTTTAAATTTGCTCCAATAATATTTCAACTGTGTGCCATACTTTAAGATAATTCATAGCTTTCATTTTTAAAATTACCTATACTATAAATGTCAAACAAAATATATCTAAAATATTTAGCACCATCAAAACATTTTTAATTTGGCATACTGGCTCAACATTTTTGTATTGCTGTATTACTGTCTCTCTCTTGTATCTTGAAATTGAGACATTAATAAAAAAACTTATTGTGAAACAAAATAACAAATATTGTTGCATAAACACTCCACCAAAGAGCATAAATTAAATAATATACAGGGTTTCTGACACATTCAGAAAAAAGGAACATCTTTCTTTCCACCAAATAGCTTAACAATCAATTACAGACTTTGAAGATGTGAATTTAAAAAATATATATATATGATTAGAGCGAAAAGACTATTGATTTTATAAAATATATTTCAAATAACATTTGTTTAGTTTTAATATCACAACATTTCACTGATAAGTTATTTTATATCTCAACTAGTTGCGAAGATATGATTAAAATTGGATATTTCTGCCAATGCAAATTGTCATTTTAGTGGAAAGTGAGAGCTTCCATTTTGTTTGTAATTTCAAACGGTGACTAAATATCAATCTTAATCAAAATAGTTTGAGCGGATTATGAGAGAATAGGTTTTTTTCTCTTTGTGCCCTTCAGTAGACTGCCTTAATTTTTAGGTTAGATGTCTAGTTCCAAAAACCCCACAGGACAGCCTAATGAAAACCCTAGATATGCTATTTAGCCTTATCAGGAAAATGGTTTCAGCTCTAGGCTGATATACAGATACACAAATAGACGATATCACAAAGATATTGGGGGTTTTAGAGGCTCACGAAACTTCAACAATTATCAAAATCTAGAGTTAGATTTTTTAAATTCTTTACAATAATAATGCTTCTCTTTCAGAGGGTCGATATAAATTAAAAAGAAACAAATGTTACGAAGATACTGGATTCAATCTCTTTCCTTAAAATCGACTAAAGAAGTAAGAGCCTTTTGTTTACGCAAATAACACTTGGCTCCTATCTTTTTTAAGCGAAACACACTACTCCTCGACTAATTCAAACACATTTATGACTATATTACAATTAGCAGTGTAGCTATTATTAAATTGAGGACATGATTCATACATTGTGTGTAATAATAATAATAGCACCGTGTTTTACTACCCGTTCGGGTTATACGCTTTAAGTACTAATTACGTTAATGGATTAGGAATTTGGAAGGTTTAATTAGAGGAAGTGAACCCGCATTTGCGTGGAGGGAGAGTGGAAAACCATTTAGGAAAAACCACCCCCAGTTCACCCGATCGAGATTCGAACCTCGATCTCTCCGTCCCCAGCAGTCGAGCTCACGCGTCTAGCGCATTAGCCAACTACGCCACTGAGGCGGGTCATTGTGTGTAGATCAGGGAGGAAATTTAGTTATTTGAACAGGCTTGAATATCATTGGATGTTTCCTTCATGCTACCCACTCCATAAAATGAACATGCAACAACATTTTCAGCTGGAATTCCCTATTTCTTAAAGTCTGACTAAGGAAAGTCATACAATTTGTTACCGTTAGACTCATCAACACACACCACCACCCTTTAGTATACTTTAACATGCTTCACAAAACTAACACAAATAACTAACTGAAACATAATGGCCACATCTTGTGTATTATTTATTTGCCATCAAACTAGGCACGATTGATTCCTGAAGATTTCTCAAAATTAATTTTTATCAAAAGGTCAAATCACTTTTATGATTTTACTATGTCATTACATTTTTTGATAAAAATATAGCCAACAAAAGTATTCTGAACTAATGTAACCATCTTTCCTATCTTTGATCGATTATAGAGTCTTGTCCCATAGGGTCAACCCATTTTACATTATCAGCAATACTTTGAAATATTTCCTTTAAAGGAGTACATTTTCTTATTAAACACACATTTTTAGTATTGAACATATTTATTTAACATCATTTAGTATTGTCCTCATTGTCAGTGAAATGTTTGAATACTACTATCTTCATTTGCTGACTAGTCACAGTACACACATATATACACATGCACATCAGTGTAGGCATGTAAAGGTTGAATACTAAAATTCCCAAGTCTTATTTATAGCTTGTCACTCATGCTACTCACCCACAGAAAATCCAGAGTCTGGTTTCACTTAAATGTGGTCTACGCATCCACCAGACACTATTCCTCATCATACCATCTGATGATAATAATGATCAGCCTCGGATACATATAATACCCCATAGAGCCCCAGACACTACCATACAAAAGTAGCCTATTTATTCAGGGTTTGAAGATTTATTTATTTTTCTAACTATCTCCGCCTCTAGTTCCTTCCTCAACACACCCCACCTTCCAATTCCTTGCTTGATTTGGAGCAAAGAATATAAAGTGAACTCTAATAAACTGTGTCAAGCTAATCATATATTTGAAAATGTTTACCAACTTGTTCTTTTTAAATTAAGTTAAAAAGGACAACTATGTTGAGAGAATAGAATTCGGGATATTTGGTTGTGTGCATCATTACCCTATTACATTGGCATCATGGTTTGCCTCTTATCCAGGGCCATCTTTCCCTAATCTTCTTATCATTCTAAAATTAAAATAACATTTTAAATAAATAGTTGACCAAAGGTTGGATATCAGTATGTTTTACTAATATATAATTATGGACAGTAGAAACTTGTTTATTGTTCTCTTATGATATTTGTACAAGTGTATATTAGTCTTTAATTGAACTAAAATCCATCACTTTTTGGTTTTGAAAAAATATTTGTTGTATTAACCATATGTTGCTAATCAATTTCCTTTAATATCTCCGTTCTTTCCTTATTGTAAAAGAACCACTCTCCCTAGAGGTTTTTACACATAAATGAAGTTGTGTTTATAGTGGATTCCTAACAAAAACCTCCTATTTATCAGTAAAAAGTGCATTCATCATAACATTTCTAGAGCTTTTTTATTCTTGTTGTAGTATTTATTATTTATGCATTATTGGTATAGTAAAAGGTCACAATCTTCTAATTAAAGGGCGTTCAAGTAATATGTAAGCACATTTTTGGCCATTTTTAACCCCTCCCTCTCTTTGTAAGCAAAAAAAGCAAATGCCTTACCCCCCCCCCCCTACCCACTTAAGATTTGTCAACTTTTTTCATTTGTTCACAGGAATAAGCATTCGTTTTTTCATGCAATTTTGCTTATAGCTTGAATATGTAGTAAGACGTGCCGAAATTTATAAATTGCTGGTAATTATTAACATAAAGGTGTAAATTAATATTTCAAAATAATTGACAGTTAACACTGGTATGTATGCAATGCATTTAAATTTATTGAACAGGTCAAATTAAAACAAGTTATAACATTATAAAAGTTTAAAATTTCAATTTTATTTGAATTGAAGTCATAAAAAAGGAATATTAGTTAGTTAATGAATATTATTTTTATAAAAAACAACCTAAACTCCATTTTATCCGATGATCAAAGTCCTTGAATATACATCTAAACAATTTATTTTATTATGTTTATATTCGCAAGGGTTAGGTCACTCAAGCTTTGGCATATTTATATCAGCTTCTCCACATCTTCCTCGTTTAGCCACTCCGCATCTTCATTGCTGCCCAAAGTCCAAGCGGCTTGCAAATTGCAATGTGCCCTCATTCAATTTTGCCAGTCTTTCTCTGTCTTACGTAAGCATTGTTCTGACCCCCTCTCTCCCTTGTCAGCAAAAATAAGAAAGGATCGAACCCCCTCACCCCCATAAGGTGCTTATGTAATACTTGAGCGCCCCCTTATGCATAGTATGAAATCCACACTTTGGGTCTAGTTCTGTAAGTTCACTTTCACTCTTTGTCCATAGATCATCACTACCCTCCCACAGTCTTCCAAAACTAACGTCTTGCTCTCCCATTCACTACATTCCTGCTTACTACACTTTAATATCTTACAACACCTCCACCCTTACAAATTTTCTTATACATGACTATCAGTTTCAATCTTCCTGGAGCACAAACCACTCGTGATGACACTCGACCATCTTAACCTAAGTTTTGAATGTTCTTCTTTTTTAGTTGACCTTTGAGTTGCTCGTTTTTCCTGTTGAAAAGAAGTTTGGGGACTCTACCAAGGGACTTGTTAGTGGTTGATTTATTTGGTGAGTTTGTGCTTGTGGCACACTCGGTAAGCTAGCAGGAGGACTTGATGCTGGTTGGATTATTTCCTGAAAAGGTGCCTGCTGTAAACCTGATTGAATGGTATCCTCTAAATATTTAGGAAGTTCCTTTGTTCCTATTTCCAAGCTGTGGAGATGATCTGCATGCACAAACCAACATTGTCCCTTTACCACGGCCAAATACATCATTGGACTAATTACACTTCTAATCACTCCGGACAGCCATTGAACCTCTTCACCCCTACACTCTTAACTAATACCTTCTGATGCCTTACAAAACTGCGAGGTCCTTGATTACGATTCACACTCATTTTTATCTTCTCTAGCTTTGACTCAATATTGTGAGCCAAGCTCGATTTCAAGAGAGAAAGTTTTGTTCTTGGCTTATAGCCGAGGAATAATTCCACTGGCTTCTTTCCTATAAGTGTATGTGGTGTATTAAGATAGGCAAAGACAAAACAATCTATCTTATGTTGTATACTCCTTCTTTCCTTATTCCTTTCTTTTTGCAGTACCTGTATAAGCAATGATTTTTTTAGTGTTTTCACAATGTTTTTAGCTTGCCCATCTGACTCTGGGTGTTAAGGAGGAGAGCAGATACGATTTACCCCATTACTTATTAGAAAAGTTTATAACTCTTGTGAAACAAACTGTGGTCCTCCATATGACACTATCTTCTCTGGGCAACCGTAGGCTGCAAAACATGTCCGAATCTTCTAAATAGTTTTTGTTGATGTAGTAGACTTCATGGGAAACACTTCTAACCATTTACTGTAAGTGTCAACTAGAATCAAAAAGCTATGTTTGTCTTTTGTAGCAAAATCTATATGTACTCGTTCCCACTTCCTGTTGGGCCAAGACCATTGTTGTAAAGAGGCCTCTACCAGTCCTTGTTGTGTCATTTGACAAATGTCACATTTCTGTACCATGTCTTCTATGTTAGAGTCCAGCTTATGCCACCATAGATAGCTGCGAGAAAGGGCTTTCATTAGACATATACCAGGATGTTCTTTGTGAAATATTCACAAGAATTCTTCCTGGAATACTTTACTACCCCACATGAGGCAGTTTTATTCAAATGACAATCCTCTTTGCGACCAAAGTTGGGCATTAATGTTTCTTCCTCCACCTTTCTTGGTCATCCATTCAACGTAAAATCCAAAATTGCCTTCAAAGTTTTGTCCTGTCTTGTTTCTCTCTTAATTTCTTTGGCTGTGATAGGTAAATTCATAAATGGAGAAAATAAGTTAACTCTGCTCTGACTCTTTCCTTCTTCACTAGGAAGAATTTGACAGTGAATTTGCTTCTGGAATCTCACTTCCCTTTCGGTATATTAACTGGTAATTATATGCTGCTAAAAGGATCGCCCAGCATTGTACTCTTGCTGCTGCCCCTCTTGTAGCACTTAATAGTGATGTAAGTGGCTTGTGATCTGTGATTGATTTAGAGGATCCACTAAATAAAAATTTATGAAACTTTTTACAGCTGAACACTAAAGCCAAAGTTACTTTTTCTATGTGTGCATAGCTATGTTCACTATTAGACAATGTATGTGACCGCTTCAGGTCTTATAGTACCATCTTCCATTATATGAGAGAGAGCACCCCTCCTACTCCATATGGACTAGCATCATGTCATTTGAATTGGAAAATTTGGGTTATATGGTACCAAAGCCTCACTTTTATTAAAAACTCTTTACTATTCTCAAAAGCTGACTGATATTTAGTATCCCAATTCGATTTAGATTTAGATTCCAATAATTTGTATAAGGGGTGAAGCTCTGATGCTAAATTATTTAAAAATCTACCATAGTAATTTTTGAGTCTTAGATATGCCCTTAATCTATTGAAATCACCAGGTACTGGTGCATCCCCAAGTCCATTCGATGAATTGATACTATTCTCATTTAGTTACTATAATAGTTTTCAAGAATTTACATTTGGATAGATTAGGCTTAATTCCATATTCTTTCCTGCAAACCTATAAAGTCCTTTATTAGTGTTTACTGTAAGGAGTGGATGTGAGCGTTCTCCCACCTCTAACTGTAAATAGGCTTTGCTATAATCAATCTAAGAGAAAGCTTTACCTCCTGATATATCAGTGAAAATATCTTCAGGGGCTGGTAGAGGATATTGTGCACTTTTAATATATTGGTTCTAATTCACTTTAAAGTCACCGCATAACCTTATTGCCTTATTATTGGATTTTGCCACACACTAGTGGTGTCGTCCATTCTTTGTGTGTAACTGTAGATATTATTCCGGTTTTTTCTAATTCCTCAAACTCTTTTTCCACTTGCCCCCTAATCACATAAGAGACCGGTCAGGATTTGCATTATACTGGAATGACATTTTCTTTAAGCACAATTTCTGCTTTTATTTATTTTATTTTGCCTAATCATTTCTCAAACAATGTTTTGTGTTGTATTTATTAATTTCTCAGCTGTATATTCACCCTTTATTTTCCCTGAATCACCTCAGCTACTGAAAACCAGCCAATGTTTTAATACCTCGAGCCAGTTTCTTCCTAATAAAACCTGCAATCTTGTAGAACCACCCTTTACCACCACAACCGGGAGCTGTATGGTTTGTCCCTTGTGTGATATTGTAGCTTGGAACTCCCCTTTTACTTCAAGAGACTGTCCTGAATATGTTTTAAGCTTTAAAGATGTCGGACTTAATTTAATCTGTAAAAATTTATTTCTATACAATTTTTCAGAAAATATGGTTACGACAGCCCTACTATCCACTTCCATACTAAACATGTTTACTGTTCACTAATGCTGTCTCTGTCCACTGTTCCTCTAGATCTTTCACATTAATTTCATGAATACTAGACAAATCCAAACTGCACTCTTCAACTTCTGATTCTACTGCATGCATCTTCACTGCACTTTTATACAGCACTTTCAAATGACCTACTTCCCCGCACATATGCCATCTGCCATTTTTGAAAAAAAACTGTTTGGAGAATGATTTGCTCTACCACAACAATAGCATGAATACATTTTGGCCCCTCACTTGCCTTGTCCATATTTCATTCCCTCAGTATAACTTTCTGTTGCCTGAACACATTAGCCCTATCTAACTTGTATAAATTTTCTATACTACTTCATCCCAACTGACTATGGAACATTTTCACTTGACGATCAGCTTCCTCTAAATGCAGTCCTACGTTTATTGCCTCTTGAAATAGTATTTCAAATTTCGCCATTAACTTTTGTTGAATCTCGTGATAGCAAACCACTAACTAACCTATCATGCAAAGCTTTTGCCTAGAAATGCTCCATAGTTACATGAAGACACTATGTTTAATTTTCCTGGCATATTCAACAATACTTTAATCTTATCATTGAATCCTCGTTCCCAACCTCAATCTCTCAGCTATAATTTATTTTATAGGAGCATAATGTTGTTTCAGTACATTAACCAACTCCACAAACGTTTTTGAAAAAGGTGGATCTGGTACTAACAAGTATTTTTAAAACTGTATGTTTTGGGTTTTATCATTGTCACTAATAAAGGAACTTTCGTATCTTCCTGCACATTATGTATCCAAAAATTCATATTGAATCTTTCCAAATAACTCAATCTTCCACCTCCTCGTTGAACTCTATAAACCCGTTAAACCTTGTTGCCACCATTATGATTGCCGTGAAAGTTTCACTCGTCACCACACAAACTAAAGTTGGTCTATTTTGATTTTCCTCATTGCCACTGTTGTATTTATTACTTATACATTATTTGTATATTAAAGGTTATATTCTTCTAGCTATGCATGGTAAGAAGTCCACACTTTGGATCTAGTAATGCAAGTTCACTTTCACTCTCTTTGTCCATAGATCATCACTACCTTTCCACTTTTATCCAAAACTCACGTTTTGTTCTCCCGTTCACCATATTCCTGCTTACTACACTTTAATATAATACAACAATTCTCAAATTAGCTATGTCAGAAAAAATTATATTCATTATAGTTAAGATAATTGATTGTAATACATTTTGTACTTTATTCTTGGTTTATAATCCAACCCAGGCTACACATTGCTATTTGTTTATGCAGTCTTTTCAAGAAAGAGAAGAATATGAGCGTGAACGTCAAGCATCTTGGCGCACTGCTTCACGCCCACGATACACTCCTGCTGAAGAAAAGATACAGGTAGAACTCAAAGAGATGCAAAAGAGGGAGGAAGAACTCAGGTATGAATAACGACTATAATTAGTTTCAACATATTCATCTCTAATAAACACTGATGCTTTAATGCCTAAAAACATTAATCTTAATATATAAATAAACATCTATTATTGAAAACATAAAAAATATTGGAATTAATATTGATGATGGCAAGGCATTAACTTTGATATTATATATTCATATAGCCCATGTGGAAAAATCATATCTGGCCAGAACTGGGCCAGATATGCCCAGATCTGGGGTAAATTTGGCATTCCCAGATCTGGCCTTTTTTCCACATGGAAGGTAATTAACATTTAATTGTGCACACATATATATATGTAAAATTTCAAGAAAGCATACAGTACCAGTAACCTATTCATTTTAAGTGCAACACTTATTTCAGGCTTCAAAGAGCGCACTTGTTTGCTGTCTCTCAACCAAATCTAATGAGTATAATAGAAGATGAAGATAACAAAATCCATAAATTGAATGGTGGTTTCAATGATACTCGCACACTTCGTACAACTCAGTCCATCCCTAATCTACTAGATGCAGAAGATTCTTCCTCTAATGAAATTACTGATGTTTCATTAAATAAGGTAATTTAACTTAAATGAATTGTAAATTAGATTGTGTATATTGACAATTTCTAAAGTGTTTAATTGGGTTATTTTAAAATTAAAATAATAAAATATTGCTTTAATCCAAAGGAATAAAGAATTTAGCTGTCACTTCCTATTAGAAACACAATGAATAGGTAACTTCCTAATTAATTGTCAATTGTGTACAATACATTTAAATACAGTAAATGTTTGTGCAAAATCTTTCCACTATGTGGTCTACAGTTTCGTAGGCAGAATTATAACAAAAAATAGAAACTTTTATTAAGTAATATGTGCGGGTGGGAAATAGTTTTATAGTTTCTGATCCAAAGGAATAGAAAAATATGGCTGATATTTTATGAATTTAATCAGAATTTTCCTGGACAAAAATAGAGATAAAGAATTTTAATAAACACACCCCTGTGTATTCAGACAATATTCAAATCTCACCCTAAGGATCCAACGGGTTCGATCGGTAGTGGCTACCATGATGTCAACTATGAACATTGATGCTTCATTAACAAAGGTTTATTATAAAATGTGTGGAAGACTTGTAAAATGCTAATTGCTTGAATCTATATTATAAGAGTTAAAAAAAAAAAAGTAACATACTTAAAATAGTAGATACTTGATCTATTACACACCTAATCACACCATTCCCCTTCAGGATAGGCAAGAAATTGTGAATGAAATTGTGAATATAGCTCAAAAAATCACTTAGTACTCAATCCATCCTCACTAACTCTCTCCACAGTTCCCTATCATTTCATATTTCCTTAGGTACAACAACATCCAGCCACAGTCATACATGCTCTTTTATTCTTAAAATTCTTGATGTATCTCATTTTCACACATTCATCTACAACATTTAGCCACGTCTTACACAGCCTACCTCTTCCTTTTGATCCACACACTTTACCTTACCTTCATATATTTGCTTCGTCACTCCATCCGTATTCAACCTCTCAACGTGCCTAAGCCAACATAAAATTCTTCTTTCACATTGACCTATTTGATTCCATTTTAAACTGCACTTGAACACCCATTCATTACTGACTGTCCATAAGAATTTTTCCATATACATTTCTTAAATATCTCATTCCAACCGCATTCACCATGCTTTTGTCTTTCTCCTGTCAAACACACACTTCATATCCATAAAAAAAAAGTTATTATTTATCTCAATTGTTGATGAATTAAAGTCTTAGATATGTAAAATCTATTTTGAACCAGAGAGATGATGTCTGTTACTACTGGTACAATATTTTTTCTTATAACTAACCAAAGGGAATATTAATTATTTATATAATGATATAATGTTGATAAAATTATTGGTCATGGCTTGGGCATGCACAATATGCTATTATGAAGTAAATATAAGATAAGAGTGAGATAGTGTGATGTTTAAGATCCTTTTCTTTGTTACATAAATGAGAGCTCTCTGAGAGCTGAAAAGAATACAAACACGAAAAAAAAAGTTAAATAACCCAAGGAGTGTGGAAGTGGATCAGGTACACTTGTGTTGGGTCAAGCTATTAAATGTTTGTAATCATAATCAATTAACATCTTGGGTGATTTTGTTTAAACAAACATATCGATTTCCATAGTATTTTTAATTTTAATTTAAGTTTATAGAATGCATTCTGACATTCCCTTTTAAAAAACAGTGGAATATTACTTAATAGCATGAAAATTGAATCCAGAATCTCTTGACAACATACAAATACTCATCACATACTAATGATTATCCCTCTCACCTACTATCGCATCACATTAAGACTAGATTTCAACCCCAAGATTTGAACATGAGATGATCTGGTGGAAAAAGAAATAACTAAAATTAATATTAAGTTTAATGTCTCAAAAATTTTGAACATGGTTTAACCCCTGTGCAACTAATGTGTTGCATTATAAATAATTTTCCTTTTCCTCCCTAGAATGTCTGAATTTAATATGAATTTATATAACAGGTATATTGCTCATGGTTTTCAATGTTGCTATATTTGCCTGAAAAGTACCAAATCTGATAAATTTTATGATACTTTTATATCATACTAAGTTTTTCACTATTTTTCTTATCTTTTCTTTTTCTGTAAGAAAACTATTAGTTCTTTTTAATCTTGCATATGGGCTAGTTAAATAGTCATATTGAGTACACCTAGATTTATTTTAACACCACTTATTAATGCCCGTTTGGGTTATATGCTGTCAAGTGTGTTGCTACACTAAATACAGAACGACACCTACCCAGACCAGAATGGGATGTTTCCTATTTGTATGGGTCCCTGGCCCATTCCATTCAAGTTTAGGTAAGTGTCATTTTGTATTTAATCTAGCATCACACTAAAGGCGTAGGCCTACTCAATCCAACTTTGAAACTGGCCTCATGTAATTAAAAACTTTTGTAAGGCCAAATAATTTGACTAGATTCAAAGGATACACATATTATCAAACAGCTGTATGGCTTAGCCCATTATATTTTAGGTACGAATTTACCTTAACACCATAGAAGTTAGTGTTAAATATTATTGTTAAAAATTTACCCCAAAAGAAAATATTCAAAGATTTAGCATACATGTCAGTGTTTCATGTTCCTCACAAGTTGGCAGGTGGGTTATAATATTTTGAGTAATTGATCTGTACAATAATGAACTTTTGTTGCAATGGAGGAGGAATGTGGAGGAGAAATGTGTTTGATTCCCTGCCTTGTGGACTGGGGTGGTTTTCCACATTTTATTTCTCAAAGTTTTTAAATCTTTTCGAAAATTAAAGAAAATATAATTCTTTCCCCACATAATCTTTTACCTAAGCCTTAAATAAGTAATTTAATCATCTTTATTTATTTTTATTTATAAAATATGAATGTTAATAACTATAAATTTTAATGGTATGCTGTTGTGTGAGCATGATATTTATAATTTAGTTTTAAAAATTGAACAAAAGATGAACATTAGCAAAAAAAATCAAATTGACTCCCAACTATAAGATGTTAATTTTTATTTAAAATTATCTTTTATTTCAGCCATCTTTTCGCAATCCAAGAAAAAGGAATTCATTAATAGCAGAGTGGGAGAGCAGAATAACAAAAAACGTTGACCAATAGTTTAAACAGGACTTATGAATGGTAACTATTTTCATTCGATAACAAGATTTGAAGCTTAAAATTATTCAAGCTACCTAGAGCTCAAATTTAATACTATATAGTTAATATTATATAAAGTTATTAGTTTCATTTGATCAGTAATAACTGTTGACTAATTAACTCTCACCTTGTGAATGTGAGGAATGCCAGGTCTCCACCGTGGTTCGGATTCCACGTTAAACTGTAGGTCCTTCATTTCATCTCACAATCACCCTACCATTACACATTAGCGTAAGTGCGTATAACCCGAACGGGTAGTAAGACGCGGTGCTAATAATAATAATAATAAACTCTCATCTTCCCTAACCCTAGTGAAATTCTCTACAAATGACTTAACTTCTTTTATTTCTTGTATGTTAGCGTGTCACATTTCTACTCTAGTCACAATTATATTACTGAAAAAATTTATTAAAAAATGCCACATAATTTGTAATATGAGAAAGTAACGACTCAATTTATGTAAAATCTAATCATTATTTTGTGTTTAAAATCTACTCATTTAAAACATTATAAATAAATACATACTGCACTTTATGATTTTAAACTAGTTGTAGACAACCCTTCTTGAAATAACTCTCGTTCCTGCTCAACTTCCCAAGAAAGAAGTAAAATTGAAACATCTTTCTACTCTCATTTGTTACAAGAAGTATAAAAAAAATTATGAAAGGAAAGTCAAAGTATAGCAAAGACAGTTTCAAGCTTGTATCTAGGACATCAAATAAAACAAGTAAAATAACTGTAACTAGGGTTGATGAACAGAAGTTAACACATTTATTATTAGTTCACAGTAGAAATAAACTCTAATCACAATAGTAATGGAATGTAGAAAAACTGACCAAGTTTTAAAATATGTTGATAGTTGTGAATTGACTGATTTGACATCGTAGCACACTCATTAGCGTGTCTGTCAACTGAGCTAAGGGTCCCGGGTTAGATTCGCGAAATGGCCGAAAAATGTATCTTTGGGGAGAAATGTGGGTTTACACTTTCACAATGATGAATTAACGGCTTGGGACTGGATGTGTTGCTTGTCCAAGTTAGATTATAAGGCACATGAAGCTACCACAAGCTAGAAACAATAATAAATGTAAAAAAGTTATGGATTGACAATGGCAGGGAGAGGAGTATATTAGTTGTAGACTTGACTTGAGTAGTGTGGTGTGTTTGGGTCAAGAAGCGAGAGAGGTGCATAGTGTGCCGCAATCAGTAGCTAGGTTAGAATACTTGTGTAATGTGGATCATATTGTATTTTTATAATAAAGAACCAAATGTGTTGTTCCAAATCAGAATGGCAATCATTTCATGCTCTATTTGAATATAATTTGGTTCATTCTTTGTGAGAAAAAGCAATAGGACAAACCTTCCCATTTGGCATTAGATCCAAAATTATTGCTCTGACTCCATAAGGTTTAGCATAAGGCTTAGCTGGGTCTTAATTAGCAAGCACTTTATAATTAAGGCACATCCCCTTCAACTTTTCAAATGCCCTTTTCACTGCTTTGTCCACTTCTAAGGATGTTTCACCTGGCATTGGTTTTAACACCATGAACAAATCTGATAAAAAAAAAAAAGTAACCAATGAATACTTAAAAGGATCTTAGCAGATAAATGACCTTTGAAGCAGGGGCCTCCCTGACTACTCTGTTTACTTTGAGCCCTAAGAACTCAATCTCCTTCTAAAAAAAAACACATTTCTTTTCACTAATTTTTATTCTATACTAATTTAGTCTCCTAAAACCCTCTTGTTATTTTCTTCACTTTGCTGCTTGAATGATAAAAAAAATAAAAAAAATAATAATCATCTAAATAGGAGACAGTCTAGATAATTCTAACCAAAATTGGTTCATGACTGAAAAATAGCTGACTCTAAGGCCACATCAAAACTCAACTTTGAATATTGGAACAGCACTACATGAGTATTGATAGTTAGTGGTGGCCTGGATGTTGGACTAAGTTCCAACTGTTGGCATGCATTTCTCAGGTCTCTCTTAGTAAACCACTTACTCCCCAGCAACAATGCAAATATTTCTGATCTATTGTTTAACAGTAAGTGATCTGTGACGCTATTGGGGCTAATGGTATTATCCACATACAGCCTGATTCTCTTTCTATCACCCTTTTCCACCACAACCACTGGTGTGACCCACTCTCTATATCCCACTGTAATTAAGATGTTCTTGTCATAGTTTAACAAGAAAGAACTATCAGTAAATCAAAAAATACTTAACTGACAGGAATGAATAGGATTTAACAGAAAGTCTAACTGTATTTGCTAAGAAAAATAAGGAATTAACTATAAACCTAATAGAATGTAGCAAGAAAGAACAGTAAATAGCCAGGCCTCCACCGTGGTTCGGATTCCACGTTAAACTGTAGGTCCTCCATTTCATCTCATAACCCTACCATTTACACATTAGCGGAAGTGTGTATAACCCGAACGGGTAGTAAGACGCGGTGATGATAATAATAATAATAGTAAATAAAATCTGACTGGAATGAGCAGAAATTAATAGTAAATTGAAGGTGGGTAAAAGCCCTCAACTTGCTTAAGATTGCTAGCAGCTACTTTTGGGTGATGAAAGATAAATCTTTATGCACCTCTACAGGGATCTGGTGAGATAAAACCTAGATAATGGCAGTTTTGTTTATGGTTCTACTAAAGCGTCTGCATTGGATTATGTTAACTAGCATCCACCATGCAGGCATTTTACTGGCTACTGGTGCATTTCTGTGCCAATGCCGGTCCCCCCCCCCCCCCCCCCCCCCCTCTTTCTTATCAATGGTCATTCTAGCATTATAACTGTTCAAGCTTCATTGAATGCCAAAGCATGTTGCTATCTTCCTATGTTCCATCTAACCCAACTGTGCCTTGTATGAAACCTAATAATGTAGTCCAAGGCAGGTTGGGATCAGTATTTTATTGGTCTTCGACATGTGTGGGATTGTCCTTCCAGAGGCTATCCCCACCTCTCAAGGTCTAGTTGTTCCCTGGAAGATAAAACTACCTCATTGTAATATCGATCTTTCCAAGCTCCCTAAAGCCACAAAACTGCATATTATATATGAAAGGTCTTTCAATGAGATCGCTGCCTGCTTTCAAGTTAAGTCTTATCTACATGAATGGCTTGAGGTCTGGGGCCTCCATGAGATGTGTTTTTACTGTGGTAAAGTTTAATTTTAAATTTGGGTTACCAAATGAAACCGCAGTTTTTACAGCAGAACTATATGCTATTTTAAAATAGTTGTTTTATGTCTATTGTAACTGTCACTGCTCTGCTCTCATCTTTATGGGCTTCATGGGTTCTTTGTTGGCACTGTACTCCTTGTACTCTCGGAATCGTCCTCCACCTTCTTTGCCCCCCACCCAAAAAATAATATTTTGTACAATGCCCCTGTTAACCACTTAATAATTTAAACTTATAAGCACTGTTTAAGCTATTGATGGTGCTAGTGAAAAATATCAAGTGTTATAGCTGCATAGAAAACCTACAGAAACATGTCAAATCTAGAAAGAACAATGATCAGATTTGGTTTTCTAAAAGTATATCTTGATTATGATCTTCACCATTTAAGAAGGGATCAGAATTACTTAAACGAGGTCATGTAACTGATTTAATCTGTTTTAGATATAAACTCAACTTGTGTAACCTCTAAAAATGTGGGTCAGATGTGTTTATGTTAAACACCTTGTAATGTTAAAACTTGGCCCACAATAGGCCTTGATTTACAAATTAGCAATAACAAAAACTTGAGACGAGCAATAAATATGAGGCATCACGATAAAACCACTAATCACCATGGTGTCCAGGTTATGGCCTGTAGGGAAATAACAAAAGTTAGTTTGCATAGAACTTAGTTTAATTGTGCTAGAAATATTATAAGGTAAATCGTAGACGTGAATGTCTGAATGAACAAAGTAACACTTTACTAAACAAGACAATATAAATGAAAATGGAAGCTACACTACATGACTGTCTGCGAGGCAACGAACATCCAGCAAGATAAGAACACCAAAGAGGTATAAGGTTGTGTGCGCATTTGTACTGTCCATGAATGTGGGTATGCGCATCCGCAGATGATGACACTAGTTGTGAGCAGGACTCGGCAACAAATGTTCTCGGCGTAGCCTGAGGTGTTGTCGTTGCTCAGAGCAAAGGACTCCTGACAAATTGTGTGGTAAATTAATTTTTTTAAATTTCTTTTCCTCCTTATTTTGACCTAATAATATTATTTACTCTTTTTTTTGATGGACTTGGAATTCATGAAAATATCGGACTATTGATAGATGAACTTCTTTCTGTTGAGTTCTTGAACCCCCTTATTTCAACATTCTTCCTCCCATGGCCCACCAGGAAATATTTTAAATTTTATTTATTTCTTATAGGTGTGTGTGTTTGTGTGTGTATTGAACATCCTACAATACAAAAAAATCTTCATTTACTACTCAAAATCATGTGCTGATATTATGTCAATTTAAAATGTACATGTTAAATACCTTAAATAAATACTACTACTACTACTACTACTACTATGAAGCTTTTTACATTATTCAGGGTATCAAAATAAATTTAATAAAACAAATTTTAAAAATATTTGGCATAGGACTGCATCAATTTAAAAAAAACCACATAGCTTTGTGTTTTAGCAATGACCTTCATTTTTGTGTTGCAAGTTTCTACCTCTTCCAACGACTTGTATATTACACATGGTGCTTAATGAATTAGTTTTCTATGTATCAATGTGGTTTTTACTTTTTCATATCAAGAAAGTATTGTAATATAAGGAAAAACTTACCTCGAGATAATGAAGATTCCTTACGTTTTATATGAACCCACCCAAAAAGAGTTGATTTTACAATTCTCGCCTCTCTGTGTGTCTGTCTGTCTGTCTGTCTGTCTGTCCCTGGCTCAAAACTGTTTGATGGATTTTGTTCAAACTTAATATTTAGATATTATAAACCTATACCTCAGGATATTATATAGATTTTGACCCTAACCCTCAAATTAAGTGGAGTTTACCGAGTTTTTTTTACAAATTGTGCAAAAAATGACTTGATTTTGTTTAAAATCCATAGTTTGGACTTTTTGATATGATTAATAGCTCTGTATCATAGGTTTTTGGATAAAAATTGGTGAAAGGTAGTTTACTGAAAGTAAATTTTTGAAAATTCAAAATATTTGGAAGTTGGCTCCAACAATTTGTTGTTTAAAATGTATATCTGGGGAGTGTTTAATATGACAAATAATTTTTTTAATATCTTTGGTTGGAATGAGCAGAAATTCGTTTATGGGTAGTAAGTTTACTGTTTTTTTTTAACAAATGACTATTTAAAAAAAAATGGCTGTGGTGATTTGGTTCAAAATAGGTGTCTGAAGCTTTTTATTATATTAATGCTTATATATATATATATATATATATATATATATATATATATATATATATATATATTAAATTGTAGGTTACTATTGACTTGATTTATGTAAAATTTAGATTTTTTTTTTTTGCACTAGCAATAACGATTTTTATCCAAAATAGTATTGAGTGACTAATTTACATGCTTAATAACAATGTAGATTTATTTTTCTAAGTTAAATTTACTTAAGGGCAATTTACCAACAACAAATTATAGAAGATTTTAAATATATCAAAATTGGCCTTGAAGATTTAAGTTAAAAATGGGATTCTGAGAATAGTTTTTCATGATAAATAAGAAAACTTTTTGTATTTACCAATTTTAGAGATTCTTACAAATAACTTATTTTTGAAAATGTTAAATTTGTTAAATATTTGAACAATTTGGTTTAAAACTAATATAAAAAGGGTTTATTGTGATATTGTTTTTGATTTTATGAGGAAAAGTTACAAAGGATAGTCTACTGAAAACCTATATTTGAAAAAAAAAAAAAAATTTAAAGCTATAACAAACAATAAGAGCTTATGCAATTTTGTCATAAAAATTATTTTATTTATCGATTTACATTCCATTTTCAATATAAAATTGCAAAATAACCATTTTGTCACTTTGCAAACTTATACAATCTGCATCTGATATAGTTTTAATTATCTTGAAATCGTCTGAAAATAGTAAATATAGCCAGATGTGTTGACTTTACTAGTCAATAAACACATTTAAGATAGATGGAGCCCACATAGGGCTGAAAAAGTGTATAAGGTGTGTGAAACCATTTTAATAGCAAATGACCTCTTATGCCAACAGTGCATAAACCAATTTACATATGAGTGAAATAAGCAAAAATTAAATTTTGTTTTTTGAGAATAACACCTGCTGACACAAGTTAAAAGCCCTTCTAGGATGAAATAAAATGGTATTAGTCTGGCCTTGTGTAGAGAATGAAGGAACAAAATGCCCCAGAACTCAAACTAAATTTATGACAAATTTGTTTTTGCAAAATCATGAACCACTGTATTTGTTAACTAAAAGTTACAAGGAATACAAAAGCAAATGTTACACACATTTTGTAAAACTGTTTCTGTTGCTAACTCCATGCACTTAAAAGTGCGTGTTAGTAACTATAGTTTTAGGTTTAAAAAAAGCCCGCCTTGGTGGCAAAGTTGGCTGATTCACTAGTGTCTGTTGAGCTAGACTGCCTAGGACAGGGATATCGAGGTTTGAATCTCGGTCAGGTGAACTGGGGTGGTTTTTCCTAAATGGTTTTCCACTCTCCCTAAAAATACCTTCTCTAAATTCCACCTTCCCAATTCCTAATCCATTAGTGTAATTAGTACATAGGTGTATAACCTGAACGGATAGTTAGAGGCGGTGCTAAATAATAATAAAAATAATAATAATTTAGGTTTAAACTCAAATCATACTTGACAAATTGTTTGTCATAGGTGTCACTTTCATTTTATTACTTGGCTTGTTTATTTATGAGCATGGTATTGCATGTATTGGCAATAACGTCACATGTTGCTCAACCACTTCCTTTCATTGCACATGCTTGATTACCTTTACCAGAATTTACCCTACAATAATAAAAATATTAAAATTTTTATTATAATATTTTAGGCTGCTATTGTTGTGTTTATAAATACTGGGTTTAGATTACTAACCAAAACTACTAATAAAATTATTTGATGTCAAAATCTATTTAATTCTATTAATCTATTTTATTTAAAATGTAGGCAAATATAAATATAGTAGAGCAAATTAAGAAAAGCAAGGATATTTAATAAAAGTATGGTTAATTTAGAATGCATATTTTTAAATAAAAGTAACTTTGACGAACACAGTTTTAGTCATATGCTTTCATAAAATTTTGGTGACATGATAAAATAAATCATTATCTCACCTCAAAATAAACATTTCTTCTGTGCAAAGATTTAGGATTGATAGCTATTAGAAAATAATCTGGGCTGATGCATACATTATTAAGTGAGAAATGTATAGTTTTGATAAACTTTTTTTTTTTCAGATTTGTTATTTGGAAATGGATAACTTAATAAGTATGAAAATTGTACTACTACAATCATACTTAACGTAGTGAAGAAACTAAAAGTGTGTCTAGAATATTTGTGCCTAAAAGGCATATTGCCAAATTTTGAAATTTCTCAAATGTGTTGTTCAAATATTTTTTTAAGTCCCTAAGAATACCTACTTTTTTTATGAGTGCTAATGAAAACTTTGAAAACTTCACTGAGGAATGAAGACTTGCCCAATTTTTCTGCTATAAAATAATGTGTTGTTCAAATTGTGTTTTTTTTATTACTCTAAGAATACTGTTTTTCTCTTTTTTTTTCTTTTTTTTTTTTCTAGTGCAAGTGAAAACTTCAATGAGGGATAAAGATATGTCCAATTTTTCTGCTTTAAAATAATCAAAGTAAATCTCTAGCTAAATTAAGCTTAATAACGGTTTTGTCATCCTTATTTGTTTTGTATTTCTGAACTTCCTACGTGAATGGCTACGAGTGTAAGAAAGGCTTGACAGACCTGTACTAATATAGGTACTGTTCCCATACTCTCACTATATAGTTGGTAGACCAAATACATAATAATAAATAAACGTGTGTGTATGTAATGGCTTTACAGGGAATATTTGTTAGTAAATAGAAGGAAACAATTTATTAATTCAGTCATGTTAAGCATTGATATAGTTTGAAACCATGAGCCACAACTGATGTATTAGGAAAATAAATTAATATAGTTGACTTGAATTAGATATAAATTGCTTAAGGTCTAGTTCTAACAATGCAAAATTAAATTATAAAGTGGTATTGTATGAAATTATTATCTAAGTGTGACTTAAAAATGTTTTTTTGTTTGCCAAAAATTTTATTAAAAGGTGAAGGTAGTTTCAAACATCACACTGTGTAATAGAAAATAAATATATTATATAGGATCAGAGCAAAAGTGGTATGGATCCAGAAATAAAGTTTTCAAAAGGACATTATTTAAAAGTGAATTGTTTTTAGGAGAGTTAATAAACCTTGGGCTGATGATAGACTAGTTGTGTGCAAAATCATTACTTTTTTTGTATATTTTACCAAAGCAGTTTTTTTTCATTTGATATTATGAAAGTCACACATTAGTTTCTTCCTGAATTTTATAATACATTTTCAATGGATTTTAATCTTGTGAATAGAGTTTTCCTTGATCATAATTCTGATATATTTATTGGGAACAAAATGGAGTTTTAATTTTTAATATCTAAAACTATTTTTAGTAGCCTCTTTATCTTTCATTGGTGTTTTTATATTTCTTATAACTCAATATGCACCTATCCTTTAGTATTTATTATATTTTACTAAGATTGCCTTTTTACATGGATAATATAGTGAGCCAAAGAAAAGGGCTAATTCACTGTTTTATTATAAATTAAAACAAATTATCTAGTGCAGTCTTAATTTGTAATGCATTCTATTAATTTTTACTAAAAAAAGTATTTTGAATAATTTTTGGCTCATCATCCATAATAGAAAGGTAAATATAGCTTTGCTTGTGTTTGAGCTCTAATTTTCAAACTGCCTTGCATTTAAATAATGTTTTATGTTAATATTCTATTGAAATAAAAAAAATGTTACTGATCTTTGTACAAGCAAATGAAAGTAGAAAAAATTGAAATGGTTTTGTACAAGTGTAACTAATTTGAAGCACTGATATTTGTTTGAAAGTGGTACCATCAGAATAGCAAAAAATAGTAGTGTTAACCTGTTGCTTAAAATGTACTATTACAAAATATTATATGGTATTCCTATAAAAGTCACTTGGATTTTGAATCACTTTTGCTGAACATGACTCCTATGTTGTTTTTTTTCATTTGTTTAAATTATTTATTTTTGTAATTGAAATATTAAAACAGTTAAAATCAAGCTTACTATCCTTATTTCCCATACATATTTATAAACTTCTGGTTGAAATTGAAATTCTTGGTCCATTTAATATGGGCTATATAGTAGCAAAATAACAATGTTTTACTATGTCCCAGGCAAGTATGATATGTAAAATTATTTGATAAATTTGCCAGATAATGGATTCAAACAAGGTGGCTTGATGTTAAATGTTTAAATAATAGCTTATTTATCTAATATTTGTTATTTAAATACCTATGAAGGCACATCCATGCCATTCACACTCCACTATGTGAAATATGATTTTTTAAGATAAAAACAACCCAGTGACTTCGGAACAGGGGGTTTGAGCCTCCTTGTTTTTATCCTGGAGGACTGGGACTATCTTAAGCCCCCCACTATTTCCCAAGGAAATTGTAAACTTGTGTATACAAACATACAACTGTTACCATCAGTTTGATAATTTTAACTAACGCAGTTAACAATTTTCTCACCTGGAAAAAAAGTTTCACTATAATAAAGTAACTAGCATTAAGGCTGTTTGTGATTGCCTTGAATAAAAAAACAACCAAAATAGTAAATGTCGAAGGGTAATGCTCATCGACACTTGACACAAATAAGAACATATGGTTCAACTCTGGCATAGCCTGTAAGATAGAAATAGTGAGTAAAGGGATATGGGGTAAAAAAACCCACATCTCCCTGAAAATTTCTGATGTATTTAATGTTGACAGCATAAAAGTGTTTAAAGAAGTCGGTTTGCAAAAATCTTTATCTTAATTTTATCCTGCAATCTGATCTTAAGAGACATTATCAAAAATATGTCTGCGGAAGACCATTTCAAATATCTCAAGGCATCTAATTTTAAAAGTTCTAGGCGAGAACCATTCCAAATAGACCTGCCTCAATTGTGTAGTTAACTAATGCGCTAGTTTCGTGTTGAGCTAGACTGCCGATGACTGGGAGATCGAAGTTTGAATCTGGTTCGAGTGAACTTGGGTGGGTTTCCTAAATGGTTTCAACTCTCCCTCCACACAAATGCGGGTCCACTTCATCTGTATTCAACCTTTCCAATTCATAACCCATTAGGGTAATTAGTACTTAGGTATACAACCCGAACGGGTAGTAAGACGCAGTGCTAAATAATATTCCGAATATCTTCTAAGGGAATCATATTTTCAAACATTTTTCCAGGGAAGACCACTTGAAATAGATTCTAGAAGCATCTAATCTTAATTTTATAATAATTGAGTTTATTTGGGCATCCAAATTTCAAAAAATTCATGGAGAAGGACCACTCTAAAAAGATTTTAAGGCAGTGACTTTCCAAAAATTTGCCGGCTATACTTAAAATAGCCTAAATACTTATCCAAATTTAAAAAAAATCTAGAGGTCTACTTTAGATTTCATTCAAAGGAGTTAATTTTCAAAAACTGTCCACTTGTGGACCACTCCCTATTGCTTCTCAAAGATCCAATCTTCGAATGTAAAATGGTGGATCATCATCATAATTATTAACTGTTTCCAGCCTGTGGCCAGATCAGTTTAGTAAAATGCCTCAATCTTCCTCTCCTTCCACCACTCTTCTGCCTTTAATGTCTTCCATTATTCTTCTCTCACTTAAACAATTTCTATTAGTTGCTCCACCCATCTCTTTCTTGGCCTCCCCTAAGGTCTTTTTCCCACATACCTGTACTTAATTTCCAACATTTTGTTCGGCATACTATCTTTTCCCATCATCATTACATGCTCATACCATCCAAGTCTTGCTTCCTCTAATATCTCATATACTCCCTGTACCCCAACTCTTCCCCAGATAACTTCATTCCTAATCTTGTTTCTCCTCATACATCTAGCATGCTCCTCACAAACTTCATTCCCCAACGCCTGACTTTCCTAGTCTCTCTCACATTCACTGTCCATGTTTCTGCTGTATATGTGAAAACTTATCTTCCACTCCCACTCCCCTGTCCCCTTACTTTTCTATTTTTACCATTGGAAAAATTGGAGGAGGGGGGGGGGGGAATTCCTAGAAAAAACTTATTTCTCCTTCCCCTGTCTCACACACAATTAAGGTTCCACTCCCCCTTTTGAAATAATTTTCTTATTTCTCAGAAGTCTTAAAATGTCCTAAATTTACAAATTGGAACCCTCTCAAAATTAAATTCTCCCAACTGTCATGAGTCACAGTGTAGCATGTCAAGTTAAGACTTCTACTTTTCAGAGTAAACTGAGTATACATGGAAAATAAGGAAAACCTGTAAAACTAAGGTGTTGTGTGTGACATGAGTCAAGTAAAAGTCTTGTGAACATTTCATTAACATTTTATAGTTCCTATCTTTTTATGCTATAATTTGTGAAATAGGAAGAAAACTCTTAGTATTATCCCCAATTATTGTGATTTCTTGATCATCTTTGTGCTAAGAATTTAATAGAAGGAAATTAAATTATGGTAATTTGTGTGTAAAACTTTTATTTTAAAATACTGGGAAAGTACCTACATTCTTTGGTCTGGATGAGCTGGGGCATCAAGGAATTTTAAAGTGTAGGCTTTATCAGCGCTGTTTGAATATGTGTAAAACATAGATCGTATTAGCAGAAATCAGCTGGGCTTTAAATTTTAATCAGCCGTTACCCTTGATCATTTATGTTAAGTGATAGGACACCAGAATATAGGGCCAATGTTTAATCACTAGGCGTAAGTTACTGTTAGCAAAGGTTAATTCCGGGTACACGAAATTAATGTTGGAGACGAACACACAATCTAAAAATACACTTGGGGCTCATTAACACGAACGTTTAACGTTAACACAAAACGGCGTGGTCGGTTAAGAAAAACAACTGAGAAGTGAAAGTTCGTGATTGGCTAACTCTTGATACTCGCGCTACTGTAGTGCTTCTCGTGGTTGGTACAGTGTTTGGATCATGCATCTTAGGAAGTGACGCCATCACTTAACCTCGAGAAAACAACTGAAACCTCGTCGGGTACCCTGATCAGTCCCAGGAAATCAACACAGTGTTCATGCTTTGATTTCGTCAAAGCCTTGGTTAATACATCGGCTGAGACCTCCTCCGATGCCACATGTCCCAGCACCAACTGACCCGATTCGATTCTCCCGCACAAAGTGGTGACGAATGTCAATATGTTTGGTCCGTGCATGGAAGACCGGATTGGTTGCCAGCTTCTGTGCACCGACGTTGTCATTGAGTAGTTTAAGTGGTCCTAATTTTTCCTTTCAAAGTTCGAGCAGGAAACTCTGAAGGTGCATGGCTTCCTTGGCTCTTTAACTCAAGGCCATGTATGCGGCCTCCGTATTAGATAACGCAACGGTTTATTGCTTCCTCGAACCCCAGGCAATTGCACCTCCATTCATGATGAAAACATATGCTGTGAAGGAACGCTGGTCATCAAGTGATTCTCCCCAGTCTGAATCTACGCAGCCTACCGACGAGCTTTCTCCGTGTTCGTATGAGATTCCCTGGTCAACAGTGCCCTTGAGGTACCGAAGTACCGTCTTTGCTGCGCCCCAATGAACCCTGTTGAAACAGTCGTTAAACTGACTTAACACACTTGTGCGTGAGCTATGTCTGGGCGTGTAGCCACTGTCAAATACAGCAAGCAACAGAATAATTATCGGTATAGGGGTTTCTCGACATCTGAAGTCGAACATGCCTTACCCTTTGCCAGCTTCGTCCCAACGTCTAGAGGGGTCGAAACAGCCTTGAAATCAGACATACCGAAATGATGGATGTTATTTTTATATATACCCTCTGATTTATGAACATCCCATCGCCGTTTCTGGTGAAATCCATCTCCAATTAGCGCCTCTGGTCACCCAGATCCTTCATATCGAACATCTTTCCAAGCCCGTCTCCAAAACTGGTAGTTTCTTCGGGGTCTTGGCATATTATCACGATGTCGTCGACCTAGATGATGATTATCATGATCTCTTCGTTCCAATGCCTTATATAAACACACGGGTCCCCATTGGTGGGTTTCGCATCCATGGTACGCAACTCTCCATCTAGACGTCTGTTCCAGGCACGACCATCTTGTTTTAGGCCGTATATAGCTTGCTTTACGTAGCAGACCCTGTCACCTGCTGCTAACTCGTCTAGTGTGGCCCTCGCCTTGGTGACGGTCTGATCCTTGCGTCCTCCCTTACTCACTATGTTCTCTAGGACCTCTTCAAACCAATCTGGTACCTCCATGTATATCTCCTCATCAAGTTTGCCATTCAAATACGCTGTTTCCACGTCGTTCTGGCGTATGTGCATATTGTTCTGGACTGTAAACGCAAGAACCGACCTATTGAATTTAGACGTGTGACTCGCGCATACGTCTCGTAAAAATCCCTGCCCTACTGTTGGGCATATCTCTTCGCCACTGTCCTGGCTTTGTGCTTCTCCGAACGCCGTTCGTCCCATACCTATTTTTTAATACAAAATGACTGTCGATCACCGTTGACGCTTTTGACCTGTCCACCAGATACCACGTGTACTTTGCGAAAATCGACCTCACCTCACTAACCATGACCATCATACATTCGGCTGAATCCTGACTTTTCCTTGATTGGGTTACTGGAACTTCACTCAGAAAACAAAGTCGTCCTTGACGACGTGCTTTGCCGTTGCATAGACTCTGAGGGGGTCTTTCGGCACGTCCGGTCCGCAATACCCTTGGCCTTCCTTTACCTCTTACAGCGTTCAATGGTTCATCTGGGGGAAAACCTGAAAACCTTCAGCATCTTCGTACTTATCGTGACGTGCCTTTGGTAATGGCTTTTCGATCGGATGATGTAATTCTTGATCATTAGAGATGTTGATAATGATGCTTTGATCTCCATTATCCGTGGCGTAGACATCGACTCATGAACTTGACAAATTTGGGAACTTGTCATGCAGTATGAAATCCTCCCGACTCTCAGCTGACTGGATCGGAGTCCTGTCCACGAACATCGCATCTATGGATATCTCGATCTTCCTATGCTCCGGTAGCCATACCCTGTACGACTTTGACTCTGAGCGGTAACCCACGAAGATGCCTTTCTTCCCCTTACCTGGCATTCTATCCATGACAAAAACTTTGCTCCCAAAGAGCCTAAAATTGGACACATCCAATGGTTCCCCAAACCAAACCTCGAACAGGGTTTTTCCTTTAAGTTTACTTGCTGGTGATCTGTTCCACCCAAAAAGTCTGTGGCAGTCCGGACTGAATTAGAAGGCAGCGTACCATCTACATCAGTGTCCTGTTTCTACTCTCAGCAACTCCGTTCTGTTGAGGGTTGTAAGGTACGGTCAAACGCTTCAGAAATTGTTTGTGGAGCAGTTCGTCAAACTGTTTGCAGTCGGATAACGGGCGTGAATATGTCAATCACTTTACTGCTTTTCCCTGTTGAGTGCTCACCATTGCCCTGAAACTATCAAATTCCTCCATCACTTGGTTCTTTGCTCGATGAATCTCACCTTACACCAGCCTGAAGAATCATCTATGAAAGTAGCAAAGTAAAGCTGCTTTTCGTGTGAAGCGACTAGCATTGGACCATAGATGTAAGAATGAATGAGCTCGCCCAGTCCCAACAGTCTCTCTAAAGCCTTTGGAAATGGAACGCGACACATCTTTACTTGGAGACAAACGCTGAATTGAAACTCTTCGTTGATGTCCTTGACGTTGATTCCTCGAATCGATCCTGTCTTGATAGCCTCACGGAGTGATTTGGCATTAAGATGTCCCAAGCGGGCATGCCAATACTCGATGTAATTCTTCCTTGGTTTAATACTAGCGTCATCTGGGCCTGAGATTTTCCTGTATTCCAGGTATGTCAACTCTGGGAAATAATATAGCCCGTTTTCGCGTTCCGCGGCAAGCAGCATATTGCCATCCTGATGAATGATCTCGGCCTTCGTTTCACTAAAAATAACTTTATATACTTTATCGGTAACCTTCCCGACTGAAATGAGGTTAGCACGTAGGTCTGATACATACAATGTGTCTTTAAACTCGATCACCTTTTTATTACCGCTTGTGCTCATTTCAAGCGACACGGTACCGATTCTTTCGTTGTCCGTGCAGGTTCCATTCACGAGATTTAGCTTTCAGTGATCGAAGTTCCAACTGATCTGTGCAAACGACTCTATGTGAGACGTGCACCCACTGTCACCTGTCGAAACACTAACTCACGCGATCCACATTTTTCCGATTCAAACTGCACCGTTACTCGACATGTTCGTCACGGCTAGGCACACACCTTTGACGTTTTGCGAGGATTGTTCGTTCGACTTCCTTGTATTCTGGCAGTTTTTCGCCCGGTGTCCGATCGAATTGCACTTAAAACCCATAATTTTCGAGTCCTTTTTCGCACCATCGTCTTTGTCAGATTTATCACGTACGTGACTTTCCCACATACATCACGTTTTGTGCTGAATTCCGGCTCGTTTCCTTGCGCACGTCTAATTCCTCCGCAACTTTAATTCAAAGTATCTGAGGCGGTAATGCATCACGTGACCACATGGCGCAACGAAAGTTTTCTTAGCGCTCTGGTAGGCTGCGCAAAAACATGACTGTCAACAACTCTTGATTGATGTCGAATTCCCAATTTCTGCCAACCTATCCACCGTGTCGAAAAAACATCGAGTGTGTTCGTGCATGTCACCGCCATCTTGTAATTTCAGGGACTTAAAATTATTCAACAAAGCAGCCTTCCATGCTGGCCCTTTGGACTGGTATACTTCCTCTAATTTTTCCCAAATAGCTCGTGAGGTCTCGCAGCCCTTAGTGCTCGCCATGAACCCGTCGGAAATTAAACAGTATGTCAGATTGTGCCATCGTTTGGCTTCGATCGTCGCTGGCTCGGCTGTGACCACTTCTGGTTTCACGATTGTTCCGTATAACCCGTTAGAAAAGGTTAATGCTGGGTACAAAAAAATTAATGTCGGAGACCAACCCACAATCTAAAAATACACTTAGGGCTCATTAACACAAAACGTGGTCAATAAAAACAACTGAACAGTTAAAGTGCACGATTTGCTAACTCTTAATACGTATGCTACTGCAGCGCCTCTCGTAGTTGGTAGGCCTGTGGTTGGATTGTGCATTTTAATCAGTGACTTAACAGTTGCATTATAAAATGTATGGTTATTATTAAGCACCTTAGTGTCTGATGGTTATAAAAATTGCTAAAACTACATTAATATATTCATACTTTTAAGTCATATGATTATCTGATTTTTGATAGATAGTATGTATTTTAAATAAACCTTTCTTATAGTATAGGTTGAAAAAGGAATGCATAAAAGAAAAGTGGAACTTATATCACTCTTAAATAGCTTCTAGAGTCATCGAATATTTTAAATTTTCCTAAGCGGTGGTAGGTACCCATTTAAGTTAAGGCCCTGCCTACCCTCTCTGGCGTGTGTTGAGCTTTCAGCTCTAAAATAGATGGCGTTGCTAACGTTATACAAACTGGTGGATTCCAGCCATCAGGTTGGCAGAATTGTTTAAACAATTGGGAGACTGGCGACCGCGACCGGTAATCAGTAAAGGCAGCAAGCAAACTTTTTTCCAAGAATTGAGAGAGATAAGAAGTGTAGTGCCGGACCGTAAAGTGTGTAGGCGACCAAGTTTGACTAAACGTGGGGAGACATAACGTCAAGATACAATCACACTCTCGGGCAGAAAAATTAGCTTATTCATTCCAGTCAGCTAGACGTCCATTAACCTGTAGTACCACTTTTGAATTTAGAACCTTTTTGATGCCAAAGTTTAGTACTAGTTTTGTACCGTTTTGTACCCGTACCCATTTTGAGTAATTAGCATATCAAAGTGGTGACTCCAGGTTAATGCTATTGTACCACTTTTGAATTTGTTTTATGCCAAAGTTTTGTACTAGTTTTGTACCATTTTTTACCACAAATAAAAAGTTTTGTACCCGTACCCATTTTGAGTAATTAGCATATCAAAGTGGTGACTCCAGGTTAATGCTGTTGTACCACTTTTGAATTTTGAACTTTTTTTGATGCCAAAGTTTTGTACCCGTACCCATTTTGAGTAATTAGCATATCAAAGTGGTGACTCAAGAATAATGCTGTATTACTACTTTTTAATTTTGAACGTTTTTGATGCCAAAGTTTTGTACTAGTTTTGTACCGTTTTGTACCACAAATAAGTTTTGTACCCGTACCCATTTTGAGTAATTAGCATATCAAAGTGGTGACTCCAGTTTAATGCTGTTGTACCACTTTTGAATTATGAACTTTTTTTGATGCCAAAGTTTTGTACTAGTTTTGTACCGTTTTATACCAGAAAGAAAAAGTTTTGTACCCGTACCCGTTTTGAGTAATTAGTATATCAAATTAGTGACTCCAGATTAATGCTGTGCTGTTGTACTACTTTTGAGTATTGAACTTTTATTTATGCCAAAGTTTTATACTAGTTTTGTACCGTTTTGTACCACAAAGAAGAAGTTTTGTACCCGTACCCATTTTGAGTAATTATTATATCAAAGTGGTGACTCCAGGTTAATGCTGTTGCACCACTTTTGAATTTTTTTCAAATAAATATCTGGTGAGGATAGTGATAAATAATAATATATACTTATTTATCAGAGAAAAAATTATTTAAGGTAAAATTAGAGATAACTTATTTTTGAAGATTTTGTCACTAACTATAATAACCTAGGGTGACCTGGTGGTCTAGGGGTAAGGTGTCAGACTTCTGTGCTGGTGGCCGGGGTTCAATCCTCGGTCCCGGCAGAAAATTTATCTGATTACCAAACCCTTCCTTCACCTCTGACAAGACATCTTGTGAATTTGGGGAATGCCAGGCCTCCACCGTGGTTCGGATTCCACGTTAAACTGTAGGTCCTTCATTTCATCTCACAATCACCCTACCATTACACATTAGCGTAAGTGCGTATAACCCGAATGGGTAGTAAGACGCGGTGCTAATAATAATAATAATAATAATATAATAACCTATACGAGAGAGTATGTAGCTTACGATTTTGTCGTACCATTTATTTGAGTTTATTAGTAAGCAGGTAAAATAAAAAATAACTAGAATTTAATTTGCTAAATTTGTCCACTGTGCTTTGGTTAATTTTTAAAATTTAAAGGCTAAAGAGGCAATAAAATATTTTAAAAGCAGTTTCATTTCGAAGACTAGAACAATTTTAACTATAAATATATCTTATTTTTATTACTGATATCACCACGTCATATTACCTGTTCATGTTATACGCCTATATACCCGCCTCGGTAGCATAATTGGCTAACGCGCTTGTCGTGTTTAGCTCAACTGCTGAGGATGGGGAGATCGAGGTTCGAATCTCGGTTGGATGAACTGGGGGTGGTTTATCCTAAATGGTTTTCCACTCTACCTCCACGAAAATGCGGGTTCACTTCCTTTAATTCAGCCTTCCCAATTCCTAATCCATTAGCGTAGGCCTAATTAGTACTTAAAGCGTATAACCCGAACGGGTAGTAAGACGCGGTGCTAAGTATTATTATTATTATTATTATTATTATTATTATCATACGCATATATGATAATCTAATTGGGTAGTAATGAGGAAAGAAGCATTTGAGAGGTTAACTACCAGCATTTTTATTTTGGTAGATGGGGAATCAATTTAGGGAAAACTACTCTTAATAGACCCGACCAGGATTTGTACCCCAAGTGCTCCGCTATCAGCAGGACAAATTAACACTGTAGTGACCACTCATCCACTGAAGTGGGTACCTGTTATTTAATACGGTGTTTACAGTTTTTAAACATCTATAGGATTTACACAATTTTCCAGAAATAAATGTTTTTGGGAATAATTTTGTATCCTATTGGTAGAGTTTAACTTGAGTAATATCTCCGTGGTGTCAGGCTGCAAGCAGGCTATACCAATCGAGAGGCTGCCGTATGTTGGCGAAGATAGTGCCAACATTTTCAAGCTGAGTGTGCCATGTGGTTAGCCCAATGAGCCCTCCAGACTTCTATCTCAGTTTTCTAGACTGAAGCGCTACTTATTTCATTCAATAATCTCCTCATTTGTCCCCACGAGGTTTATTTTGGTTCCGTTTCAGAGCCACTGCTTCACAGACAGAATTAGGGGCATTGGGGATCGAACCTGGGACTTGTGGATCTAAAGCCAGTAAATATGACCACTATACAACAGAGGCGGTCGGGTATCAACTACTTACTTACTTACTTTATGGCTTAGGGAACACAAAAGTTCATTAACTTTAATGGTTTTAAATATATTTTTCTTATCATCCGCTCCATGTCGTGGTCAATATTGCTAAATTGCTATGACTAAGCAATGATTGCGTAAATTAATCAGCTCTAGTAGCTTGACTAGTTCGATTCCCTGTTAGGTTGAAATTACTTAGTATTAGCGTGATACGAACTCGGCCAAGGCACAAGAGATTTTGAACATACAATAAGTACGTTACATAGTGTTAGTAACATTTACTTTCAGCTAAGAGCTTTTTTTTTTTTTTAAAGTACTTGAAATATCAGAATAATCGCTACATTGTTATATATAAATATCTATTTGTATCTTAATTTTGATATTATTTCTACAGTAAGAATCGCTACTCATCCATTGTACTTAAATTAGTAGATACAGATAGCCTAAGCGCCAGTAATATGCATACCATTAAAATAAACTTACCCTTTACGACAAGCAGTTAAATAATCAATTATATCTTTGAGTTTCTTTGTGCACCATTTCTTCCACAAGGATATAAAATAATATTGTGTAAATACTTCTCCACCTCAAAATTTATACAATCCATTGGATTTTGTTCGAAAGCAAAAAGGTCACATATTGTTAATTATATAAAAAGTAATCACAGTGGATACTTATTGTTCGAGACTCGATACATTTCTTCCGAAACGAGCGCACAGACTGCGAGAATGCAACAGGTTCAAATTAAAAGTAATCACATTTAACAATCAAATAAAATAAAATAAACATTTTCACACCTTGATTACCAAAAACTTCGTTCATTAACTTTTTGAAAAAACACTTATTCCAAAGTCCAATCAGAGTCAAATCCTAGACCGTAAAATAAAATTATACTGAGAACGTCTCCAAATTACATTTAGACCAAATTTTATTTAAAATAACTATGTTTGATATGAGCAGGAATGTTTATTTTTATTTATTATAAGAGTGGATTAAAAATTCAATGTACAGTAGTTTTAATATACTCTGAATATTAACACTTATTATTACAACGTGTAGTGCTCAAGAATGAGAAAACCCAAGAAAGAATTTAAGATAAGAGTGAAGAATTTTACATGTTTTACTGCCTCAGATAAATAAGGGCTAATGTCATAAAACTTTGTGTGTGGAAAAGCATGTGGTTTTTTCTTTGAAAATAATGTATTACTATAGTAATACTCTCATTGAAGTAAGTAGGGACCAACTATATTTATTCACACAGCAGGAATTCTTTGTGAGTATTTTAGTTACTGAATATATTAAGATGTTTATATTTAATGACGCAAATTTTCATAATTGGACATTGGCCCTTCTTATCCTAATGCACATGGTATTAATGTTTCTTTGACTCAAGAAGGTCACAGAGATTAGTTTAACCCTCCACTGCCGCCTGCATTCCGATACAGCAGGTTAGCCAACGCTTGCAAAACGATACTATCTTGTAAATGGGTAATGTTCATACTAACGACACCTATTATCAGCTAAGACAACTAGTTGAAGAAGGAAAAGTTGTATTTAAAACCATGTATTTTGACTAGAGTGTTGACTTGGGAGTCATTAGAGCTCAATATCATCGTGATTATTGAAGCTAAACCAAATTAAAAAATATGTCTAAAAAGAAAAAGAAATTATTCATTAAATAGTGTGTTATAAACAAACACTCTAGCTTAATTGTACAAAGAAAATAAATAAATCAATTAATAATTTTTGTTTTCCCATTTAAAATGCATTGAAATGGAAACATTTTAATGAAAATATTTCAATAACTATTTTTAGCATGGTTTGAAAATTCCATAAGAATTATGAAAGATGCTCAGATATGTTACTAAAATAAATAAAAAACAACAATTTTGAATTATTAAATATTTTTTTAAAAACAATTTTTTGTTTAGAACCGTGCATTTATGGGTAGGCAGGGCCTTAAATTCCTCAGTTCCAGAACCTCTGTGTGGACCATGATATTGATTGTTCCTTTTAAAGACTCCTATTATGCACTATATATCACAGTTCCATTAGCTACTGTTAAAGATATTGATAGTTCCAATTAATTACTTATAGAGTCTCATTTTTAGCAGTATCTAATAGGAATTAGAGAATCTAGCAAAATACGGCAGTAATCTTAAGCTCAGAAGTTTAAGCTAATGTAAATTTTTGTGATCTTTTTTACACATTCGATACACTATAATATACTAATAGGTACATTTAGTAATAAAATGGGTTCAACCATAAAATGAGCAGTATAATTATTGAAAAATATTAATTGGATAATGATTGGAAATTGCGTTTTGCTCTTATTACTTTACTTAACATCCATTACAGTTTCCAGCCTGTGGCCTGGGTCAGTTTTTTATTCAAGCCATATATTTTACACTACCGGCTTGCTAGGGCTGTTGTAACTTCATATGCCTTATAATCTAACTTAAGACTAGAACAGGTACAGGGTGACCTGGTGGTCTAGGGGTAAGGTGTCAGACTTCTATGCTGGCGGCCGGGGTTCGATTCCCGGTCCCGGCACAGATTTATCTGATTTACAAACCCTTCCTACACCTCTGACAAGACATCTTGTGATTGTGGGGAATGACAGGTCGCCACCGTGGTTCGGATTCCACGTTAAACTGTAGGTCCTTCATTTCATCTCACAATCACCCAACCATTACACATTAGCGTAAGTGCGTATAACCCGAACGGGTAGTAAAACGCGGTGCTAATAATAATAATAATAATAATAATAATAATAATAGAACAGGTACAACATCCACTCTCTGGCCGGCTTTCAAATTTCATCACCAATGATACATTTTTTGCCCATGCCGGGAACCAAACCCAGGGCCCCTAACTCAATAGACAGACAAGTTACTGACTAAGCTAAGGTGTCAGATTGTTCTAATAACTCAATTTGTCAATTGATGATTGAAATAATTTTAATAAATTACTTATAATGGTGGCTAAATAAATTCATACCCAGATGATATTGCTCCAGAAAAATAGAAACACAAATGTAATAAAATATAAAAGGTTTTTTAAAAATGCACTCTGCTTACCTTGAAAGGTACCTTGACGGATTACACTATACCCCTATCTTAAAAGCTAGGTGGTTTTGAATGAACGTGCCAAAATGAAGAGGGTGTAATAAGGTGTGATAAAGTGATAGGATGCTATAACAGGATGCTATAATGACTATATTGGTAAAAGGAACTCATGATTCAAGATGTTCCCATCAGATGCTATGGAACTTTTTAAGTGTTGTCTAAACTTTGGGCAACACTTCAAATGTTTAAAGTTCCATAGCGCCTTGGAGATATCTTGGACAATGGGTTCCTTATACCAATATAGTCATTATAGCACCATTTCCTGTCCTTTTTATTTTTGGCAAGCTCCTTCAAAATCGCCCTGTAACATAGTGGAATAATGCAAGGTAAGTTTGCTATCTTACAGGGTAAATGAAAGGTATTTAATATAGGAGTTGGACCTAAAAACCAACACTAAATTTGGTCAAAACACATTATTTTACACTTTCAATGATGATACAGGTCAGCCTCTAAATGCCTGCAAATTTTAAATTGTAAAGACAGTTACTAAGATATTGAGAGCTCAAGGGAACTTCGGTATTTAGACTTAAAATATTGATAAGAACATGAAATGGGAGTCTATATCAATAATAAATTCAAATGATAAATTTATAAATTTGTGCAGTTGAGGTAAAGTGTAGAATAAAATGCTAAATTGTGTGTACATGAAGTTAGTCCGAAGTACAAAATCATGGGATGGTTCATATTAAACCACATTTAGACAAGCTGGTTCATGAGAGCTGATCACTTGAGCTTCAATGCAGCTAACTTGGGCTTCTACGAAAACAAAGCTTCATCTCAATTCTCTACAATACTTGGACCAGATAGTACGTCTGGTACATAAAAAAAAAGCTGCACTTTTTGATTGGAATATGCCACTTTCTGTGGTCATAAGTGAGGCCAAAAGAGACCTTTTCAGATAGGGAGCCACATTAAAATCCATGTAGGACACCAAAATGGCAGCTATTTATGGACGCCATTTTGGAGTCCAAGAATTGGTTGTATCTCGGCTCCTAATGGTTCGATTATAATTTTTCTTTTTTTTGTTTAAAAGCTATTATTAAGTACATTTTTTTAATCATATTTACTTTTCTCTAAGCCTTAAGATTTGCTCATAAATTAAAAAAAAAATTAGTATTCGTCTAGTTTTTTTTATTTGTTTTTGTTTTTTGTGTGTGATTTCTCGTACATTTGTTTTCATTCTAATATAAAATTATACTCATATAAATCATTTAACATTCATTTTTGCAGATTAGACTGAAATGAATTATTATCAAAATTACTTCAAGGCCCCTGCGGCTGGCAAATGTTGACTTTGAATCTCCACTTGAGCTTTGTGTTATAGATTGGACCAAATGTTGCATTTGTCAAGAATCTAGTGATGAAGGCTTGATTTGCCCAGCCTTACACACTGCAAAAGCACTTGTTGGTGCTGGCTACAAGACGCTTTCGGAAAATTTAACAGAATTTCAGAATATTGGTGCATTTCCCCATGGTTTGGATGTACAAAAGTTAAATTAGGGTGAAAGTATAGAAGGAACATTAAAAAAAAAAAAAGCAAAGGGGCATAAAAAGTGTGCACTTAACTTCAACAGAACAAAACTAGCCAGAGCAAAGAAACACAAACGTTCATCCTCTTTGCCAAATGATTCACCTGAGAACAGTCCACAGACTTTATTAGAACCAGATGAAAAAAACCCAAGGAATATGCGTTCCACATCATTTATTAAAATTAAAGATGAAATATGTCTTATACGCAATCAAAAAGGCACTACTCGAAAACCTCTATATAAGATTGCTTCCCTACAAAACGATAAACTTAAGATATGTGCCGATATTACCAATAACACAAACCTTAAAGCATTCCTAGAGGGTGGCGATTTGGTTTCTAAGGAAGTAAAGTACCACTCGAAGTGCTATACAAACCTGGCCAATTGTCTGAGAGCATCAATTGGGTAAAAGAAGAAGAGGTCAACTCTATCTGCGAGAGTATGGCATTTGCTTCCGTCGCACGCTTCATAAGAGAGAAAAAGAGGGCCTCTGAATCTGATAATACTGAGATTGTATTCAAAATGGCTCACTTAAAGACTATATATGCAAACAGCCTTGCAAATATTCTGGGAATGAAAAGTAAAGACCTTCCAAACACAATTACCACCCGTTTACGCGAGAGAATTCTCGATCACTTCCCACAGTTCAAAGCTCAACTTTCAGGCAGAGATTACTTCCTTTATCGTAATGGTGCTAATATTTTTAAATATATTCATTCTGAAAACCTTGATGATGATGCTGTTGCATGTGAAAGCTTTATTAAGCAAATTAGAAAGATCATAACCCAGCACAAAGTTACGTTTGATGGTCATTTGAACAATGATCAACAAGCTGCAAGCGTTCCTCCAGCACTTCTCTCTTTAGTGTGTTCTTTACTTCATGGCTATGCTTCAGCAGAGAATGTGACTAAAGCAACTCGGCCTGCTTTGACTATCAGCCAATTAATAGTTTTCAACCACAGTGAAAACATTCCAAAAGGCAACATTATTCGTCATAAGAAAAGTCATGATCCACCAGTTCCATTATACGTGGTCCTGTCTATATTTGGAAGAACACGATATAATACATAATTGAAAGCATGCATAAAAGAGGCCTCTCAATATCACCAAACATAATTATGGAGAATAGCAAGTCTGGCTCACTTGGATATTAAGAGAGCTCAAGAAGAAGGTGTCCTATACCCCTCAAATTTGCTTCATGGTCTCTTTGTGATTGGTGCGTACGATAACATTGATCATAACTACAGCAGTACAACTTCAGAATCATCTTTCCACAGAACAGCAATTTCTATCTTTCAAATTTCCGGCGAAGGAGAAGTTGGTGAGCCTCGTAATTTCGCCACAAGCATTTCGTGTGTCGATCAAATTAACAGGAAAATGCCAGAGCTTCTAGACAGCTACAATGTTGTCAAGACTGTAACACTGCCTTCCAAGCAACCTCTTGTGCCAATAGCAAGCAAGATCACCTGTTCTCAGATGTCAACTTCTAAATTTGTATCCGAGTGGAAAACGGAACAGGAATGGCTAGATCATATTCTTAGCGACAGAAAATATGGGCCCTTGGATCTTTCCTGGGCAGCGTTCTATGCTTCAAAGGTAGGCTCTTCATCATTTGAATTAACACGTAACTCTCTTTTACCCCTATTCAATGAAAGTTCTTCTTCGCCGTCAATGCTGAAGCACGGAGTGGATCAAATAAGAAAAATTACAACGTTTATAAATCCAAGACAAATTCCTATCATATGTGTGGATCAACCTCTATTTGCCTTGACTAAATCCATCCAGTGGAACTGGCCTGAATTTTATGGTGAATCCAAATTGGTAGCCATGTTTGCAGCGTTTCATATTGAGCAGGCCTTTCTGAAGGTGCTTGGCCAGATTCTTGAGGGTAGTGGCTGGACTAGTTTGATGGCAAATTCTGGAATCAAGACAGAAGCGGGAGCAGAGGCGTGTCTTAAAACTACTAATGTAACAAAAGCAAGGGCAATTTATCAGACTACTGCTGCTGTTTTATACAGTCTGCTCAAAGATGCATTTACACTAGAACACCCAAAAGTATCATTTGAAGAATGGATTGAAGAAAAACGTTCAAACTCTCCAACATTTCGATTCTGGTTTTTAGTGTTAAACTTGGCGATACTTGTCTTATCTTTTGTTCGGTCGACCAGGGATTGTAACTATGAACTGTTCACCCAAATATTGAAGAAACTAGCACCTTGGTTTTTCCTGATGGATCATCTTCACTATGCTCGTTGCTTGCCAATCCACATAAAATACAAGAACTAAAAGACACAGCACCCAGTGTACATGAGTACTTTAGCAATGGCCAGTTTGTTATCCACAAAACAAAAAATCCCTTTTCTGCACGCGCTGTGGATCAGGCTCATGAACAAAACAATGCTGTCATAAAGAGAAATGGTGGTGGTGTTGGTCTGTTGCAAGGTCCAGCCATGTTAAGAAGGTGGATGCTGGCTGGGCCACGATTAGTCAGCATTCTGGATGAGTTTGAGTCAACGAGCAAAACAAACAGCACTGACAGGATTGTTCACCATGAACAATATACTGCTTACCAGAACAAGTTTCAAGACCAAAAACATGCAATAAAAGGAAGCTTTCTTGAATTCGGAAATCCTTTTGAGCTTATCTCCTGTGATCTTATCTCCTGTGATCTTGTGGCTTGGGACACTAAGGTTATAATGGATAAAGAGCGAGTTAAAGCTCTATTAGGTGCTGAAGAAAAAGCGTTACAACTGTACAGCAACTATATGAAAGAACGTTTGAGTAAGGAAGCAAAAGTGAGTGTGTTTGCTCCATTGCAGAAAAATGGGACCAAGTTCTTTGGATTTGCAAAAAAGAATAAAAAATCTTCCCCGATGATTTCTGACGTGAGAAATGATGTTGAGCTTTTCTCTAGGGCTTTCATTGCAAGTCAAAACAGAGACTTAGATCTGAACAAGTTTTTTGAACATGAAAACACCAGCGCTCCACCTTCTCTTTCCTCAAATGGTGTTCTGCGATCAGGTCAGAAATCGCAGCTAAATAAAATCCTGGAAGAAACCATTGATCCGGTACAGTTTTAAGGATTCTACGACACAATAATTTACGATGGAGCTGCACTAGTACATGCTCTTCCACCCAAAACATCACAGACATTTGGAGAATACTGTGATACAGAATTCAAACACAGGATTTTATATGATTTTGAGAGGTTTCATGCAAAAAGAATACACATTTCTTGGGATACTTACGCAAAAACTTGCCTGAAGAAATTTTTGAGAGAGAAGAGAGGCTTTGGTCTTCGTCGCCAAGTATCACAAGGAAATATGTTACCATAAAATTGGAATAACTTCCTCTGCTGCAATTAGAATAAGACCGAACTTTTCAAGTTACTTGGAGAGCATTCACTTTTGAAGTTTGATTGGGTTCACATCATTACTGAGATTGATGGCATCATTCGTTCATCTCAATTGGGAAAAACTTTGATTGATAGTCAAATACAGACAACAGGAAGAAGCAGCTAGCAGAATTTTCCTACATGCTAAAGATAGTTTTGAGCATGGAGAAAAAAAATACCCTTATTGGCACAGTAGATACTGATGAAGTTGTTCTGGCAATCTCTTTTTTTCTCCATTCTCAAAGTTACTGGTCTTCAGAAGATGTGGATTCTCTTTGGAGTTGGGAAGTCTCAGAGGTACATGAGCATTAATGCCATGTTTGAAAGTATAGGTGAAGATAAAGCTACTGCCTTGAGAGGATTCCATGCATTTACAGGATCAGGTGTAACTTCATCATTTGCCATGAAAGGTAAACAGACTGCCTGGAAAGTCTGGAAATCATTTCCTGAAGCTACGGAAGCCTTCCAAGCTATATCACTACCAAAAGTCTATTTCTGACGAGACTTTTCAAGTTCTGGAGAAGTTTACTGTTTTGCTTTACTACAAAGATGGAGAAGACTTCTCAGTCAATCATGTTAGAAAGCTTCTCTTTACTTCAAAAAGTCGCAGTCTATCAAGCTTGCCCTCAACTAAAGAGGCATTAAGGCATCATTGTCTCCGTTCAGCATACCAGGCAGGACAAGTCTGGGGTCGTGCCTGCTCAGTGATAGACAACGTTCCAGGACCAGAAGGATGGGGATGGACCAGAGCTGCAGGGGAGTGGGTGCCGGTCTGGTCTTCTCTGCCCTCTATTTGGGCAGCTTGTAGAGAATTGGTTAAGTGCAGTTGCTCTTAATGCCTTACACGATGCTCCTGTTCAAAGGCTAAGGTTCCATGCACGTTGCTATGCACAAACTGCACTGGAGGTCAAAAATGCGGCAATAAATACAATAAAAGGCATGTGCTTAGTTGATAATTTCTAAATTTCAATAATTCCATCACTTTCAAGATCATTATATTTATTTTGCATCCAGCTTATTCTGTATGTAGACTCTTTTTCAAATACCAGGCGTCAAAAATACTTTTTTTTACTTGTTAACTTTTTAAGAGTTTATATGAAAATAATTACTTTGGTCCAGGTATGATTTGGAAGATGAGGAAGAGGATAACTTGATTTAGAGACATTTAAGCTGCTAAGAAGAAGAAGTTAATTTGCAGGAGCATTCCTATTATTCAAACATTTTTGTAAACATTATGTTACTATATTATTGTAATAGTAAAGTAAACGAAATATTAAAAACCAAAGTCTAGTTTCATTTGACCAGTAATTTCTCGAGAAGTAATTTATTAAAACAGATTTTCTTGGTATCAATGGGAAGAAAAAATAATGCTCTTTCTTTTTTATATCACCTATAAAGGAGAGCAATAAAATTTGTGAGAAAAGTGAAATCTTCATAAATTCTTAAATTGTGGAGAAACCTTAAAGCTTAAAGATAAATATATGATAACCAATTAGTTTCTTCTTAGCAAGAGCTTTCAATAAAAAAAAAACTTCAATCGGAATATTAGAAGCTGAGATACCATGGAATTAAGAACACTAAAATGGCGGCTATAAATGGCCGCCATTTTGGTGTCCTGCACGGATTTTCAAGTGGCTCCCTATCTGAAAAGGTCTCTTTTCCCATTACATATGACTACAGAAAGTGGCATATTCCAATCAAAAAGTGCAGCTTTTGGCTTTATTTGCTATGTACCAGACGTACAAAGAAGATGTTTTCATTTTAATGCTTACATTTCAGATTAGAAGTAAAACGGGACTAGAAAACTGGGAATGCACCTTCTAATTAGTTCACTGTAGAGAGAGGATGTTTTAAAACACTATTTCATTAACTTAAGAGCAGATGTAAATAAAAACTATTCCTTTTGATCAGTATCATCTTTCAAAATAATTTATATTTATTAATGTTTGCGCCAGAAGAGAGATATGAGCTTCTGGGGAAAATTTTCAACCTGCCTTTATTTTCTTTAATTGATAATGTACAGCTTGTGTGCCATGATTTTGACTGTAGTCGTAATTTATTTGATATATTTTCCAACAACAAATACTGCTAAATTTTTCTACATTACATGCAACTTGAAAAATTGTAATTCTATATTCGGCTTCAGCACATGCACACTTATGTGGAAGGCTGTGTAACACCAAATACCCTACTAATCTTGTGAGTGGTACGAAGAGCCGAAAACTGGCTCACTAGAGCTCACACCTTGCTAACACATGCTCATGTGAAATACTACCCTTTTAAAAATATAAATTAAAAAATTAGATTTTGGGATAGCTTGATTTGCATTGTATCTTAAAGGAAACAGAAGGGTTAAGGGCTTTGGTACCGCTTAAAAAACCGTCCTAATACATTTAAGTGGACCAATTATAATAGTTGGATCTCTAATGATCTTCTACCACTACTTTTTTAAAATGAAATATGTTCGTGTTTAATGTAGTTACTCATCGACCTAAGGGATGTATCAGCGAGAGGTCTGTGTTGCTGGTTCCTGTGAAGCCTATTTGTGCCTAAACATGTTTTGAGTAACATGAGTGGCGCCTATCAGTAGGTTTTAAATCTTGGAACTTCCTAGTACTTTAATAGATAATGATTGACTACCTGCAAAGAAGTTAATAAGCATTCTTGGCTCTGACACTTGTCCAAGCTTTGTTGGCTTGCATTTGAGCCAGTTTTATTTCCTTAGCTGCTTGTGAGCTTGAAAACAAAAAATAAATAGGATGGTTCTTTCTGGTAGGAAGAAACTTTTTAGATAATTTAAACCTTTTTTCAGACACTTAACAATATTTTATCATGGTTTTATAGGTATTGATATTATATTAATCCAACAAACTCGATATTATTAATAATGATGTATATTAAAATAATAATAGACCTAATAATTAATATTCTTAAATTATGTTATAATTACAAACAGAATTATATAGAAAATTATAGTTTATGATTACTTTATACAAAATTACATTTAAAATGCTTTGATTAAATTTATCTAGTTTCCTAATCATCTCATAAAATTGAGGTACTGGTATTACACCTCTTTTCATCAACAAGTTAGTTGTATTTTGAAATCATATTTGTAGTAGACTACTTCAAAGTTCTCAGTAGTCACGGACCATGCAGATTTAAAGTGGATTTTTAGCTTACAAGGATCTTAGCAGCCGGTTGTTAAGGTAGACGTTGCAGTTTAGTGACTATGACTACACTTCTCAAGCATATACAAGGAATCAAACATGGGAATGCAGACGGGTTGTTTATGAAAATAGGGGTAGTTACCTCAAGTAGTAAAGATAGATTCAAGCTGAGCCAGGAGAGTGACCCAGATTGCTTTAAATGGAGGGAATAGCCTCAATTCACTACCTTAGATGGAGTGTTATACAAGGAAACTGAGCAAGGATTGAGGCTAGTTGTACCTTAAAATGAAGCAGATAATATTCTGCATGAAAACCATAACCACCCCTACTAGCAGCCTATGCCAGGAAATGAACCACCAACTTAAGGATAGCTGAAACATTTTGATGGACAACATGATGACAGGATGTGCACGACTATGTAGCCAGTTGCGACGACTGTCAGAAGAGGACTATGAAGGGTATAAGTATACCAGAGTTAGTGGAGTTACCCGCGGTAACCCAACCTTTCCAGAGGGTTGGAGTAGACATTGTTGGCCCCTGCCTAAGACGTTGGAGGGGAACAAGTACATATTAACAAATTTGTATCATTTCTCAATCAGTTTTAATGGTACCATCACCAGACCAGAGTGCAAAAACTGTGGCCAGAGCATTCATTACCCTGTGGATTCTGAGATTTGGTATTATGTCAAGTATTTTGTCGGATCAAGGGACCAACTTTGTCAGATTTTATGGCGCAGTTGTGAAAATTGTTAAAGGTGGAAAAAAATTGAACACGAGTCCAGGACATCTATAGTGCAATGGCAGGACAGAGAGTGTTCATCAAACTATTAGTCGAATGCTGTCACATTTTGTCAACGTAAGTCAAAATAATTGGGACATATACTTACCTGTTGTCATCACCGCCTATAACACTTGGGTACATTCCAGCATCAAGGTAACCCTGTACGAGGTAATCTACGTACTAGGATCATGTTACCGGAATGAATGAATGAATGAATTTTGTGTTAGATGTGGCGGCTAAGCTGCAAGAACTATGGAGAAAGGTTTATAAGAATGGTCATGATGCATTCATGAAGCAGGTCAAACAACATGACAAAGTGCAGCCAACTACGTATTATGTCGAGAAATGGATCTATTTGACAAAGAAAACTCTAGGAAGAACCAGGTTAGTAAATTCTTAGCATAGTTTACTGGCCCTTATCAAATCTTTGAGGTCCTGGGTAAGGTTACAGTAAGAATCCAGATTCCTTATCACTCTATGGTAGTCAGTGTGGGGAGGCTGAAATCTTTTGTGCCTAGGAATCCTATCCCAGTTCTGTCCACAGATCTAGAAGTATGGCCACGAGGGAGACCGAGGAAGACACCCATCAGCCAGGAGCTTGATAATAAACAGAAGAGGTCTAGCTTTCATACCCCGCTGGCGACAACACCAACCCATAAAGTGGGAACCAGCTCTAAGTGGTCTAAGGCCGCATCATCGGATAGTGAAGTAGATAGTGCAGTGTATGCAAGTTATTTTCTCTCTCTGAGAGTAAGGGAAAGAGGAGGAGGGGGAAGTGCTGATTAAGTCATTTATGTCACTATATAAGGGTTACTTGTGTTTGTTATATTGTCATTGCGGTAATTATTGTGTGCATTAACTAAGGTTCTAGGAGGAATAATTCTAGTATTCCTGATTGAAGGAATGAGGGTTCGAACTCAACCAAAATTCAGTTACTATTCAAATCTCATATTCAGAGATAGCTTTCAAATACATAAGGGAGATGTTTGCAATTAATTGTTAATATACTATTGTTAACCAGGGAAGGAATTTTTTTGCAGTATAGTGTCCATAATATTCCAGTAGCTTGGAATAAGACGGGAACATTTATAGAATTTGATCTAGATTAAGTATTTTTAATCAGTAAAGAAAGAAACTATTTCAGATCACTTAATCAGAGTTATTTATTTGAGTGTAAAGGGAAAAATTTGATTATTTGTCCAAATAATTTAATGGTGGTACATAGCAATGTAGAAAATTGTGCTTTTAATGTTTTTATGTCAAAAGGTAAGGTAATAAGGTAATATTGGCTCATGTAAAATTGAAAATAAGTGTCTTAAAGAATCCTGTTTTTAAAAGGATAGCAGTAGGTTGGTTATAAGTGATACCGGAGGATACTGAAGTCACTTTGGTGTGTAAAGAAAGTGTAAATCTCATTCTTTGGATAACCAAAACTTTAACTAGTACAAGGAGGATTATAAATGCCTCAGAATGTGACTTAATAGGAAGGTATTTTAAGTTCCTGACCATTTATCAGGACAGGTTAAAGGTTAAGAGCCAGTGGAATGCTATGCGATTCCGAGTGTTAGCTATTGTAGTTTGGAGTGAGGGTAATAACTTTTCTCATTTGGGGTACTCTACCCATTTAAAGGACGAATTGGACAATTACATAATTTCTAGTAGTTCCACAGTAGACTTCAATAAATTGACTAGCCATGTTAAAATAAAAATTGCAGAAAGAAACATTAATCACTTACTTGTTGCTAGTTATGTCATTCTGAGTATGGTAGTTTTGTTGGTTATTATAACCTCATTATACATATATGTTTAGGAAGATAAATAAGAGATGCCAGGGTCAGAAAGCTGACACTAATACAACTGTGAAGTCATAAGTTCAAGGGATTGAGAGGTGTAAATAAACAATAGGAGAATGAAATTTTCTCAACCAGTGGGGAGGGAGTTAAGATATTAAAAAATGTGGTTTGATCTCTTAAAAGAAACCCAGGATAAGGTCACCAACAGCCTCAATTGGAAGGCATGTTTGTATAAACATTGAATATTGTGAGTGGCAAATGACATAATGGGTGTTGTGAGGATAGTTCTGATGAATCAACAAAATAGAAGTGCCGATTTGAAAAGGAGGTGTCAGCAATCCATAGCTAGAAATCAGGCCAGTCAACCTGTTTAAAAAGGAGGGTTTGAAGCCCTTGGGGCTGACAACGGGAGATTGTAAGATGGGAGGTTACAATGCTTGTCATGGGGCCACACGGGCTAAGTCGTCGGGTTCACCAAGTACCAGTAGGGTCTGCCGCTCAAGCCCAGAGAACCAGGTTTTACAGCCATGCATGACCCCATAGCTGTCAGTCAGGCCATAGGTAATCCTCATAACACCTCATGCATTCACTCGCGTCTCTATATTCACTAAGTTCTTTATTTTAACTTCATTTCTAACATCATATTTGTATTAGAATATGAATGTGGGGAATGCCAGGCCACCACTGTGGTTCGGATTCCACGTTAAACTGTAGGTCCTTCATTTCATCTCACAATCACCCTACCATTACACATTAGCGTAAGTGCGTATAACCCGAACGGGTAGTAAGACGCGGTGCTAATAATAATAATGTATTAGAATAGTAGTATTAATTAATATTATTATTATTATTAGCACCGCGTCTTACTACCCGTTCGGGTTATACGCACTTACGCTAATGTGTAATGGTAGGGTGATTGTGAGATGAAATGAAGGACCTACAGTTTAACGTGGAATCCGAACCACGGTGGAGGCCTGGCATTCCCCACATTCACAAGATGTCTTGTCAGAGGTGAAGGAAGGGTTTGGTAATTAATTAATAAACCTATAAAAACCAAGTATAACGTCAATTACAAACCCACACAAGTAATTATATCATCCCCCGATTATCCTCGGCCAAAGACATCCTGACATATCTCCAGGCCCACATAGTTTAAGCATACAGAAACGTGGGTGGTGACAGAATTGTTATTAATAGCTAACATTGAAAGACCTATGCACACACACATTATTTGGATAGCAAATTTATTTATAGTGCAACATGTTAGTAAAATTAATAAAGCAAAGGTTATTAAAAATGTCCCTATTTATATTTTGTATACCGTACTATAGTGCTCAAACAAGTTTAAGTTTTGTGGGCTTATAAGTTCAAAAACCTTTGAGAGAAATAAACTATATCCAACAAGTTGATCATAAATATAAACACAATTTTTGAATAGTTGAATTATAATGTGTGAATTCACACACTGTTAATGTTTTGGTGAAGTAGTAAATGGAAATCCTTGAATTATGTTGAATTTTGCTCACACTTTTGAAGCTTTTACTTTACATCCATTATTATTTCCAGCCTGTGGCCTGGGTCAGTTTTTTATTCAAGTCATACATTTTCCCACTACCTGCTAGCTGGGCTTGCCGTAGCTTCATATGCTTTATAATCTAACTTAAGACTAGGGCAGGCAAAACATCCAGTCCCCAGCCGCTAATTTATCAATGTGAAAGGGTAAACCCATAATTTCATCAATGATAGATTTTCGGCCATGCCGGGAATTGAACCCAGGACCCTTAGCTTAGTAGACAGACACGCAACCGACTGAGCTAAGGTGTGAGACTAAAATTTTGAAGCTAGTCTCAAAACAAATAAAAGCAACGAAAACTCTTCAAGGTACCTACAGTTATAAAAAAACATAGGACAAACACAAATAAATATTGAACAAAACCATGAAATGAATAAGACTGAATGTGGATAACAGGTTGTAAGAAGGTGCTAAAAAAATAAACCAAGACTGAAGAAGTAAATTTAGAATGCTAGCCTATATTTCTATTGCTGTGCAACCACAGATATGAAAGACAGTGATTCAACCCTTGATGGTTTCTAAAATAAGTGTATGGTATTTATGTAAGAGGTTAACCTAAGCTACATGTTTCAAAATTCCTGGCACTTTGTTTAAGGTTTTCTTTTTCATTATATCATCTTAAGCTGTTAGTTTATAAATGGTGTATCAAAAAATAAATGTTTGAAATATCAAAGGACATATATTTTCAAGAGTATGGTACCACTTGAAGTTAAGGAAAAAAGAAACCACCAAATCCATTTCCAAACAGTTGTGTTTTGTATATTCTCTTATACAAGATGGCCCACCTCTTATATCCAGCAGGCGCCCCACTCTGAATTGGAGGAGGCCAATCCCCTACCACTCATATTGTGACATGAAGGATGAGTCAATAAAGCTTTAGACAAGAAGTTCACATGCTCATTCTTCATGTCACAATATGGGTGGAAGGGGATTGACCTCCTCCAGTTCAAAGTGAGGCCCTTGCTGGATATAGGAGGCGGGCTACTTTTCCATGGGCCACCCTATATAATAGGTCTTAACATTTACAAATGTACCTTAACTCTATAGGCTGTTCCACTCTTAAAGATGCAGTACAGATCTTATGGAGGGAACAGTAGTCAGATCTTACCTGCTTGAGACAGATAGAACATTTATATATTCCAAACTTATTCTGAGAGTTGGTGGAGGAGGCAGAGGACAAGGCCCAATGGTGGTTTAAGTTCAATGACAAAATGAATGGACCTGACGTAATATAGTGACATAGTAATAATATAATAATAATAATTATAATTATAAACAACATTGAACTTAAACAAAGTTTAAACACTTCATGGCAATACATCTGAAGTTTGATTTATACCAATTGTGTATTATAATTATTATTATTATTCATGCACTTTTGAAACTACCACACTAACTTAATTCTTTAAGTGATGCGACACCCAATTCCCTGGCCATCACTTCATCACTGTGAAAAAAACCCACCAATTTCACAATGTCTTATACATTTTTTATCCAATCTGGTAAATGCGCTCTAGATTCTTAGCTCCCTATATAGATGTGCTAATGACTTAGCAAAGGTGTTACACTTTACTACTGTAAATTCAGATTAAAATAAAACAATCTTCAGAATATGAAACGAGTTTTACAAAATCATTTGATTTAACTCTGATAAAACTAATTAAATGACTTTCCCTCCTTTTGTGGACTAATAAGCACCTTCTTTTACTAGTTCGAAGTTGGGTAACCTATGTTTTCCCCCTCTTAGGATTATTTATACCAACAGTTCCTAAAGTGGTGTACGTGAATATATTTGAATAATGGCGGAAAAGGCTACATTTTCCAGCAATGTAGGACAAAAGATCAGTCAAAAGTTTTGAAATTAGCTCAACGATATTGCTAGAGGCGGTTCAGGTTTTCTTTTATATTTGACCTTGAGAAAATGATATCAATTCAAACATAATATAGCTATCTTTAATAAATAAATCAAATGTGTTAGTTTTTATTGTAACTTTTGCTTTTTTAATGTAATATATATATAAAACCTTATTATTACATTTTTTAATCGCATTATTAGACCATTTATTTTCATTTGTAACAAATGAGAAATAATTACTGGTGTAGTAATTTAACAATTTGCTAAAACTAAGGGCACAATTTATGTAAATGGGCTACTAAAGGGTGCACAAGCAAAAAAAGGTTGGGAACCATTGACTTATAGCATTCATGTTTGAATTTCATTCAGGTACTTCAAGTTAAGATTGGATCAAGGATTTGGCGAATTCTCTAAACAAATTTGAATTGTTAATAACTCAGGTGTGTTAAGTGCTTAAAATAAGAATTTTAGAATGATTGAATTCAATAATTATATAATAACATGGAATAAGCAATTTTATTACACTAATTTAGTAGGAGTTATGTACTATTAACCAGTAAAGTGCCTAATAGAGTTTGTACATTTCTAAACTTTGTTGGCTTTTAGTTAAAATAAGAACAATTCTAATTAATTTTATTTTAATAGTATGCCGGCTGCAAATATTGTTAATTGTTGCCTCCTCTTAACAACTCTAAGCTTGTTATCTTGATATGCTACAAAAGTCTAGATTTGCTTCTTTTTTCCAAATTGTTTGTATTAGTTTGTGGCATTTTAATCGGATGTGCAATAGGTGAGTTTTCGCGATTGACTTGATTACATCTTGGTATAGAGGGTTTACGACCAAGTGGTTTTGACCAAGGTGGAGTACAAAAATGATTTTTAGATGTATTCTTAAACAAAAATAGTGGTTGGGGTGGAGTAGATCTAACAGCTGGTGGGTGAATTTATGTAATCCTACTACATGTACTGCAAATCGATGGAAAATGAGCTATTTGATTTTATTCTTAGTGAGATTTGTGCTTATTTTGACTAGTCCTAATATTTGCACAACATGTCAATCAAAACATATCTTCCCAAAAATAACCTTAAAAAAAACCATGAAGTATGTATGTAATATCGGGGTGGCTACAAAACATATTATAGAAAATTCCCCGACTTTTCTAGGTTTTCTAGGCAACATTTTTCAATTTTCCCTGACTACTTTTCTCAAATTTTAATGATGGATGAGGACTTTTGTTTTATTTATTATTGATCACATTTAAAAAAAAAGTTTGTATCTTCTAAACACAAACAGTTGTATCAGTTATTTAAAAAGTTAAAATGTTATTTTATTTAGGTAGGCATATTATTAACTTTTATTTTAGTGTTTATTGCAAAATTAATGGGATATTTTAGACATATTTTTTAATTCCCTGACTTTTCCAGGTTTTCCTTGTTTTCCCTGTCTGTATAGCCACCATGCATATTAAATAGGCCTATATCATATAGTACTCTCTTTCTTTTATCCATAGCTAAACTGTTTTTAAGTACTTACTTATTGTCATGTATTTATAGCTAGTAATTGCTGTCCATTTTAATTTACAAAAACTTAAAATCCATTGACTACAAAGCTATATGCGTTTAAATATAACAAAAGAAGGAATGCTGTTTTGAAATTGGTGCACAAATTCTCAACTCATTGGTCGTAACCATACTGTTTAGTCTGGTCAAAAAACAAGCATTACCAAATCGAGCTCCAGACATAAATATTTTGTTAACATCGATACCAGGTCAACCGTGAAAACGTTATGGTCATAAACATCTATACCAGGTCAACCGCAAAAATATGCCTAATGGGTTACTTATCTCAACTACTCAACCTGCAGTGGTTTCAATTTGTTGTCTCCTTTTTAAGACTGAACAAAGTCCAAAAGAATACTTTTGAATATCTCATATTGCTCTCATCTATTAAAGTTAAAATGTATTCTTTTAACAGATTTATTTAATAGTTTGTAGTTTGGTTGTAATTTTAAATTGTATATTGAGAAGTTAAAGGAATAATTTGAGTTAACATTTTAAGATAAGATGTTTGTGTCTATAATTGATAGGCAGCCATTAAAATAGGTAGCAAATTGGGTATAAAATAAATGGTCATACAATGTTATATATGAAACTATAACCAAGCTACAGTTGTAAACTTAATAGAGTGTTTAGCAAACTATTCACTGTAATATTAAATCAAGCTATTTCAATTTATAAGTTACAGTTAAAAGCTTAAATCCCTAAGTGATTTACTACACAAGTTAAAGTACACCAATTTACTCACAATATTATTTTGGCACAGCCAATTTCAATAACACCTTCCCTTACACTATGCGAATAATTTACAGTTCAGAAAAAAGTAACAAACATTTTATAGAGTCACTGCATTATTTTAATTACATTTAGTTTGACTTTAGCCTTAATGAACTGAATGTCTTAAATGTAACATACAAGTCTTACAACCTTGGGCTAGCTGCAAGAAATATTTTAATCAAAAAAATGATTAAATGTCACAACACACATGCTCTAACCACTATGGTCACATACTTCAAAAGTCCTTCATTAAATGTATTAATGGCAATTTGTGATTGTGTTAAAGATTAAAGCCTGCTTCAAGTAAAGCATATAATAAAGTTAGTAAACTATGCCCTTATAGCAAGCTATAGTTTCATTAATTAAGCTTAAATTTCCTCATTGAATTTTAAACTACACAAATGGTAATAATATAACTAAACACAGTCTATTATGATTTTCTTGCAAAATACAAATTAATATTAGGCTTACTAATGCACTACCAGTATGGCATAATTAATACCACCAATTTATTTTTTTCTTAACTTTAAAAACAATAAGTGGAGATATTGTTCCAAAGTAGGCTACCATTTATGGTTTCTTACACACACACACACATATATATATATATATATATATATATATATATAATTTTTTTTTAAAAGATGAGAGGTAATTTGGAGGACATCTTTGACTGGTTGTTCTAGGATGAATTGGTGGGATGTATCTTGGCGCGACCTCTTTTTCTTCGGTCAGCCATAGCCAATCCCAAAACTTTTCCTTCTTCAGCTCCACTAGATACACTGCTTCCAAAGGCATCACCAATCACAGAATGTGATACAAGCTTGGGGTCTGTACAGTTCAATTGTTTGAACATATGTAGAGCTTTCTTGAAAGGCTGAAACAAAATTATAAACATAGAATTACTTTGTTGATAAGACTATAGTAGGATATATCATTTTATGTAAACATCAAAATTGATTCCATGCCTACTGTTGATAGAGTGTAAAATAATTTTTGTATTCTCTTATTAAAGTGATACTGTTAAGACCTTGATAAAGTAGAAGATTGATTTACAGTATAAGAAATATATCATTTGGAATCTCAAATTTTAGCTAGGCTCAAGCTCAATACATCTCTTAACTTATTTTCATTTGATATAGGTATCTCTATAAGGAAAACCTCTTTTCGCTTTGAGTGAATTGTATGATGTTTGGAATACAATTATTTCATAAAATAAAAGAGGTTTTACTTATAGAAATGTGTTATATTCACATCCAATGTTCATTTTCAGTGTTAATCCTTTATGTTATTCCTTTTAAATGTTCCTATCTAAGTGTCTTATCATTCTTTACAAATTTATTTCTCTCCATTTTTTTTTCCTCTTTTAGGAAGTCGCATTGCAGCTTTTACTATACATCTTAATGAGTTTTGATAGAATGAAACCTAGGTCGAGGGATTGGGCAGCCATGGAAAGTTTGAACTGTGCTCTTCTTTTCTTTGTAAAGGCCATATTGTGTTTTTTCCCTTTATTTGTTTCTATCCACCTTTCCTGTACCTTCTTCCAAATATAGTACAATTATTCTTATTTGAGATATTTATCAGTGGTTCTTGTTTTAATTATGGTATATATGTATTTTTTCTGTGATAAAATTGGAAACTCAAATTAATATAGGCTAAAGCATCTGTTCAATTGGCCTTAACCCTTCTAGTGCCACAAGCCGATCTGATCGGATCCGTCTACTACTGTTAAAGTGCCAGAGCCAATGAGGTTGGCTCTCCAGATTTGAGCTAGTTCTCGCTTTATCTGATAGATAATGCAGTAGTGTAATATACCACTGGAACAAGAACATTTTCCTCATTTATTTTATATAAGGTTGGAAACAAAAATCAAGTGTAAATATTTTTTATTGGAACTGGGAGTTTAGTACATTTACAATGGTTGGGTCACATACTCAATGGGCTAAGTGCAACGCCAGTTTACATATGAGCTGTATGGAAAAACCATTGTAGCTCACATTTATACTGATTTAAACAGTTTTCAAATGTACGGGTTAAATTGTTCTGAGTTTAGAAAAATATACTATTTAGATTTCCATGTTATGTCGTGTGAATGAAAATATTTGTTTACCAATGTAAGTAGATAGGTGTAATGACCTTATAAATTTATATAATATTTTTTTAAATATGAAATTATTCATTATAAAAGGATTTTTGGAAAACGCTGTAATTATATGTAGGCCTAAATATATATTCATGAGGTAAGCAATATAATAAATCTTGCTGTAAGGTAAGCAATAACAGCCCAAAAATAGCTAATGTAGGATATTGAATAAAAATTCTTGTAATTACTATTTATAATCATATATATATTCAAAACTTTATTTTCTTGTATAAAACTAAATGCACTGCAACAAAATAATATTGAAATGTATATATCATATTTTTTAAATATGTTAATTAGTATCAGTTTTGAAAAAAATTAAAACTCAAGTTTAAAATTTAGAAATTAAATAATTCTAGTTAAGTTGTATTAATTTATTATTATTAAATAACAGTAAATACGGATTAAAATGATAGAAAAATCAAAACAATTGCTTCATAAATAAAGGTTTGGCAAAATTTCTTGCAAAATCTTTTAAAAAAAAGATGAAATAGCTGTGGCATTCTTCACACACAAAACCTAACAGGCTCCAGGCATTCTTCGTTCGCGAATTCTGCAATAGGCGTGGCACTAAAGGGGTTGATGAACATATCCCAAGGGGCGTTGCACAAAATATATTTTGGGTGTGAGGGAGGGAGGGGGTGCAGTGAACCAGTGTTTTTTCCCAACTCTAAGCATTTTGAAATTAGAGAAATTCCCAAGTATCAAAGGAGAGTACGAGAAGGGCAATGTTGAGAACGCGGAAAGGGGCAGGAGGCTCCAAGAATTTCTTTAAAATTTGGGGTGATAATCAAGCCTTGAACCTAGATTTTAGGCAACTGTATTTTTAAAATTTATTTATGTATTTATTCATACTGGATTTTTAAAACTAAAAGGATTTTTCAGTGCATAAGGAAATAACTTGAATTATTATTATTTAATTGTGGGGAATGCCAGGCCTCCACCGTGGTTTCGGATTCCACGTTAAACTGTAGGTCCTTCATTTCATCTCACAATCACCCTACCATTACACATTAGCGTAAGTGTGTATAACCCAAACGGGTAGTAAGACGCGGTGCTAATAATAATAATAATATTATTTATTTCAGTTAACCTGCATCTTAGCTAAATATCCAATTGAGCTTAAATATATTTATTTAGATTTGCAGATATCGTTCATATCATGTATTTTAGATTAAAAGATTTAACTAGCTTTATTAACGCGGTTTCCAACATTTTGTAGTTTATGACCATAACTTTTCTCTCTGCAACCATGGCGACCCTTTGATAATTTAAAAGCGTTTAAATCCTGGTGTTTAAGGTGTTTTTTTTCACTGTGTATTACTACCATCCCGGACAATCTACAGTTAACTAGAGCAGTGGGATAGGTAAAATCTAAGAGGAAATGTACCCTTATTTGCTTGAAGGAATATTAAGATAAACTACCCCTGGCCAGAATGAAAATCCTTACTTCACCTTCACTAAGAAACCAAATCAAAAGAGTGTGGCATTAAATCCACATGTCCACTAATACTTGTTTTAATTATTAAATTGCTTATAATAATAATAATTATTATTTGCGACTAATATCTAGTAAAAGATAATCAACAAGCCTTGGGTTGGGGGATGATTTTATATTATGCTGGTGACCTGGTGGTCTAGGGGTAAGGTGTCAGACTTATGTGTTGGGGGTCTGAGGTTCAATCCTCTGTCTCGGCACAGATTTATCTGATTGCCAAACCTTTCCTTCACCTCTGACAAGATGTGTATTAATCACAACTTTTGAATGTGGGGAATGCCAGGCCTCCACCGTGGTTCGGATTCCACGTTAAACTCTATGTCCTCCATTTCATCTCGCAATCACTCTACCATTCATTATACATTAGCGTAAGTGCGTACAACCCAAACGGGTATTAAGATGCGGTGCTAATAGTAATATATTATGCTAGCAGCATTACAAGGCTGCCACAGTAAACAAGTAAGCAAGAAGATATCAGAATGGAATAGCCAAAAGGAAGCTAACCAGTAACTAGTTCGTGTTTAGCACTTTAACAACTTACATTTCTATTAGAATTACATATTTTCCTATAATCATTAAAATCCTTGAAAAAGTAAATATAAAGCTAAAACTTCTATATTGTGACCACACCCAAAACATACTGCGACCCCCAGGTTGGAAACTGCTGCTTTATTATAACACACTTGGAAGCAATATTTAACTAGTTAGCTCCCTGAGATGTAGAACTCGCTCATCACTTTAACAAACAATTAGCAATTTGGCCATGTTCATTTAAAAACATTTTCAACTGTAAAATAAAGCAATAAAAAATGGATTTTATTGATATTTCTACAGTATTTTGGTACTTGTCTACCAATGTCCTGCTTCATAACCTCATGGAAGTTGTCATAAAATGTTAATACTAGTACGTTAATAAACTATTCAAAACATTGTAATTTAGCACGTGAATGGGAAGGGGCTTCCCCTGAAATTTTATTAAATAACTTATGGCACATTCGAAATCAGCACTCTAAACAACATGGTTAAATATGAAATTTCATTCAAATAAAACACTAAATAACGAATTTAAAAATGTAGGGTCAGTCGGGGTAAATGTGAACATGGGGTAATTGCGAACACGTTTCATAACTCCCGCGAAATTACTGTTTAGGGAAATTTGACACTGGTACATGTTTCTAGACGTTAGTGTGGCCACACTGCTTGCTTATCATGAAAATATTTTGTTGTTTACTTGCAAAGAGTGATCAGTGAAATGACAGAGTAACAAAAACTTGAAAACCAATTTGGAAGGATTTTGAAATCTGTATCTGTATCACTCATTTTTTTTTCTAATCAACATGATGTAAACTAATAGTATTCCAGGATATTTCAGCAGATCTACTCTCATATGCCTTTTTTTTTTTTTTTTTGTTTGTTCACATTAAAATTTTGCCTTATTTCACCCATATAATCTAGTTTTTTTTGTTACTTACAGATACAATATGCCTAGAAATTATATCAAGAAGAAACCCCCTCCACCCTATAGCGTGGAAACTTTGCAAACCGCAGTGGCAGATGTCGAAAATTCTAATAAGACCCTCCGCGAAGCAGCTGCCTTTTATGGAATTCCTGCCACCACCATTTACTACAGGGTTGAGGGAAGAAAATCATCACAAGGTACAATTTTAATATTATTCTCTTATTCATTTACCTGTCTACTAATTCTATAATCTTAAAACCACAAAAAGAGGACAAGGACAAATAAAATACTTGAAAATTACTCTTTCTTTTTAACCGAAACGTGATATCTTTGACCCCTCTTTGTTGCAGATAAAATTGGATCTGGTAGATTGACCATTTTAGATGGAGCTACAGAATCATTACTTGTTGAATGTCTGATCGCACGCAGCAAACTTGGCTACCCTTGTGACAAAGAAGAATTGCTGGATTTAATTCAAGAATTTGTTGTTAATAATACCATCAAAACTCCTTTTGTAAACAATCGACATGGTCATGATTGATACAGTGGCTTCATGAAACAACATCCGCTAAAGAAGGCAGAAATGCTGCAGAGGGTGCGGATTGATGCTCGCGATATGGAAGTAGTATATGATTTTTTCGACATGCAAAGAACAGTTTACGATGAACATGAAATAAAGGATAGAGGGGATTTTATTTTCAACTTTGATGAGTCGGGCTTCCCAAGTGATCCTGCGAGCCTTGGGTGAGATGGGGAAACCAATGATGTAGAGTTTCAGGGGGCTCTGGTAAAGAGAACACAACTGTTTTGGCTTGTGTGAGCGCTGCTGGAGTTGCGTTGCCTACTCTTATTGTTTTTAAAGGAGCAGCAGTTCAGGCTCGACATATTTCTGAATCAGCGTATCCTGGCACAACGTATTCAGCCACTAGCAATGGCTGGATGGAGGAAGCTGCATCTTTTAACTGGATAGAGTCTTTGTTTATTCCGAAAGTTCAGAGATTAGTACTGAAAAAGAAGATTAGTACTGAAAAAGAATTACCAGAGCAAAAAGCGATACTGTTATTCGATGGCCATGCTAGTCACTATAGCCTACGGATTGTTCAAGCTGCAGTTGCTAGTAATATAACTTTACTGAAATTTCCCAGCCATTTGACCGATAGATTTCAACCCCTAGACAAATGTGTCTTTGGCCCTATTAAAACTTTATGGGAAAAAAACTGGTTGAGTTTGGAAAGAAAACAGGTTGGTGTTGGATGTGGACGTTTAAACAAAAGATAAATTTTCTGAATTTTTGAGAAAAGTTTGGAAAGAAGGGATAAAGCCAGCCAACATTCAAAATGGTTTTAAAACAACCTGTATTTTCCCTTTTGAACCCCTTAAATTTGATCGAGAACTGTTTCATCCATCTAAATTAGAGGCCTACAAAGCAAAGAAAACAAAAGAAGAAAATAAAAGAAGAGGTCCAGAAAAAATAAAGTTTGTAGGTCTAGAACAGTGGTTCCCAACCTTTTGTGGCCCATCTCCCCTTTCTGGAGTTGACTAACACCTATTGCCACCTTTTCATTTTCATTGTATGCCTAATTTTAATTTGAAGTAAGGTGTAAATAATAAAGCAGTTTTATTATTATAAACAAATTTTACTACCGTATATAAAAACAACGAAAGCAGTTTTAATCCGGTCACTCTTGAATAAAATAGAAAAAAAATGTACATTTTTTACAGATTTTTTTTAAATAACAAAGAAGTGAAATAATTAACTAAGATCATTGATGTACATTTAAAAAACAGGAGTACATGTTTTCATTTTTAAATTGGAATCTGGAAAAATTAAGAAAGTTGACAGTTAAAATTTGAAAAAATAAATGAAAGTTTGAAAATTTGTTATTGTTTTATTTTACCTTTTCAATGGCTGCCTTGTGCTTGGTGGATTTCAGTTAAAGCTTGAATATCCGGCTTTATAATCGTCAAGTTCAGGCGCAAGTCTCCTTTGAGGCAAATGTCCAACTTATTTCTTTGTTTTGTGAGGAGCTGGACAACAGAACTAAATCCTTTTTCAACTAAATATGTTGACGGGAACGAGATGAGAAGTGGTTCAGTTTTTTCCCCACAGTTGTGGATAAGTGTCCATAATCTTCACCCAGCCTAACTCGTAACCGCTCTGCTTGAAAATTATTTCGCCTCACAGTCATACTTCAGATCTAGAAACTCTGTCTGCAAAGAGTTATCAAGCTTATCCACAGCTTCAAACGAGAATGGATCTAGAATCCAATCAGGAATTTGTTTAACTTGGTCAAATCTTCAAATCTTAATTCCATGTCAGTTTTTAACTGGTCAAGGTGATCAGTAAAAATTAGGATTTTGTCTTCTGGGAGTTCAGGAGTCCCGTTAGCTTACAATGAACACTTTTTAAGGGTCGGAAACTGAATCAGCTCTTTACGGCCAATATTTACCTTGTGAATATCAAACTTGGCGATGAATGATGAAATAATTCCTTTGGCCTTGATAAGGTTCATCTTGTTTCCTTGAAGCCTTATAGTGCTTCGTTCATTTTTTCAAAAATATCTGTAAGGTACGCAAGTTCCAACTTGCGTTGCTTCAAATTCTCACTTAAAACAGGATCAGACGTGTCGAGAAACTCAGTAACCGTGTCAAATAATTTGAAGAAACGGCGCAAACAGTTTCCTTTGGAAAGCCACCTCACGGCCGTATGTAGAAGCAAGCGTTCGAATTCCTCATCATTTTCATCGCAAAGTTGTCGGAACAGATGGTCATTGAGGAATTAGCTTTAATCTTGTTGACACCAGTAATGACCAGTTTTAGGGTTTCATGCAGGACATCACTCAATTTTTTTCGCAGCTAAGTGATGACGATGAATGACACCCTGAATAGTGATTACCTCTGGCACTTCTTTCTTAAGGTGGGCTAGAAACCCAGCATGACGACCTGACATGGCAGGAGCACCGTTTGTTGCGCAAGCGCTCACGTTTGTTAGGGGAATCTCTTTTTCCTTAAAATAATCTTGTACCACTTTAAAAATCGACGATCCCTTCGTATCAGTGATCAAAGTTCTAGCTAACAGCATTTCCTTGGTAATTTCCTTTTGTTCATTGATAAACCTCACATGAGCTAATAAAATTGCTTTGTTATCAATCACAGTTGATTCATCAATATGCAATTCAAATTTACTTTTTTTCAACAAAATTGGTGAGTTTGGATTCAACGTCTGTGGCCATTTCGTCAATTCGCCTTGGAAACAGTATTATTGCTCAAAGGAACCAATTGACTTATCTTATTACTAGGGCCCTCGCCTAGCATGATTTCAACAATTTTTTTGGTAGCCGGCAAAACAAGAGTTTCGCCAATTGTGTGAGGTTTACCACATTTAGCGATCAATAAAGACACCTCGTAAGAAGCAAGAAGACCTTTGTCAAGATCGGTTGCTCGTTTTTTTAAATAATTCATTCACATTTAGGCCGTTTAAAACAGCTTTAGCTTTGAGGTGTTGAAAAATAACTAAGTTCTTTACTCACTTTATCAATGTGTACTCTTTATAAATGATCTTTCATTCGCGAAGACTTCATGGCTTCATTTACTAGTACATGTTTTATCGCTCAAAAGACAATGTGGAAACTGCACATTTTGCGGTGACGTGATAAAACAGAATTTTAAATACTCAGCAGAGTATTGACGACACTTCTTCTTTTTTGAATCCATTGTGCATGAACTTCTACACTTCAAAACAAACGCACAAAAACAGAAAAGACACGCCACAAAAACTGATGGTGAGGCACACAAAGGCTAGTGAAGACTGAAGATGAATGTAGGTCATGGCAAGTGTGTTGTGTTGGCAGGAGGGGGAGGGGGTTGAGTCACCAGTCGTCTGCGCTGAACAACAGGTGGGGGACTGTGAAGAGGGGTGAGTGCAGTGAACTCGCCGGCTGAGAATAGCCAGTGACTCGTGCTCCCCGGCAACTTCTACTGTACAGTACTATTTTAATTTTTCCCTTTTGAATACTCATCGCCCCCAAATCGCCCCCCACTTATTTATTGCCCCCTGATAACCCAAATCGCCCACTTGGGGGCAATCGCCCCAGGTTGGGAAACCACTGGTCTAGAAGAACCAACTGCCTGGGCTTCTAAGCATCCATCGTCTTTTAAAAGATTGTTTGAAAGAATCTACCTCCGCTCAAGCTGACACTGAAGAAATTCAGCAGTTGCTTTAGACCTATCACTCCGAATTAATGGTGAAACACCTGAAAAACCAGGCATCCTTGATTGATATTTTTGCGAGTAAAATAAAAAAAATTCCTCAAACGTAAATAACTAGACGAACTTCGCCTTAAAACTTCAGCCCAAAATATACGCCTAAAAAGACAGAATATGCAGAGTTTTAACTACCGAAGAAGTCAAAGAGAGATTAAAATATGCTGAAGCTTCTAAAATTAAAAAAAATGAGAAAGAAGATAAAAATAGGAAGAGACAAAGAAAAACAAATAACAAAAAAGAAAAAATACAACCGAGTCTGAAACAGAAGATGAGGATGACCCAGAACCAGTCTTAAATTCTGGTTCGAAAGATAATAATTCGGATCAAAAGGTTATGATGACACATTTGATAGAATTTATGTATGATATGTACTAAAAATGCTGCAAACTCTGTAGGAGAAAATGCAAAACATATAAAACATTGTTTTAAATATTATTCAAGTAAAAATATATATATATATATAATAATTCATATTTCTTTGGGAAAGAGGTAAAGATGATACTTAGTCTAAATTGGTAAATAATTTGATTTTTTTTTTCAACCTTATTGAAAACTTGATAAATTTAATAGACTTTTAAGCATAACATTGAACTGCCAACACTTAACAAGGATAAAGATTACGTAGAAGACTTGAGAGTTTAATTAAAGAGTCCTTGTTTTATTATTTTTATCTTCATTATTGGCAGTCGTCTGTATGGACACATGTTATGTAAGTTTTAAACTAAACAATTGCTGATTGTCAATAAAATGTTATTATTTTAATCCCTAAATAAGTTTGGCTGGAGAATCAAAGACTGGAAGGAGATGGCAACATTGTTGTGACTTTAGATTGCTACCCAAAGAGAAAGTATTTTATCCATAATTTTTGAGATGGAGATTCTAGGATAGGAGAGAGAGGGTGTAGACGTTAAAACGCAAACATAACAGTTTTATAATATTTATTCACACAACACTTAAACAAACAAACAAAAAAAATAATGTCTGCAAATATAGTTTGATATAATAATAAATTTAAGTTTTAACAAAAAAAATCAGAAGTAATTACACTTATGAGGATCTTGAAATTATTTTAAATTAATATGTTGTTACATTTTAAATATGAAACTATATTTGCTGACATAATATATAACATTTACACCAAACAAATTAGTCACTTAAACAGCAACAAGAAATTTAATGTTCGCAAAAATATTTTGATATAATAATATATTTAACTTTTATAAAAAATATTTTAAGTAATACAATTATGAAAATCTTGAAATTATTTTAAATGAATATGCTGTTACATTTTAAATATGAAGTAGATAATGTAAAAGAGTTCCGGCGATACCAAGGAAGACAATTGGGGATCAATAGTTAGGCCCATTTTATAAAAATAATCGAATTAAAAATTAGTCACCAGCTATAGGTCTCACACGACTTCTTTGGTGCTGACTGGACAGCTCTGAAAAGTTACTAGACCAAATTATGTATCCCTACGCTGAACCATATGATCTGCAAAAACATGTGTTTATCAGCTGTCACTTCTGACAGTCAAATTTTAGGTCTATACAAGAAACATATATGACTGTTTTGTTTATTTTCTATATATTGTTGACCTTGATATGTAGATGGCCTAGTATTAATTATTAATTTTTTCAAGAATATATATTTTTAAATAGCATTTAATCCCATATCAGTTTTTATTGTTATAAATCAATAAGTTTTATTTTAAAAATATACCAATTTTCTTATAGAAAATTATAAAAAAAATCCATTTTTTTTGTTAATATTAGTATTATTAACAACATTATAAATGTGAAAAATCTGAATATCTATTACTACACATAGAAAAAAAACAACAGTCAACATTTTTAAAAGTATTACAACATGTTGGTGACCTGGTGGTCTAGGGGTAAGGTGTCAGACTTCTGTACTGGGGTCTGGGGATCATTTCCTCGGTTGCGGCACAAATTTATTTGATTGCCAAACCCTTTCTTGACCTCTGACAAGATGTGTATTAATCAAAACTTGTGAATTGGTGGAATGCCAGGCCTCCACCGTGGTTCGGATCCATGTTAAACTGTAGGTCCTACATTTCATCTCACAATCACCCTACCATCACACATTAGCATAAGTGCGTAGAGCCTGAAAGGTTAATAAGACGCTGTGCTAATAATAATAATAATGATAATAGATATCAGTAAACATTCTAAAGTAGTTTAAAGTAAGGAGTGGTAATAAAGTTAAAACTTGGTATATGGATTAATTGACTTTTAATATTCAAAAGATTGATTTTATTTTGCTTTTAATGAGCTACAAAATGTCATATATAAAATTTTTCAATAAATTTATATAACGTCAATAGAAATAAAAAATATGGGTTTACGACAAGTCTAAAATTCACATAAAACATATTAAAATTTAGTAACAAAACTTTGATACAACAAATTAGTGAAAAAAAAAAACAAGCTTAAAGATTTACAGTGTTGTAATTATGCTATAAAAGTGAATTTGTGGGTTAGCATCTCCCAAAGAAGTGGTTTAATAAAGTTAAGAAAATGTTCTTGTTACAACGTTTTTGAAGAATTTAATAATTATTATGTTATTTATAAAATCTAATCCTTATCTTGGTTCAGTCAAGTGTTTCCCAATGGGGTTTCGCAATAACATCTTCTACATCATCATATTCGTCATTGTCATCATCCTCTTCATTGTCTTCAGCCAGGTTAATGATAGGTGGGTGGGTCTGTCTCACTTGCATCCATTTTCATCTCCCTGTCCCAATCTTCCTTGATAAGTCTCTCGCAATGGGTCGACATTCTTACTCCAACTGAAACATTAGAATGTACAGCCATAGTAAAGATTCTATACACAACCCACTCATACCTTTTTTTTGCATAGATAATCTTAGATATGTACAAGTCTGTAATAAGCATCATATATGTTTCAAAATGAGGTGGCCCAATGGCTAGATAATTTTAAGCATCATATATGTAATTATAGTGAGCTAGGTAGAATATATAAAATTGCATTCTTTTATAAAATTATACCTCTCAGGGGTAACTTGAGCAAGGGCTTCTCCCAGATTTTTCTAACGGTTTAAGTAATTTTGTAGTGTACCCCTTGAATAAGGATTGGATTAGAAAGTAGCCTGTCAACAAGGGAGGGAGTGCCAAAAATTGTACAAATAAGGGATTTTTTTTAGATAAAACATTGATCAATGAATAGTTTAACATTGTAATTCCACTAAAAAAAAAACAAGAAATCATTTTGGTGGCCTATATTGATAAGGTGACACAAAGTATTGTTTTATTTAAAACTTTTATCTTTTGGTAACATCACTATTTCAAAATATATTAAGTTATAATTATTCATCCAAGTTGATGGCGAATCAAATAACAGCCTATTAAATAGATATTTATCAGGTTTGGAAAATTGCAAATAACTATGACATTCTATCTAATCAAGATGCCTTAAAAAGAGCGAGACGAGCAAAAAAACCACCCTCTTTTTAATAATTGATTGCGCCTAACATTTTTTAATAATCTAAATAAATCTGAGAGAGTAGGAACATTCTGTTTATGGAGAAAAAAATATTTATAAGTGATAGTTTGTCTACAATATCCTTATAATTTTCACCCACACAGAAAGCATGAACGAACTTTCAACCAAGGGATGAGAGGAACTACAAGCCTTAAAACAAGTGACTCCATAGATATGTAGCTTGTAATTATGTAAATAAAACTTTTTTTTAATCCTCACCATCTCACAGTGTTAACAGTGAGTTTCAAGTAGCTTGCTGTTTTTTTCTGCCACGTTGAATGAATCGAAGTCGTCCATCATCTCTTGTCTAATTACAGCTGCAACGTTGATGATGTCCTCTTGTTTCTGATGTGTGCATGTCTCTCTCTTCTTCCTGGAACAGCTTGGCCCCTCCTCCATAGGTGTTTCCCTGGGTTTGGACAGACTCATGCTGGGGGAAAAAAAAAGACAGATTAATAACTTAGTCTAAGTTTTACACAACCTCAGGCTTGTACTCGCCTTACAATATGCTATATTATATGGTTTTAATATGTAGGCATATTTATAATGACTTTAATAATTTAATAAACAAAAATAAATATCCTAGAAAATATGTTTAGGCCTATAAAATAAATGACAATGACAAAATCAAAGCTATCCTAATTAAAAAAAATCTATTTCAGATTCACTCCTCTTAAACAGTTGTAACAAAGTCTCTAATAAAAATACAATAACTTATAACTTGAAGTCTTACCTGGTATTTATTAATCAACACTGGAGAAAGACTCGCAAGTATTTTTTATTTCATTTCACAGATTTTTTTGGAATATAAAAATTTTAAAACTCGATGTTTAGCCTAGAGGGCACACAACACAATCTTGGAGTTAATAGATTTATTTTATAGTCTTGATAGACTTAAAATTTTCGAATATTTACTGAGATAACACTCACTATTTTATTTTATCACACGCTTTAATGTTATATTAGATAAATAATTATTCAAAGATCATCAAAAAACAGTTTATTTTCCGAGGATAACACGTTCACACACCGAAATATATTCCAAAAGAAGCACAGATTACTAACTAGTCGAATTAAATTCCAAAAAGACACTGTACTATTCAAATTTGTAATAAAATTATTAACGGGTAGCATAGACACGCCTAAATACAAATCAATTGTACTAAACTATAAAATATTATATATTTTGTTCTTCAACTTTTTGATTCACGCATGCGGTTTTATTAAATTTATTTTACACGAGAATTAAATGTTATACTGTATTTAAAAATGTTAGTTTTTGTGTTATGAGAATAACCGTTTTGTTAGTTGCTTAATATGAAGTTTTCTTTTGCTATTTAATTCAAATTAATTATTAAAAAGCAAGAGAACGTTAAAAGAGGCTTTATTGCTGAAAACAAAAATGGCCACTGGGTAAAATATGCAGGTTGATGACGTAGAAAAAAGAGAACCGTTAAGAGTTATGAGGCACTAGTGTTAATTCACATGTTTACAAAATTTAACCTTTATATTATTTAACAAACCTTTTGAATGTTTTTTCCTCTTTTTTATCACAAACCATTTATTTATGTTAAAGATATGCGAGGGCACCTATAAAAATATTAATAACCGAATATAATACCTTTAAAATGTAAAATTTCCACGTTCTATTTAACCTGTTATTACCACAAGATTAAAAGAAAAACTAAAATGAAATTACTAGACTTTCTTTTCTTAAATTTGATTTTTGGAAAGTAAAATTATACAGTAATCTTTGGGGAAGTATTGTTAATAGTGATTGATAATATTTTTAGTAAAATAATAGTAGTATTAGTAAATAATTATTATTTCCAAATATGGTGACAAAAGTTAATTTTAGACAATGTTGGCGTTATTGATACCATCTGCTAGTTTCTGCTAGCTGTCATCGAAAACCTAGAAGTGGTAAGTCGACCGTATCTAGCTATACGTTTTTGTTTCCCCAAAAAACAAATATAGTATTAATTGTCAAATCAAACAGTTCCCCCCTTTTAATAAAGGGGTTTTGTCTACAGCTAAGTTTATATTATTAATATATTTGTAATAAATAGAAAAGGCAGAATAAAATAATTTCATGGTGCACTGTTTACTTATTATATATCAATGGCGGTTTAAATCATAAGTAATACAATTATGAATACTTTGAAATTATTTTAAATTAATATTCTGTTACATTTTAAATATGAAACTATATACGTTGACATAATATTTAACATCTACACTAAACAAATTAGCCACTTAAAAAACAAAAAAGAAATTTAATGTTCGCAAAAATATTTTGATATAATAATATATTTAACTCTTTACAAAAAAAATCATAAGTAATACAATTATGAAGATCTTGAAATTATTTAAATTAATATTTTGTTACATTTTAAATATGAAACTATATATTTCCTTTACCGTCCAACTATGCCAAATAAGTACTACATATAAATCTATGTAATTGAAAACTTTAACTTTAAGCTTTTAAGCCCAATAATCTAATATTTGTTTGATTATTCGATTTTAAATATTATGTATTTTAAAGTGTTATGAGTTTTGTTGTTACACCTTCATTACATTTTTGGGCGTTTTACATGACAGCTTTATCATTCAACTATTTTCAAAATAAAAATTTGTATAAACTAAGTAATTTAAGGAACAATTACCTCTAAAATATATTTCATATTTTAATTATCTATTAATTGTTTGAATATTTGACCTAACAAATATTATTAACTTTTAAATTAACATTTTGTATAAATTGTACATTTTGACATTAATGAATATATTTGTTACCAATTAAATTATATGAAATTGTTTTAATAATACACCATCATGATTTAATATTATGTATGTATATATTTTCTTTCTTATCATACATGTTTTCAATTTAAGTTTGTTACACCTCATGACAATTGTTCTCAATATATTCACAGTTGATCCCACATTGATGGTGGAGTTATTAAATTTATGTAGGGTATTTCGTCAGCATTTCCAGGGGGATGCATCATACCTCCGTTCAGACGCATGTCTAAGAGAGGGTCTTGTTGACATCATGGTAGCGGGGGGGGGGGGGGGGGGATTGCACCTCTGTTAGAAAGAACCATGCTGTTGGAGGGGATGCTGAAACCCCCATTCGGAAGCCACTCGGGCTTAGCTCCCCTGAGCTTATGATGGTTTTCCGGACACGACTGTTTCCACTGAAACCCTTGTTGCAACAATTTTGCAGCGGTATATGTTGTCTAATGGTACTTCACAATATGACGTGACGATGTAGCCAAAGGGGAACCTCCGTACGATGGGTGATGGCTGAGTCTTTTTAACTATGTATTCCGCCTGTCTGGTAATAAGAGATCTGGCCTTCGCCAGCTCAACTCGTAGATGAACGAATTTCATCAATTTTCTATAGTACACAAATGAAACACATAATAAACGGTATATTAATTGTAGTTATCTCTTGAACAATATCGAAAATATTACCCCTAAACTCAACTTAAGGCCCTTTTCAATATCGATTACAAATGTCCTCCGAGATACCGCAAGAATATAAAAATATGCAACAAAAAATGTTAGGAAGGGTACAACAACATGGACAAGTGACTGTTGCAAATCACAAGACTTGTTAAATACGGTTTTTTTTTTCTCTCCTAGCTGCCCCGCACCACGTTTTTACTACCCGCGGGCTGTACGATAATGTGTTAGGGATGGGAAAGGGTTTTTGAATTTAAAGGCGTGCACTAAACATTTTCCTGTAGGAAACCAAACCCATTGCACCCAAGCGGGTTCGAACCACAATCTCCCCCCGTCCCCGGGGCCAGACGTGATGCTTTAGCCCGTTCGCCCGGTGAAGAAAACCCAAAATTGTGAAAGATTAAGAATCCCTCACTTATGTTCCAGAGTGGTGTTTCAGAGTACAAACCTTTTACTCTTTTGACCCCAAAGAGTAAAAGTAATTTTCACATCTATATGTCGTTATGTGTCGCCTACGTATTCCCCAGGATGCAAACAAACATCTTTTAAATTTCCCAAGCGGTGACGCGTGAATTCCTACCGACCTCTCTTGAAAATTAAAAAAGTGGTTTACTGCCAGGGAAAATATTAAGGTAAAATTTCTCACTCTCCTTCCACCTTTTGTGTCATGTTTTTGGTGCAGAAAAAACCTTAAGTAGGCTTTCCTCGCAACTCTGTTAAGTTATTTGTAAGGTAACCAAAACCCTCAAACTTTTCCCCATCACTCTTCAGGACATAAGGCCATAAGTTTTCTGTTGCAATTGTAAAAACACTCCCAGAATCCCCTTTTAAACCCCAAAACCCACCTTAGTTTATTTAGTTGGTGAGTGTCGGCCCACGGGCTAGGATTTCCTTCGAAATCTTGTGGATGAAATGGGGTTTTAAAGGTTTTCCACTCTCCCCACCATGCAAATGCGTGTTTAAACTTAATAAAAATTTAACCTTTCCAATTCCTAAAAATTAGTATTAAGCGTATAACCCGAAACGGTTAGTAAGCTGCTGTGTTAATAATAAATAAAAAATTAAAAATTTTTGAATCATATAATGTGTTCCAGTTCCCCAGAAAATTTAAAGCCCAAAGTTTCCATTTTAGAAATAAATTTTGTAATATTTATAGGAAGTTAGGGGGTTTGACCCAAACGGTTAGACCAAAATGTTGACTCAAAAATGGTTTTATGAATAGTTTTAAACAAATGTTAGCTATTTAGAACAGTCCCCAAATTAAACCCTGATAAATACACATTTTTTTTTAAATTAAAATAAAACACTTTTTAGGTTATTGTAAAAGAAGAAAAATTAAAATACCTGATGTGGATAATGCTGAAATTTTCTTTTGTCTTGATTAATCAACATTCCGTAAATTATTTTTATTTTCACGTGAAGAAGACAGGGTTACTCAAATCACCTCTCTCTCTCTCTCTCTCTCCCCTCTCTCTCTCTCTATATATATTATATATTTTTATATATAGAGGGGAGAGAGGGATATATATATATATAAAATATATATATATATAGAACCAAACCCCTTTTTTTCCCTAGAGAACCTTTGGGCCCCGCCCTTAAATTTTTAGATCGAAATAGAATCGGGAAAATACTAATTGTTCATCGATGGGATTTTAATATTAATTTTCAGCCACGCTTTTTTGCTTTAATATGGCTCGATACCAGATTAGCTTGTGCCATATAATTTTGTATACTTGCATCGAGGTGCGCATGGTTAAAGGCGTCACTAGACACTCGTGACAAAGTGATCGAGAGCAGAGCCATAATAATGAATAAATATTATAAATATTTAAAACAATGTTTATATTATCTTGCATTTTTCCTACAGAGTTTGCAGCATTTAACACATATCATATTCTGAAAAAATGACACCTGACACCCAAAAAAACGAAAACCCGGGGAACCTTTGGCTTACTAATTTATTACCTTTTGTATGTTAGTCAACGTGTTTTTGGTTTGGTTCCCTCATTAAGGCGTTTAAAGGTTTAAAAATCGTAAATTTTATATTCAAAAAAATTTTTATTTTTAATATATAAATATTTCATGTATACTTTTCGTGCGGGGGTTTATTTTTTTGTAAATCTTTTCTTGCGTCACTTTCTGATTTATTTGGGCATCAAATGTTAATTATTGTTAAAGTAAACCGTTTAATATGGAACCCCAGAGGAAATTAATGTATTTATAACCTCTTTCCAGATGAATGGTGGCACCCTTCCACCGCCCCCTACCAAAATTCGCTACTCTTTTATGGTCTACAAATTTTTTTTTTTGTTTTAAAAGGAAAAGTTTTGTTAAATCACATACAGGGCATAAACGATCCGTGTTGAGCTAGACTACGGAGGACGGTGGAAGGATTGTGGTTCAATTTTTTTGGTGTGGGGGTACCCGTGGGAGGTAGTTTTGAGTCCATACCTGCATTGAAAGGTTTTGTTTGGGGGAAAAAACATTTGTTATATGTAGATTACAAATTTTTTTTTATTTCAAAGAAACCTTTAGAAAATACAAATTTTTGTTCGGCCAACATTTATAAAAAAAATACTACAGTATCGGTAAAATTTTTTAGGTATTTAAAAGGTTTCTTAGATCACTTGTCTTGACGTATGAACATGATATTAGGTAGGGGCTTTTTTTAGTTGATCTTTTAAAAAGGATGTAGTTCATTGGTTTCGATCTTGTTTTTCGTTTCGCGTTTGTCTATCCCTAAAAAAGATAGGCTTCTTCTTCACGGAGATGAGTAGAAAAAATTTGATTAAAACCCCGATTGAATAACGTGAAATTTTGAAACAAATTACCCCCTCCTCATAAACACAATATAAAAATTGTCACAAGAAAAATGTTAGTTCTGGACAGTTATTATGTTATGCCGATAAATAATGAGCGTTGAACATAACGTTCATGTATTGGTAAAAAAAAACTTTGCTTAAATAATATTGTTTTAAAATTTAAAAAAATTAATAAAAATGGACAGCATTTGTCAAAACCCTTTTGAGTTGTCAACACAAAATTGGTATTTCAAATGCACACAAGTTTCCCAAAACTTTTAAAATTTAAAAAAAGGGGGAATAATCAAAAATGTTAAAAACAATAAAATATAATTTTTAAAAAAAAATTCCCATAGTTTTAGGGAAATATTTGCTAAAAAATTTCTACACAAATCGCATTTATTTCACTCTTGCATAGTAGCGTGCCACTCCGTGTTATTTTTTTCGGTAACAGAAAGCGCTGCGTCTCTATTTTGCATTTTGGTATGTATTACCCAGCTCGCAACCCCAAGATTCAGTTTATTAAATTTAATTGTTCGATATTTTTTATTAGTGCTGTGATTTTTTTAAAAAAACATTTTCTTTAAAAATTTTTTATAGTTCTAGTTCTACGTTGCACAAAATTTACTATTAATTTTTTTCTAGGGGGAAAAGTTATATCTAAATAGGTGCCCCTGTGTCTTAGGGGTAAGGTGCAGACTTCTAGGGCGGCGGCCGGGGTTCAATCTCGGTCCGGCAAAGATTTATCGATTCCCAAAACCCTTCCTTCACCTTGACAAGACATCTTGAGAATGGGGGGAAAAATGCCAGGCCTCACGTGGTTCGGATACTTTGGGGTTTTGGTCCTTAAATTTATCTCACAATCACACTACCATTACACATTGCGTAATGCGTATAACCCAAAGGGGTTAGTAAGACGGGGGTGCTTAATAATAAAAATCAAAAATACCTTTTTTAAATATTCGTATAGATACAATAGCTATTTCATTAATTTGTTTGATTTTTTTTTATTTTTTGGGGGTGATGGGTTTTTTGTTCCCCTGGGTCCCTTTTTAATTATTTTATTATTTTTATTATTATTTTATTTTATTTTTATTTATTATTATTATTTTTAAATTTATTATTATTACACCAGTTTACTACCGTTCGGGTTATACACACTTACGCTATTGTGCAATGTAGGGTGATTGGGGGGACCTACATTTTAACATGGGATCCGAACCACCGTGGAGTTTGGGAAAATTCCCACACATTCAAAAGTCTTGTCAAGGTGAAGAGGGTTTGACAATAAGATAAATCGTGCCGGACGAGAATTGAACTCAGACCCTAGCACAGAAGTCATTTAAAAAACCATTTGGGAGGGGCGGTCACAAAAAACCTTCATTTTTGAATCCCGTTTTTAAAGACTGATATTAATAAATAAAAAACTTTCGGTACTAATAATTTTTATCTTTTTTTAACAGGAGAGGAGATAAGTTTTTTTTGTTTCAAAGACCCATTTGAATCGTGTCAACAGTTGGCTTTGCATCCGGGAAAATTTTCTTCGTTCCTTTCGGGTTCGATGAAAATCATGAGGTTGTACAACGGGAGCCAGTGCTATTAACACATGGCTCACCCACATTTTTAAATCATTAAAATTTGCTTGATTATACCATGTGTGTACATTTATATGTCTGAGTAAGTGTATAGTGAAATGAGAGGAAGCGAGTTTACGCAATAAATAAAGCTTGCTACAATAATGGTAATATTTTTTTTAAAAAGTCTTATTTTCAGTTTTATGCCTGGTTAAAAAAATACCTACTCTTCATTTTAAATGTCCTTATATTGTTCATTGGTGTTAATATACAACCAAATTATTCAAAATGTTACCCTATACGAAATAAATGTTTTTTTACATTACACTCATTAGCGAATAACTATTGTGATTGACTTGTTTAATTAAAAAAAGGGACGAGTTTACGCAATAAATTAGGCTTTTTATAAAAGTGATAGTATTTAAAAATATATATATTTTTTTCAGTTGTATGCCTAGTTAAAAAACCTTATCTATATTTTAAATATCTTTATATCGTTTATCAGTCTTAATATACAGACAAATTATTTAAAAAGGTTACCCCTATAGGAGTCATATACGAATTAAATGTTATAAAAAATAAGATTAAAGCGTTATGGTTCAAACCTCTCCACAATATTAGAATTGTGTGCTAAGATACTAGCGTTTTTTTGAAATTCAAAATGTCACACAATAGGAGTTATATATGAATGAAATGTTATAAAAATAAGATTAATTATTTTTCTCTTGTTTCTATATTACTTAAAAAGTAATACAATTAAAGTTTTATGGTTAAAACCTCTCTATAATATTTGACTGAGTGCGTGCTAATATGCTTGGATACTAGCGCTTTTTTGATATTCAAAATGTAACCCTATAGGAGTCATATACAAATTAAATGTTGTAAAAATAAGACTAATTATTTTTCTGTTGTCTCCATATTACTTAAAAAAACAATATAATTAAAACTTTATGGTTCAAACGTCTACAGTATTTGAATTTATCGCGAGCTAATATGCTAAGATACTAGCGCTTTTTGATATTCAAAGTGTCACCCTATAGGAGTCATATATGAATTAAACGTTATAAAAATTAGATTAATTATTTTTTTCTGTTTCCATATTACTTTATAAAAATACAATTAAAACTTTATGGTTCAAACTTTTCCACAATAATTTAATTGCTTGAGAATTAATAGTCTATGATATTAGCGCTTTTTGACTTCAATGTCTGTTCATTGGAACTAAAGAGTAACCAGACCTGTATATCTTATACCTTGACAAAGCTTCATTTAGTATCGTGATCCTGTTTAGTACCATCTGTAAACTAGTTTTACCTGTTTTATAGCTGTTTCTAAGTCACTCGACGAGGTCCTAGAGCAAGCCGTTCAGAAATGAAGGGATTAATGCATGAGGGTAGTTTTTCGATGCCTGCTTTGACACTTTCAGAGCGTAGCATGACCTTAGAGCCATGTCAGGACTTCTAGCAAAATGAGCTCGCTTTACATTTCCTATCATCGTAACCCGGCAGACTAATAGAAAGAGAGTTTATATCATCGATGAGTTAACCTCTAATGAGCAAATGTTAATTAAATACCTGAGGCGTGATATTGCTCATCGTGATGCTTACATAGAACAATTACCCGGGCTTAAGACCTCGAGCGTACTGATATTGGGACAGGATGATATAGACGCACAGATAAAAAGACTTATGACCCTGTCGCAAAACTTAAGTTTGGATTTACACAGTTTAGACTTTACCTGGAACCACTAGCACTCTATATCAAACATATTGAACAGACGTACATCTGACGCATAAAGACGTACTCTATTACCAATGAACTACCCTATGAGGATCATGTACATTTTCTCGTTGCGTGCGGGGATATTTATGCAAAGACGGTAGATAAATCACTAGCAAATAACTCTATAAAGGTAAATCTCAGCCTCAACTGCAAGTTTAGGCATCCTACCGAAGGTAGAATTGAAAAGAGGTTACTTCACCTCGACTATATGTAATATATTTAGACCTACCCCAACAAACTTGAAGGAGATATACGAAAATAACGTGATCTTCCCACTACTTTCTCAGATTGAGGCCTTCGTCTCTAGAGACTCGGGATGGATATATGAAGGTATGTTGAAAATGAGAATCAATATCTATAAAAACTCAGCTTTCACGGTCGACGTTCGGATTCAAATCCCTGGAGTTATAGCCAAACGTAGAGCAAAAATAAATGTACAATCTGAAGAAGGGATTTGATTCCCCATTTTTGTATTGACATGCCTCTTTGAACCGACGGGAAGACCACAACGTTTGTCGTCGTATCCTAATTTTGAAGACGTGCTGAAACTTGAGGGAATCCCACTCCCGTTCAAAATGAGGTATATCGAACGCTTCGAAAAGCTTAAAGATATATCTGTTAATGTGTACAGTGCAAAACACGATGGAAGTGACACTTATATTGACACTGCTGACAACTCCAAAGATTAAAAAAAATTAGTGATTGTTCTTGTACACGCCAGTGCTAAAGAACGGGCCAGACATGGTCATTTATTGATGATAAAAGTACATGGAACGGAAACTTATCATTTCAGTGGGATCAAAAATATATCTCAGTTAATAAACCCGCAACTAAAGTTAACATCTAAGAAAAGACGTAGGTACTTTTGCAATCGATGTCTGACCACTTTTCTGACCGAAAACAAACTTGAAAAGCATAAAGAGACTTGTATAAAATTTGGTGCTGTAAGAAGTACATTCCCTCAAGGAGAGGATAATTCCTTACGTTCTCACAGTATAATCAGCAGGAGAAAACCCGATTTATCGCATATGCAAACCTGGAGAGCTTACTCCTGCCGATAGAGACGTACAACCCCAACATAACATTTTCTTATACTTAGAATGTACAGCATTATGTGGCTTATTCTGTAAGTATGTACACTAAATGTAATTTTGACGATAGTTTCTCCGAGTATCATCACTTCATAGAAGGAGATTTACGGACCAATTCGTCGGGGTTCTCGTAGATACGGCAAAGCGTGTACTTTACTATAGTACTATTGTTCTAATGACGCCTCTAGTTCCTGCTCAATGAGATGCTCATAATACGGCCTCTCATTGCCATATGTGTGAAAAGCCTCACGAGAATAATGATATTCGCGTTATGGATCACTGCCTCTTGACAGGACTTTATCGTGAGAGTAGTCATGCGGGGTGCAATTTAATTACAAGAACCAGAACCACCTGAGCGTAGTAATTTATAACGCGCATTGCTACAATTTTTCCCTTCTTGAATCACTTGTGGAACGTAGAGAGACCGATCCGTTCACGGGAAAGAGCATTCTCATCAATCCATGAAAAGTCAAGGTCATAGGAGAGACTATGGGGAGATTCAAAGGGATCATGAAATATATTCGGCACAGGTTTCAAGGGATCATGATTAAAATTATATACAGTTTCAGCTTTCTATGTACATCTCTAGAGAAATGAGTATCGTACCTCGAACCTGACCAGATTAAAATCACCCGTGTCATCCTGAGGATGAACGGTTTGAACTGGTCACTCGTAAAGGGGTGTTCCCCTATGACAATATAAATTCATTATCAAGAAAGGATAAATTTTACAACGCACTCACGGATAGTCATATATATCAGGAAGACTATGACCATGGGTGACCATGAGACCGTGACTGTTCAAATGTAAGACTCTTTGGGATTACTCGAACCTCTACCTTTATACGGAAGTGACGCTACTGGCCAACGTGTTTGTGAACTTTCATGAGCTCTGATTGAGGACGTATAGACTCGATCCCGGATAGTCCCTTAAGTTATTAGCACCGCGTCTTACTACCCGTTCGGGTTATACGCACTTACGCTAATGTGTAATGGTAGGGTGATTTTGAGATGAAATGAAGGACCTACAGTTTAACGTGGGATAGTCCCTTAAGGCTCCTAGCCTTGCGTACTAAGCTCTATTGAGAATAACCCAGGTACGGCTCAAATTAATCGATGATGTGGCCATACATCAATCCATCGAGGGAGCTATTCAAGGGTGATATGTTTTGTGGCTAATCGTCACTCTGTGGTGAATAATCGGTATATGGAGTCATTCAACTGTTCCAAGCCCGAGTCCTACCTCATTTATCTAGATGTGAATGGACTCTATTAATTTAGAATGTTGTCCTTCCTACCCTATGAATGGTTTAGGTGGCTCGATTATGATGAAATCGGCCAATTGGATGTGTGAAAGGTAGAGGACGATGCAGATAGGGGTATATCTGGCAGGTAGATCTAGAATATCCTAGAGATGTACACGTCACTCATTGACTTGCAATTCTGTCAGGAGAAAGGGATCCCACTCGTGGGGAAACACGAGAAATTGTTAACGACTCTAGCCGATAATACCGGACACATCATTCACTACCGTCATCTAAAGCTATGTTTGGTGAATGGATTAAAACTGGCAAGAGTCCACAGGGTTCTCAGTTTAAAGCAATCCCAGTGGATGGCTCCGTGATGCTCCGTAGATCACGCTGAACGCAGAGATGAGGAGTTAAGCGAGCAATCAGTTAGAGAATATGTTTTTCAAACTGATGAAAAATGCCGCATTAGGTCGTCTTATATCCGTATGATAAATATAGCTACCAGGTCGGAAGGGATAGTTGGAGCGGGTAACCTCATAGCCAACCCAAACCTTAAGAACCACACGATAGTATCGGAAAACCTGGTCATCATCGAGATGGAACCGCAAGAGATTTACCTCGGTATGCCGATATATGCAGAGTTTGCCATATTGTAAATCTCAAAGGTTGTCATATACGGTCTACTTTACCAGGTTATCGTTCACGCCATCCCGCCAGATGCGTTAAAACTCCAGTACTCAGATACGGACTCACTCCTCTATTGTATTACTGTTGAGGATGCGTACCAGCGACTTATCCCGTTAGCTAATGACTACCTGGACAACTATACCTACGGACAAGACAGTATTTACGGGATGCCTCTAATCAATAAAAGAGCACTCGGTAAACTAAAAGATGAACCCCAAGATCGGATCATCACAGAAATCATAAGTTTACGCCCTAAGCTCTATTCGTTTGCGGTACAAGGAGATGGAAAGAAGCTCAAAGTCAAAGGGGTCAAAAGTAGCGCGTTAAGAACACGTTCGTTAGAGGACTATCGCAATTATATGATCAATGAGACAATAATCATGAGAGAGGCTCGTTCAATAAGAGCCGTAGGATTCAAACTTTAAACTCAAAAATTTAATCGGGTCGCACTATGCTCTATTGAAGATAAGAGATATATAGTACCCGGTACAGTCAATACTATAAGGTGATACCGTTACTTTATAAGCGAGCAGGCAACAACTCCCTCCCAATTTAAGAGAGAGAGAGGGGGAGAATGACATCGATCAGTACTACCCCTAACACCTCTCTGAAGAAGAAGAAAAAATACTAACGTAGTGTGTGTATATAGACATATAGAATAATAGAGTAGGTGATTAAGAAAATATTAATGTATCGCATATAAATACATGTATTCATTCATTAGCTAGAATCGTAGATTAAATTATTAAAAAAATATTAATATAACCTTGTAGAGACGTATATCCATAGAGTCATGATTAAGAATTTTTTTTCAAGATCTGTAACTTTACCACTATTGTCTAAAGAGGAAGAGAATATTAATGTAGTACGTCTAAAGACATATATTCATTAATTAACTAGAATTATAGAGTAAATGATTAAGAAAACTATTTCAAGATCTGTAACTTTATCAGTAATGTTTAAAGAAGAAAATATTAATATAGTGTGTCTAAAGACATATATTCCTTCATTAACTAGAATGCTAGAGTAAATGATTTAAAAAAAATCTACATCTGTTAACTTTATCAGTATTGCCAAAAGAAGAAAATATTAATGTAACCATGTTGCGACGCGTATTCATAGAGTTAATGATTAAGATAATAATAATAATATTTAGCACCGCGTCTTACTACCCGTTCGGGTTATACGCTTTAAGTACTAATTACGCTAATGGATTTGGAATTGGGAAGGTTGAATTAGAGGAAGTGAACCCGCATTTGCGTGGAGGGAGAGTGGAAAACCATTTAGGAAAAACCACCCCCAGTTCACCCGACCGAGATTCGAACCTCGATCTCCCCGTCCTCAGCAGTCGAGCTCAACACGACAAGCGCGTTAGCCAACTACGCCACCGAGGCGGGTTAATGATTAAGAAAACATTTAAAGATCCGTATCTTTGTCAGTATTGACTCAAGAAAAAAAAATATATAAATGCAGTGTATGTATAAAGAGTATATTATTATACTCGTTAGAGAGAACTATTACAAAGGTATTATGTGTTTTATTATCTCTTTCCAGATAATACAAAGTAATAATCATTTATTCTTTTTTAATTTAAAAAATGTTTGATACATTCCTAGACTTATACCATAATTGATTAAATACATCTCTTTCCAAAGCATACAAAATAATAATCACTTATTCTTTTTTCTATTTAAAAAACATGGTTGATACATTCCTAGACTTACATACCAATTGATTAAATACAAGTACACAAAACACGATAAACTTAAAGAGGATCCAAGAAGGATCGATGACAGAGCTAAAAAACCTTTTTTATTAATATATCTTGATCTACAGTCTCGGGCTTACATTGCCCATTCAAATACAAGTCCTTCATTTAGTACACATTGGGTGGACACAAACAGTTCCTTCTCGCTCACCCTTTATTTTGTATATCTATCAAAGCTAGATATTTTATAAAGGAAAAAATCTAGACAAAAACAAACAAAATATAGACAATAGTGGCAGAATTGATAAGTGTATACACCAGGGTTACTGCCTCATCATAGTCCAGATCACCTTCTACCCAGTCCAATGGACGGCTGGTCTTCAACCATTGATGCTGATACACTGGATTAAGATTTTCAAAAGGGTAAGGAGGTTTGATCGTTGTTGACACGAAGAGACTAGCAGTAGTTGCTGCAGACAAATGTTTCATGATAAAACGGTCTGTGCATTCCTGCTGTTGCACATACACCAACTCGTCTCTTAGCTTCTTTTTCTTGGCATGTTCGTTCGTAGACTTCTTGACCACCTCCTCAGAGTTTTATTCGTCTTTCTGACAGTACCTTTAGTGGTAGTAGTGTCAGTAGTTTTCTTCTTTTTGACGGTGTCAACCTCGTCTTGACCGGAGAAACATGATAACTGATCGAAATCGATGTATTGTTTATACTCGTTGAAGTCTATGACATGAAGCAGTGCGCGAATGACAGAACTCGTATCGTTCTGCATCGCAACTCTTGCCCAAATCACAAACGTGCTATCCGATCAGACTTAAAGCTCTTAAACCATTCATGGAAGAGTCAGACATTTTCTGTAGCTCACGCGTAGGTGGTACCGGAATGACTGGCACACTTGTCTACATTGTGGAAATTTTTAAGCTTACTCAGAGAAGGAAAACAAAAATCGCCCAGCTCGTAAAAGTCATACTTGTCACCATCGATGCCGATGAGACTTTGTAGCCAAGTTACCTCCTCCATTCCTTTAATATAGATCGATGGTCATGACGTGTACCACTCTATATGAGAAATGATAATAGAACGAAGATTCAAGTACTGTACTTCTCCACCATACCAAGACAGTCCGTGATAATACTTGGTCACGCAATTTACGTTCTTCCACTCAATACAGGGAGAATGTTGATCTTGAACGGAGGAAAAAACTTGTAGTTGGCTTCATCAAAAGGCTTAAAATGTAGAATGCCCACCTCCTTGAGGATTAACACTCTCTCCTCGCTCGAGTATCCTTGCACGTCGATCAACATACTGCCCAAGACGAAAACAATTATGCTCCATTTATGATGCCATCTTGCTGACGTCACTGCTTGATGAAGGGTTATAGTGGACCATTCTATCGTGTATGATGAGACAAAACTCCTTGGTATTTGTGGGGATAGATTACCCCGTCTCGAACGTTATGACACGTTACCATACCGTCCTTGAAAGAATCTTCCTGTCGGTAAGCATCAAACACGATGATGGGCGCGTATGAATGGAAATGGAAAGGGTCAAGTAAAAGTAAGGGAATGTTTGTTCCATAGTACTAAGTCTGGAAATTAGAATAGTCCTCGTATAATTTCGAGAAGGAATCTCGGTTAAAGTCCAAGTTCATATCCTCGTAAGGGTACATGATTGAATTCAGGTAGAGTTTAGAACTACGTAAATTACAATGATCGAAAAAACTTCTATCTGTAGCTGTCGTATTGTTGTGCCCTGTGTGAAGAGCGTAAATAACGAAAGGAGGTTCTTCCAGCAAAATTAACGTGTTCACAGTCCAGTCATGTTGATTATAGCCAGGTACGTTAGGGTACTCGTACAATTTACATGTATGAAAAGATAGATCAATGATCCTTCCACTCTTGATTAAATTAAGCAGGTTGAGACGAGTAATATCGTCGGTCTTTATATGCGGTAAAAGCCAGAAAATTTTACTTAACTCAATCCTAGAGAGTGTATCTGCAGCGGGAGGAGGTGCTCTTGATAAAACGTTTTTGTCAGTGGTCGAACGAATGAGTACTAGTTCTTGTTTCGCATTTATCAGTATTCGAGAAAAGTCTTCAACGAATCCTAGTATGATACGTAAAGGAATGCTACGTTAAATATTCCTGTTTCGGAATGCTAATGCACTCCTTCAGGCCTACAACCTACGTTTGAAAGATGAGTCTGTTCTCCATTCCGTATAGATAGATGGTTTTTAAGCTGGGTCAAAATTCTTACATCTCTTGATTGATCAATCTCTACCCCATTGATCTCATAGGCGATTATTAAGAATAGATGAGGAATTCCATTATTAACAATTCTTAAAGTACTTCCAGGCTCCCCCGTATTCAGAAATAGACTGCCTTTGATATGTGGGAGAGAACGATGGTGTAGTGTGCACAGTCCTTGTTGGATAGATATCATAAACTTGTTCCCGTTAGCTAACGGTCCGGGAATATACGAGGCGTAGGAATGATACTTGAAATTGGTCAAGGCCGTATCAAAAACGGCAGAATTTTCAACGTTCAGAATATCCACTGCGTCATCTATTATTTTTGTAGCGAGTAACCTAGATGTCATAAACAGAGTTTATTTGCAGGTGTTAACGCTTTCATTTTTCTCTTAATCTTCAGAGGAAGACGAAGTCGTCTAGTTTTATCTAGTACGAGCTCTATCTCCACCGACTCGTTTCAGATATATACGTAACGATATTGTCTCGTCTCTAGGGTTGACGATATCCCCTCGTTCATCGACAAGTCGTACCACGATATATTATTACTCGTTTCGTTACTGGGAGGTAAATGATATTGTTCGGTGCTTACACTATTTATAGCCCGGCGGGATGGTCATGCTGAACTCGTGCAAGGTATTACTCGGTTCTCCGTTGACTTAAGCTCCAATAGCGAAACTGCATTCTACGCATCTCACGTTCACGTGAAGGATATTCATTGTATTGGTGGAGATGTGTGTCTAGGCAATGACACGTACGAGTTAATCAAGTGGTGAAGTGTGTGCAAACTTGTCATTATATGTGAGATATATACGAACCTACGAACGTTCGAACATCATCGTGCTAGACTGAGTCTGTCTAAAAAAACTTTGGTGCGAGCTATAAACGCTGCTTCACAATGAGATCTGATAATATATATATATATAATATATATATATATATATATATATATATATATATATATATATATACTATGACACGCCAAGGGGTGAAGCGTATGTGTTGGCTGAATAATATAATCTGAGATAAAGAGATTTCATAATCATTGTACAGAATATACGTATATATTGTTGTAATCTTAAGAATATACGCATTAAGAGAAGATATACTATTTATTTAACCTTAGTTCCTAAGTTCATGTCTAGAAAATATATACACATGGAGAATGATCCAGTAAGAAAGATGAAAGAGAGAGAAAGACAATACTTGAAGTTAGTATAGATGATGGAGGGAGCAGAGAGTAGAAGGGGGGTCCTTTTAAGATTACATATAGCGACCCGGAGCAGAGTGTCTGGCCATCAACGGGGGGTGGCGGGAGGGGGGAGGGGGGGCAGAACCATCGTGTCAGTAGGCCCTCTTTATGTACTTGAAAAAAAATTGTTCCATAATAATAATATTTTGCATCGCGTCTTACTACCCGTTCGGTTTACACTCTTAAGTACTAATTACTCTAATGAGCTAGAAATTGGGAAGGTTGCATATAGAGGAAATGAACCTGCATTTACGTGGAGGGAGAGGGGAAAAACATTTAGGAAAACCTCCTTAGGTTACCTGACTCAACTAAAATTCAAGATAGTAATTAAAAGTATGTAAAATCAAACGTTGTAAGGCAGACGGGTGTTGGTTTAGTACCTTATAATGTTAAAAGTGGCTAATATTTGTCCAAAACCACATAAACACTAGAAAATATGTTAGCCTATTCTAAATTGTTATATTTAATTTATATAAGTCTACAAGTTAATCCAGCCAAATTGGCCTATACCTTAATCTTCACAATGCTAACAAAATCTAGGTTAGATTAGGAATGGGGAATTTTAGGCTTGTATATTTTATAAATACTGTGCCACCGTTAAATTATATACTTGTTATTATTATATTTAGTATAAAAAGCAGTGACAATATCTTATCGCATAGTGTAAGGGTATTTCATGTAGGCTTCTACAAAGTAGCAAAGCCCTAATAATGTGATTTGACAGATGTAAGCTACTTTTATTATTTATCATTCAGCCTATACTAGACAAAGATTTACAAATCGGCAATAACAAAGCTTTAGATAAACTAGTCATTAGTTTGTCAAAAAAACAAGGTGCAAATATGAAATATCGGCTAGTCCTTTAGGAACTATGAATGTTGATGTGTGCAGAGGTTGGTTTAGTTTACAAATATAGTTTAAAGCTATTAGGTTGATTGGTTTGACATATTATTACTATTATTATTATTATTATTATTATTAGCACCGCGTCTTACTACCTGTTCGGGTTATACGCACTTACGCTAATGTGTAATGGTAGGGTGATTGTGAGATGAAATGGAGGACCTACAGTTTAACGTGGGATCCGAACCACGGCTGGAGGCCTGGAATTCCACACATTGACAAGTTGTGGTTAATACACGTCTTGTCAGAGGTGAAGGAAGGGTTTGGCAATCAGATAAATCTGTGCCAGGACCGAGTATTGAACCCTGGACTCCCAGCATAGAAGCCTGACTAACACCTTACCCCTAGACCACCAGGTCACCGACTTCTTGACATAATTTTTGGCTTTAGTCTTATTTGAGAAAGAGCCAGGATAACCAGAGATAATAACAAATGTACTAGGTAACGTAAAAAGGGGTCCATGGTGGAAAAGCACAAGAGTAAACCATATACAATCAAGGAGAAACAGAGTTGATTCTTAAAGGTAAAAAAAGAAAAAAAAAATCAAGACCATTACTGATGTATGGTTGCTATGGTTCTCTCAGGACAGTAGTAAATCAATGAAACCCATAGTTAACATTGAAAACTTTAGGACTATGACTTAGTCTGATTCTCTTTGAGGTGGAACACACCAACAGGCTTATTCTTTTTAATCTTAAATTAAAAATTAAATATTTTTTAAACTTTAGACTCAAAGCTACATTTTTTAACTGGTCAGAAACCTTTTAAGTTTCGCCTACATTTTGTTAAAAACAATATTTAAAAATATCAAACAACTTCTTAAATAATGCAGGATTTCGAAACGTCTGCAATGCGTCTCAGTGCTCTACCGTTTGTCCTTAATTCTTGTTTATACAGTGTTGAATGTTGTGATGTGTTTGAAAACTTAAATGTTAAAATAATAAGCATGTTATATAACATGACAATATTTACACCCACATATGGTTTTACAGTTTTTTTTTATTATTCTTGCGTTGAAAGAGCAAACGCTGTCGTGTGAAAAATAAAACACGTTTGTTTACATTAAATGTGAAGCTATACAGTTCTCTTGACAGCTGCATCCGGGCCCGTTAAGCAAAGATATTAATATTTATTAAGTGAAATAAGCACGCTGTCAAGCTGAGGCAAAGTTATTCTTTCTCACTAAAACTTTTGTAAATCGTTTGTTTTTACGAGGTGGAGACAAAAATTATTTGTCACATCGCTGTTCAATGATTACAAATAACATCATGTGTTAAAAAGAAAAACATACTTATTTTATTTATTTTTTAATACCACTTCTTACTAACCGTTCAGGTTGTACGCTTATGTACTGATTACGAAAATGGTTTTAAGGATTAGGAAGGTTATATTTTTATAGGAAGTGTATTTGCATTTGCGTGGAGCGAAAGTGGGAAACCATTTTGGAAAAAAAACCTCAGTACACCCGATTGAGATTCGAACCCCGATCTCCACATCGTTGAAAGTCTAATCTACCACAATAGTAGCGTCTTAAACCATGTGGCCACCGTAGTGGGCTGGAAAAAAATTACAAAATATTAAAAATTAAGGACTGGTCAGCATATGGTATAGCATAGCTGCTAAAAGCACTTTATGTCTTGAAATTAAAACACATCAAACTACAAGAATAAACTCTAAAAAGGATGAACTATCATAGAAATACGTGGGATGTGTTATTTTTAAAATCAACTAGCCTACTTGTATGCCAGGCAATGCAAAAATGATAAGTTGTAATGAAGTAATATAAGCAGAGGATATAAATAATTACTCCGTGACTGGACTTAAATGTGAACATTTCCTCCCCCCTGCAGCCTTCTCTGACCTTTTTGTACTTTTAATCATATCGCCCACGCTCTAGCAACAAGAACATAACTCAAAAGATGGTTTTTTAAAATCTTGTTTAGATTGCTTGAGACCCTCGTGCTTACGTGGGCGTGTGGCAGCGCCCCCTTTTCACTATTTTTAGTTTATATCATCTCTACATGGCCAACCCTCCAAAAGGACGTAAATAACGCCTTTTTAAAAGTTAAGCTTAATTCTATTAGCTATTTCCTTTCTTTCTTACTAATACAACCGACCGGATTGAGAATACAACTTTATTTGATATGAAAGTCAGATTAAAGACTTAAGAGGACTATTTAATCTTACTTATTAAAGGATTTTTATGAGAAGGGGGTGAGGCGATATCTACGCTCAAGCGTAGGCGAGGCTTATCGGCCGGTCCCGAGGAGTCAGAGCAGACTTAACACTTTCTAGTAAGCTCTCATGCTTTCTTTCACCAAGTGGGCATACATTATGTCGGTTCAGGTAGAAAAAAATTAGTTTTGATAGTACGGGCAACTCATGTTACTAAAGAGTGATGGCTTACAGTCAGTGGGTATAGCCTGGCAGAGGAGTGATGGCTTACAGTAACTAGGTATAGCCTGGCAGAGGAGTGATAGCTTACAGTAACTAGGTGTATCCTGGCAGAGGAGTGATGGCTTACAGTAACTAGGTATATCGTGGCCGAGGAGTGATGGTGTACAATCATCAGATATATTCCAGCTGAGGAGTGATGGCTTACAGTAACAAAGTATAGCCTGGCAGAGGAGTGATGGCTTACAGTCACCAGGTATATACTTGTAGAAGAGTGATAGCTTACAGTCACCAGGTATATACTGGCAGAAGAGTGTTAGCTTACAGTCACTAGGTATATCCTGCCAGAGGAAGGATGGCCTACAATAGTTAGAAATACCCTGGCAGAGGAGTGATAGATTACAGTTGCTAGTTATATCTTAGAAGAGGAGAGATGGCTTACGGTAGCTAGATATTCACTGGCCGAGGAAGGATGGCTTACAGTTGCTAGATTTTCTCTGGCAGAGAAGGGATGGCTTACAGTTGCTAGATTTTCTCTGGCAGAGAAGTGATGGCTTACAGTTGCTAGATATTCCCTGGCAGAGAATTGATGGCCTACAGTCACTAGGTATATCCTGGCAAAGGAGAGATGGCTTACAGTCACCAAGTATATCCTGGCAAAGGAGAGATGGCTTACAGTCACTAAGTATATCCTGGCAAACGAGTGATGACTTACAGGTTGTAAGCCATTTCTCCGTTGCCATGATATACCTACTGTCACCAAGTATATCCTGGTAGGGAAGTGATGGCCTACAGCCACTGGGTATATACTGGTAGAGGAGTGATGGCTTACAGTCGTTTGATATACCCTGGTAGAGGAGTGGTGCTTCATCGTTAATAAAAATTAAACATGTCTTGAGAAAAGGCAGTTTATAGTTAAAATATTTATTTTATTTTAAAGCCATTAATAGCGGGGATGTCCTACCATGGTAATTTGACCTTTGACCCCAATTTGGAAAGTTAATTGACCTACTTTCCACATCCGGTTGATTTATCGTTACTCCCCACCCACATCCCCCGGACACCCGCGGGGATAGAGGGCCCCCACTACCCAGGGCTGATGAGTTTATCATATTTGATTTTAATGTGTGCCATTAATATATGCGCCAAGGGTTTTTGGTAGGGGAGCGTGCAGTCTTAGGCAACTCCAGCGACGTGCCGACAATTCTAGGCAGTGTGGGTGTTCAAACCCGGACCATAATTAAACGGTACCCGTCATTTGGCCTAAAAGGCATTTGGCCTAAAGTGTAGGCTAACGCCTTTAGCCAAATGCCTTTAGGCCAAATGCCTTTTAGGCCAACTGCCTTTAGGCCAAATGCCTTTTAGGCCAAATGCCTTTTAGGCCAAATGCCTTTAGGTCAAATGACTTTAGGCCAAACGCCTTTTAGGCCAAATGCCTTTTAGGCCAAACGACTTTTTGTAAAGTTAATTATTAGACCATTTATAAAATATGTTTTTTCTGTCTTCGGAAACATTCGTTAAGATTTGTAGTGATGCTAATAGATGGCGAGGTGTGTAGTGTTTAGTTAAATAGTTTTATACTAAACCCTTTCAAAATATATAAGTCTTTTCTAAATTTACTACTTCCCAAGGTATAGCAGCACGTCCATTATACTGTAGTTACCAACTTTTTATGTTGAACTTTTTACATTGCCAAGGTTTTGTTCTAATTTTTGACAAGCCATCTTGTTAATGTGGGGAGTGCCAGGCCACCACCGTGGTTCGGATTCCACGTTAAACTGTAGGTCCTTCATTTCATCTCTCACAATCACCCTACCATTACACATTAGCGTAAGTGCATAACCCGAACGGGTAGTAAGACGTGGTGCTAAAATAATAATTTTTGTACCGTTTTGTATCAGAAATAAAAAGTTTTGTACCCGTGCCGTTTTTATTAATTAGCATATACATGTGGTCACACCATTTAATATTTTTTTATTTTGAATTTTGAATATATTTTTTTTAATGCCAAAATAATTTTACAGTTT